>JAYRBT010000001.1:93608886-93632005 GCA_036023395.1 Myiotriccus ornatus
TCAGTTCAGGAAAGACATTGAGGTGCTGGAGCAGGTCCAGAGAAGAGCAACCAGGCTGGTGAAGGGACTGGAGCACAGGTCCTATGAGGAGAGGCTGAGGGAGCTGGGGTTGTTTAGGCTGGAGAAGAGGAGGCTCAGGGAGACCTCATCACTCTCTTCAACTCCCTGAGAGGAGGTTGTGGCCAGGTGAGGGTCTGTCTCTTCTCGCAGGCAACTATCAGTAGGGCAAATGGGCACAGGCCTAAGCTGTACCAGAGGAGGTTTAGGTTGGATATTAGAAAGAAATTCTTTACAGAGAGAGTAATCAGGCACTGGAATGGGCTGCCCAGGGAGGTGGTGGATTCTCCATCCCTGGAGGGTTTTAAGATGAGAGTGGATGTGGCACTGAGTGGCATGGTTTAGTGTTGGATCAAGGGTTGGACCTGGTGATCTCGGAGGTTTTTTTCAATCTGGTTGATTCTATGATTCTATGATTTTATGACTCAAGGAAAAGGAATGAAGCTGAGTCAGGGGAGGTTCGGGTTGTACAGAAAAGGGTTTTTCACCCAGAGGGTGGGTGGGCACTGGAACAGACTCCCCAGGGAAGTAGTCACAGCACCAAGCCTGACAGAGTTCAAGGAGCACTTGAACAGTGATCTCAGGCACGTGGGATGATTTCTGGGGTTGTCCTGTGAAGGGCCAGGAGCTGGTCTTTGATGATCCTGATGGATTCCTTCTAACTCAGCACACTCTGTGATTCTATGATCTCTCAGTGAAGACCTGCAGCTAGTAGATCCTACTGGTCCTGACTTGGTACATGAAAGGATGAAAGGCTTACTGACTTCCAACACTCTATTTGCTACAACATCATGAAAAGTCGTCTTTGGATTTGAAATGACTCTGAGTTCACATAGGACACATACTACAAGGCCTAGCCATATTTCATGATTCTCCTTCAGTTCTGCGGGATAGAGATTGTCATGTTCTTGCCGTCTGAGAAGACTTGAGTAAGGCTGTGCAAGAACTGAGGTGTTACTCAATGTATTTGGAAAACTTTAAATTGAAATATTGAAATGGAATTTAGCAAAATTTGAGCAGCTGATCAGAATCACAGCTTTGGGCTTGGGTGTCTGTGTTCTGTGCAAGTCCCAGTTTTGGTAAGTCCCTTTGGCTCTGTCAGTGTTGTGGGATGTGAAAGTGCTTGCCAGGTTCTGCATCCCTGAAACTGAATCTAGGCACACACCATCTGCCTTTCTTCCTCAGGCTATGGTCTTCAGCCAAAGCACATTAAAGCATACAAGAAGACAGTGACAGCAAGTTTCAACAAATCCCCTAAATGAATGGGGGAGTCAGGACTGAGTGAAGTAGGGTACCATCGAGGACATGCAGCATAAAATAAGTGATCCTTCAGGCCACATGAGAAGAGACATGTATTCATTCTTCCCGCACAAGCCAGTAGTGAATATCAAGGGAGGGATATTCTGCCCTTCAGTATAGGCATGATCTCTCTGAATTTGGCTTGGACTGCTGCCCAAAATTAAATATGCAAGTAAGTAAAGCTTCTGAGGAGAAGAAATATTTTCTAAACAATTTCCATTAGGTAGAAGGATGTTACAGATATGTAGGTGGTCAGCTTTGCTGCAAATGAATTAATACATCTACATCATTACCATCAATGGTTGTCAGAAATGTGTGTTTGGTCTGGAAGACTTTTTAATACATTGACAGTGACTGGCCAGGCTGAAAACAGGTGTATCCATTTGAATCTATTCTGACCTTTGGTTCATGGCATATGCTTATATCATGTCACATTACCTCATTGTATCACAAAAGCTAAGTGTCATACAGTGTCACATCTTAACCTAAGATGGCTCATCAGCCCCTCTGCTGTTAGATTATGTATAATTTAACAAAAGCATAGTAAATACAATGTCCTGTATAGTATTTTAGCAGTTAGCAGTCACATAAGAAGCTGAAGGCAATAGTTATGTAAATGAAGAGATAAGGCAAAATTTATTTGGAACCTCTTTGGGGCTTATTTACTACTATTTCCTTAAATCATTTTGCTATGTGTTGAATCTTTTGAACAATTATTTTCGATACTCAGAACCACAAGCCCTTGGAAATCTGCTGCTTAGGACTCCCTGAATTATTACTGTAGTTGAGGTGAAAGCTGCACCTCAAGACAACTGTCCAACAAGCCTGTCCTTGTCTTCTGCGTGGTTGGGGGAGTGCCCTGCTTACCATGCTCCTAGTTTTCTCAGCCTATGACTCAAAGCCTAACAACCTAATCAAGCTTGTGTCTGTTTATAAAGCTTATGTCATCTGAGTGGAATATTGAAGTAAAATCCCTTGTGACTTAAGGAACCAGTCACATGTTACCAAAAATGACTGACTGTGGAGCTTGACTGCCACAGGATGTAATTTGTTTAGACGAATGGCTGACAAACAACCGACTTGGATAAATTATCAGTTCACAGGAAGCTCATAAACTGGGGAAAAATCAAGCAAAGGATACATTCATCCTGCAAATCGGTTAAGTGATCTCTCCAGGTCTACACAGCCCACAAAATACTAGTGCTTGATAACACTTGCAAGTAAAGGTTTAATATTCTAAGGACATGTAGTTGCATGCAACTGCAAAATGACACCTGGTGGCCCTTTGAGAGAGTGGCTATGATGCTTTCTTGAGACAAGGGCAGAGGGGTGGGCAGGTCCAGTTGTTTTCAGAAGACCTTTGTTTCTGGGCAGTGAGAAGTTATGAAGAACTGGACTTAGCAAGCTTCAAAGCAAATGCTTCTGATTGTTCATCTAGCTACTCACACCTAGCTACCTGTGAGTACAGGCAAGTGCCATTCCAATGACCATGATTTTGTCAGGCCACATGACACCAACAGCTTAATTTCTTTCCCTCCTCCTCCTCTCACTTCATGTTGGGCATAAAGGAGGGAAGGAACATGCAGAACGGTGCTATTCCTGCCAGGCTGCATGCTAGGATATTCACTTTGTTCCTTCTATGTTCAAGCCTGGCCTACTGTCTCACACATAGAATCGTAGACTAATCAGTGTTGGAAGAGACCTCCAAGGTCACTGAGTCCACACTTTGACCAGCCACCACCTTGTCAACTAAACCATATCACTAAATGCCAAGTCTAGTAATTTCTTGAGCACTACCAGGAACGGTGAATCCACCACTTGCCTGGGCAGCCTGTTCTGATGTCTGACCACCCTGTGATGGGCTGACAGGTGCTTCAGAAACAGTGAGGAGCACCAGACTTCTTAAATGCAGCTTACCTGTTTTGAAAGTCTGTTTGCCATGAGATATTTGGTAGCATGGTGCCAAAGAGAAATAGGAAACAAGTGACGTGATTTAACAAGGGAAATTTAATGAGGTTTCTGAGGTAGCAACCATAATGATGAGGTCCTTATATCAGATCCTTCTATGTGAAATGCTGAGCATCTGCAAGCTCCTCAGTAGCCCAAGAAACGAAAAGTCTTTGTGGGTTGCCAAAGACTTCTTGGAAATACTCAACTTCTTTCAAGAGTTCATCTATCACTCCCTCATTTTGCCTTCCTATTCCTCCCTCAGTTGAAATGTCTGATACTTACTAACTAAATCATTAACCAAGTTAAGCATTTTAATAGGCTAAGTAATTATAACCCACGGTCATAATAAATGATATGGAGAGGGAGGTTTTCAATTAAGAAATATTTTCCCATCCTTGTATAGCATGACCTTCAATGTACAGGCCATATTTCTCACTCTTTCTGCCACCTGAGGGCATCACTTCCCTTTACATATATTAAAAAAAATTTGTTAATGGTGCACTTGTAATCACATGGTTGCATTTGAACAAATCTCATTCCAGACTTTCCCTGAAGGGTTTAATTATAGGGATTTGTGCAGAATTACACCCAGTTCTAATCCTGGGTCTGCTACTGCAGCTGTTGGTTCATTTGAGCATCTATGCTCCTGACCAAGTGTGCACAAAGAAATGCGATGCAACATTCAAATGAACAGCTTAATTAATGTAACTGCAAGCTGAACCTCTTGAACAACAATTATATGTACCTTTCTGCAGAATAGCAGATCACAATTATGAGCAATCCCTTCAATGTGGGAAGAAAACATGGTCTCGGTTCTTTTCATTATGCAATTTCAGTTAAACATATTTTTTTTTTATCACAAACATTAAAAAAAACCCTAATTAAAAAGAAGCTTTTTCTCTGGTATCCTCCAGTTAAAGTCTGGATCAAAGACTGATAGCTGGTACAGTGCTATAAATCTAGAGATGATACCTGGATTCCAGTGGAGCAGTTCAGGATTTATACCAAATTCAGTGAGAGCTTAATTTGTCCTTCTAAATATGCAATTGTTTTTAGAGAAAAAAAAGAATCTATTTATCCCTTACAGCAGTCACTGATTGTGGCATTTTAACAGTAACAGCCAGCATGATTGAGTGTTTTCAGTGCTTACTGACAGATGGTCACTGTGTTACAAAGCAGCCTTCAGTAAGTAATGACCATATCCAGATGAGAGATGGAAAATAGTTCTCTATTGTACAATCCTTTTTTTTTTGCTGTACATAATGAAGTAAAAATGTTTCTTCAACTTCATTTTATACTGATCCTGAATGGCTAAAACTTCAATTTGAATGAAAAGTGGTAAGAATTGAAAGCAGAAAGGTTCCAAGTTGTTTTTATTTGTTTGTTTGCATCTAATAAACCATCAGAACTTTGTGGTTAATGTTATTCTGTTCTTCTTTCATAGTATACAGTTCCCTTCAGGTGCTAACACAGCTTCTTTTGAAAGATCACAAGTAAGCTCAGGGTGAAGATATGGTTTCATAGCGACAAGATGATAGGTTTGAAACTCTTATTCCTAATAACATGATGAGTGTGAGTCCACAGTGGTCTGTATGACTGGGAAAGACATTTCATTTTAATCACAGTGCTTCAGATCATACTGTGTACTAACAGTTTATGACATTAAGATTCACAGAGCTGTGAATTTACTAGTTATACTAATGATGCTACAGGAGTTATGTCTCTTATACTGTAAAAGAATCTGAAGCACCAAGTATGTTCAATAGGTGCCTCAAAAATGTTAGTAGATGTCTTGTTGTACACTAAGAACAGCACAGTAGAAGTACAAGTATTTATATCTGTGTAGGAGGTGAGAGTCAAATGAGGGGAACAAATTGTCTTTCATCATATTGATAAATAATGGGAGTGTTTTTCAGAAGTACAGAGACAACTTAGCCTGCCTTACTAAACACATGCTGACCTAAATTTTTGAAGAATAAATTGTTGATTAGTAGTTATCCTGATTTCCACTGCAAAAATTCTCAACTGAGCTGAAGTGAAATGATGAAGCACACTGGAAAAGTGATTGCACAGCTATTTGTTTATGTGTTGGCTGTTCAGGAGTTCTAAAAGTAGCTAAACTGTTTTGTTTGTTTGGTTGGGTTTTTTTGTCTTTAAAAAGATCAGGTAAAGCTAAGCATAGGAATGAACAGCTCTATGAAATAAGAATGTTCCTGCCAGCTCTCAGGACCAAACTGCCCTTCAGCACTAATTTTCAGCCCTGTCTTGCACAATCTACAGCAAAAACACTTATGACTTTCACTGAATCTTTATCTGTGCTGATCCTGCTTGCTCACCTTTTCACATTTGTACTTCACTACAGGTTAACGTGTGAGGTTTTATTTTACTGACTCCTACTTTGTAATCAGGTGGAAAAGAAAAACTTCCAAAACCACAAGCATCCTGCCTATGAAAGTTTTCAGGGCACACTTTGCATAAAGTTCACTACTATGGAGGTCAATGATCAGACTGAAATCAGAAACTTCCATGTGTCTGAGTGACCCTTTCCAGTTGCAAGTGCTCTTGGGTCATAACCTGTGGGTTTTATATCCCTTTACGTGTTTACATGTGTTTAAATTAGGAATTATGCTGAACTAGGTTCTGCAATTAGAAACAAGGAGCTATGCTTTTATTAGAGGCCATAATGAGTTCTCAGAGCTAGTCACTTGACCCTGACAAGCTGTGGGAAAGATTTTCTCTGGTGGTTCCCACTTGTTTCTGATAATGAAATAGCCTCTTCAAGACCAACTAATCTCAGGAAAGGTGAGAGACATTCTCTTATCTATTAAGTACCCATTTCTAATTCAGAAGAACATTTATGAAAGCAGAAGCATGTCTTTTGTCTTCTATATATAGGACAACATTCAGTGCTTATACTAAGTGAGCACTTTTGCTACAACTTGTTGGCAGTTTGAAATCCTGTGGGGAAGAGTTCATGGCTTTATCACCTGTTGGAGAGCTATCACAGCTCAGCCAGTATCACTGACCTTGAAAGCTGAATGATTACACAGGTTTACCTTATCATATTTTAAAGGTGGTATCATAGAATTACAGAGTAGTTTGGGATGGAAGGGACCTTAAAAATCACCTGGTTCCAACTCCCCTGCATGGGACATCTTTCACAAGGCACAAGGGTGCCCAAATCCTTGTCCAAACTGGTCTTGAATACATCCATGGATGGGACATTCGAAATGTCTCTGGGAAACCTGTTCCAGTGTCTCACCACCTTCACTGTCTTCCTGATATCTAATCTAAATCTATGCTCTTTCAGTTTAAAGCCATTACATGCCTTTGTAAAAGTCCTCCAGCTCCCTTGCACAGGTCCCCTTTAAGTACTGGAAGGTGCTATAAAGTCTCCCTTGTCTCTCCAGGCTGAACAGTCTCAACTCCCTCTTGCTGCTCTCACAGGAGAGGAACTCCATCTTCTTTCTCCAGACTGTCTCCAATAGTCCATGTCCTTTCTGTGCTGGGGACCCCAGAGCTCGATGAAGTACTCCAGGTGGATAATCACAAGAGCAGAGTAAAGGGGAAGGACATTTCCCTTGACCTGCTGGCCATGCTGCTTTTGATGTAGTCCAGGACCTGGTTGTTGGCTTTACGGACTGCAAGTAGACATTGACGGGTCACGTTGAACTTCTTGTCAACCAGCACCCCCAAGTCTTTCTCCTCAGGGCTGCTCTCAATCTTCATGTGCCTTCGTGTCAAGGCTGCAACAAAGCAAAACGGATCTTGTAATAGCAGTATGTGGATAAAGAGATGACTCCTATCTCTTGGCAGTTTCAAGACCTTTTTCTTAGGTCTTTTCCAACCTAAAGAATTCTATGATTCTATAATTAATCTGAGTATGTTCGCAACTTATATGTATGAAAAAAAGTCTTTTTCCTCCTAGAAAAGCAAGAATTGTTTCCTCATTTTCAACTGTCATAGTCTTGAGAAACTACTTCCCTGTCCATACCTTAGATATGTTCTCTGATTGTATCCAAACAGAGCTAAATTTTGCTCTATCTCCTCACAGAACTCTCACCCACTTATTGTTTCTGTGTATGAAAAGCAGAGGGAGACACAGGGAGTATCATTTCTCCAAATAACAGGGTTTAGAGCTATCATGCATGGATTGTACAGGGTAAGGAAAACATTTCTAACACATGAAGGCATATAATGGAATATAATCTGCAGACTCTTTGTCAAGTTTTAATTGAGTCTTCATATTCCTACAAGGGTTTTATTTGTAGTCATACCTACTAAGGAGCACATGTTAAATTTACAGACAGTAAACACATACATGCACACACATTCACAAAGTATATCTCTGTGCGATACCACAATTATGACAATACTTTTGTTTCATGCTGAGTGCTGTGTGCCATAGGTCACCATCTCAGCGCATTACACTCAAACTCCACTAGTCTACTCAGTTCCTAGACTGGTCTTCCAAAATTGATTTTTTCCCTTCCTCTCTGGAGAATTTTGAGTCTTGAAGCTCTGTTGTCTCTGAGACTCTCCACATGCTTTTCTCCATCAAGGGCAACATCTCTCATTTTCCCACACTGCAAGAAGAACCATTGGAAGTTTTTATATCATCACTTTGAATTCTCTCCCAGTATCAGACATCCACACAAATAACAAATATTTGGAAAAGAAGTGGGTCTTAGATGCCTCTTAAGAAGAGATTCTATGTGGAATCTCTCCACCCTGCCAGTTTGCCAGTGATAACTTTCTAAGAACTTATTTTCAATCACCTCTTTGTCTACTTCATTGTGAACCAAGGTACTGTTTACCACAGCACCCTATAACCAAACTGATGAGATATGATTCAGGTAATACTGGGGACAATACTATCTTTATTAATAAATTATTAATAAATTAATAAATTTGTGGATGATAGCAAATTCTGTGTATGCAGTGGGATGAAGAGGAGTTAATGCTTCAGTAAACCTCTGGAGGACAGGGCTGATGTTCAGTGGGTACTGGCAACCTGAAGGAATGGGCTGGCACAAGATTAATGTTGTTCAAGCAGTTTTGCATCTGCAGTGAAAAATCCCTATGCAACAGAACAGGTTGGGGGCTGATTGGATAGGAAGCAGCTTTGTCCATCAGGGCAAGATGTTTCAACAGCATGCCTTTGCGGCAAAGGAAGCCAGCCTTACCACCCTCTACAACATCACGAAAGAAGTTGTAGTGAGCTGGCGGTCAGTCTCTTGTCACACATAACAAGTGATAGGATGAGTTGAAATGGCCTCAAGTTGTGCCAGGGAGGCTTAGATTAGCAGTAGCATCTTTGGAGGTATTTAAAAGACTTGCAGATGGGACACTTAAGGACTTGGTTTAGTGGTAGAGTTGGCAGTGTTGGGTTTGTGGTTGGACTCAGTGAACTTAGAGATCTTTTCGAACTTAAAAAATTCAATGATTCTGCAATTCTCCTTTTCTCCCTTAATTACAGTGCTTCTTTCACCATGAGAAATATGGAGTCAGATGGAGTCCGGAATGGACAGTATGGAAACCCAGGTGTCAGGGACAAGGCACCTAAAAGGCAGGTCTTGTGTAATTTCCTCATGAGATCCAAATGCTCACCAGGATCTGATGTTTTATTCCTATAAAGGTATTACATAAAACAGTATATATAAATTTGCCATGATTAATTCCTTTTCTTCCTTTGTGCGTGTGGGTGTGTGTTTCTAGGCAGAGCATAATATGGATGTTTGGCAGGAATCTTGTACATACACAAAAATAAGTAAACCACCTGAGGGCCTAAAAAATCAGCTGGGGTCAAATCCTGAATTTAACTGAAATTCCCTGTAAAATCATGGACTTAAACTACACCCACATTTCCTAGGTGCAAATCAGCAACTCTGCAGAACAAATAAGCCTACTACAGAGTGTTTTATCTGGTCTAGAAAAGGAAGCACAACTACATGAGATATTTGATACAAAATATCCATCATTATGCCTTTGATCAACTAAATAGAATGTCTTTCCCACCTCAGAGAAGCTGAGGTCTGGATGTTTGTCTCCCTCAGGAGACAAATTATGCATACTTTTCAAGCTGCATGATGTCTGACTTCGGTAACTACTCATGCCTGATGAGAATTCAGGGATTATACGACAGAAAATCAAGGCAGAAGGAAGTCTTTAAACTTTGAGAGCTATTTTGAGGATGCTGTCTTGATCTTTGATGATATGGCATCTCTCATGTTACTTACGATAATTCTAAGGCTCAGGGAGCCCTGGGCTCAGCATGAACCCAGAAGATATGTTTCAAATGCACTTATTTTAAATATTGTCCTGTTTTAATTTTTGTCTTTTCTAAATATAAGTTCATATCACACACATGGGAGCTATTCAAGCTAGACTTGAATAAATACTTTCAGTAATCATGGTACTAAATTATAATAAATTAAGATTACTAGAGAAGTAATTTCTATTCAAGGTATTTTTAACTGCATGGACTGACTGGGACTAGATTCATAGAACAAGGATTTAGACAAAATCTATATTCAGGATGCTGGTCAGAACTTTGAGGAAGATCATGATATCTGGAGATTTCCAAAGCACTTATCCAAACTTACCCATCCACCAACGAATGTTTTCCTATCTTAGTCCTGTCACATTAGACAATCCCTTGCCTATCTATCTCACTTATGAGGCTCAGAGAACTCTGTTAGGGAGGTTCTTCACTCAAACCAGCTAGTTTTAATTCAAACAATCCACATGCAGTTGTCTTCCCAAAAGGGTGCAAAATCAGGTCCCCTAGTTTTTGAAATAATTTGTGACCACCAAGTTATACCACATTGTGAGACAGAGGAGCTATACCTCCATAATGGTTCATTTAATAGCTGTGGCTATTTCATTGCTACAACTTTCTAGCCTAGTGGTTTGGTCACATTTGAACAGTGAGAAAGTTGCATTCCAATTCCCATTTTTGGAAACACGTAAGTAGTTTATATTAAGCGTCAGTTAGAAAGAGTCTGCAGCACATTTCTCCCCTTTCTTTGGGAGTATATGGCAGATTCAGCACTTCTCTTTCTGTACTCTAATGACTATCAGGAGACAGGTGACTACATATCCAGGCAGACTGATAAGGGGCTAGAGCCCAAATAAAAAACAGTGTGGGCACAAGCATTAGCTAATAGCTGTCACATGAACATTGCTATGACAGCAATATACCTGTGCTTATAAAATCTTCCCTGTTGATACTTCTAAGGACCTCACCAGTTCTCCTGCATCTCAAAACAAGTACTTATTAGTACGGTATTTTCAGAGAAGAGTGGATTTAGAAGAAGTATGTTTGTGCAGAGTTGAAATTATGTGTAAATTCAGACTGCATCCAACAAAGAATTTCAGCTAGAAAAGATGAAAAATGTTGAAATATAGAAATATTCTATTTCAGTATTTTAAAGGGAAATGTTTTGTCCCAAAAATTAAACATAAAGGCTATGCTGTAATTTCATATAACCATTTTTTTTAATCATAAAATTCTGTTTCAAAATTAACCTAAATTGGCAGGAAAGGAAACAAGAAAGTGGTAAGCAGGGACTTTATTCACATAAATGAGAACCAAAACAAGCTACATAAGGTTGAAATAAATACTTCTAGCTAATTCAAGATGAGGTTCTTTTGTTTACTGCAATAAATCAAAAGTCCTCAAAAAGTCAAATTGTGACTTGACCAAACTTGTGCCTATGACACTTCACAGCCAAATTCATGATTTGGCCAGATCCAGCATACATTCATGTGGTTGGTGAAAAGGCCAAAACACAGGTGGAAGGACAGACAATCTTTGCTAATGATCTCATTCTCACAGCCACAGCGTAAGCCAGCACTGGCATTTATTTATTTCTTCTCAAAATGAAAATCCTGAGTATACAGAGAACAGCAAAACTGGAAGAAAAGCATTTCCTTCCTTTTTTTTCAGCTACTGTCAAATAGTTATGCTCAGGTGTTTTCTTTTTAAAAACTATATATTTAGAACACAAAGCCATGAAATATTTAACATCATTCTTGAAGAGTGATTTATACAGAATTTAATTACATTTATTATTTAACAGGCGAATGGCAAAACTTACTTTAGGTTCCTCAGAGCATTTCAGATATTAGCAGGCTTTATAGAGATAAGAATAAAAAGATTACTAGGGATGCAAATACTATACAGCAGAATTAAAAACTACAATTAATATGGCTATTACTATCACTTTAGAACTATGCTACAATCTATTATGCTTTCTTAGCAAGTTAATGAAATTCTTTGTCCCACACACAAAGAATCTGTAGTATAATAAAGTTAGTAATGAAATAATTAAACCTTTTAGAATAAAAAAGGATCACCCGCAAAAAAAAAAAAAGGTAAATGCAATTCACTTACTCAACAGTCATACTATTGTTTTTCAAACATTACAAGTTTTTAAAAGGTTTATCACTTCATGCTGTACATAGATCTTTTGAAAAATATTGGTGCACGTATTTCTCTGAACATCTAAATCAGTTTTTAAAAGCAAAATTTTGCATATAATCTGCAATAAGAATTACAGCAACTAAAAAACACTGAGAGTAACAAACAAGGTATACAAGCTTTAAAAAATTCCTCATGCCAATAGCGGTTGTTTTTCTTTTATTGTGGTTTAATATGGTTCCCGAATTCCCTTGGCTTTAAGACCAATGACTTTTTTTAAGTGTAAAACATATCTAATTTTTCTTACCTTATGCTGAAGGAGAGGTTGATTTGTTAGGTGTTTCATTTTTTTCCACATATTAAAAATTAAGCAATAAGGCACAGTGTGGAGGAGTGATTATCTGATGATAACCCCAGCATCCTGAAATTGCTTTATTGCAAAGATAAGTATATTTTAGATTGTTCACTGGATATTAAGAGCATTAGCATGCTTAATCCTTCCCTTCAGAATATTAAATTCATAAGGCTTTTTTTCATCTAAGCTATTTTTCAGTGTGCAAGACAGGACTTCATATACTCAAGAAATACTGTAATTGGCTGGTGCATACTCCACTGAGGAGATTAATTTACAAGCACTGTACAGTTCTGCTAAAACTACTTCTCAACATTTCAAAATGTCAGCAGTATATTTTCCCAGCCCTGTAAACACATTTTGATAGACAATATAAACTTTAATGGTAGCTTTAAGACACTTCTGGGGGTAAGACACAGTAGGGTGTGAATTATGGTATAATAATTCCCTACCAATTGCACTGTTAGGCATGAGGCCAAAGGCCAAGGGACTAATGAACACACTAGGTGTGAATTATGACATCATAAGTCACACTCTAGAGTGTCTTACTGACATTAGAGAAATATTTAAAACATGTTTTAACCCAAATACTTTATTCCTATAGTACTTTATTTTAATGGAGTACCCTGAAAAGTCTTTCCAATTGAGCCATTATGTAACCTGAAATTAAAAACAAAATTCAAACAAAACAAAACAAAAAGTCTTCTATCTACTGCTATTTAAATTTTTCACATTGCACTGTTATAACATGCTTTAAGAAAGAGCCCCAGAAAATATGTTATACCTCAGTTTGCGAAGAAATGTACAAAGGCCTTCTGCACATGGGGGAATAACTGGATATGCTCATTGTCTGGAGAATCAGATTGCTACAATCAAGTTTGTACTGGCTTCTCCCATGTAACTGTATTGATGAAACTGCTAAAAAATCTACATACTTTTTTCCCACCCTTGGTTCACAGTACTGTAACAGGTCACAATATAGACTTTGAGCAAGTAGCAGAAAGGTTTCTTAGACCCCTTTGAGCTCCTGCAGCTGAGGCCTCCAACAGCTCTAACAACTCTTAGTAAGGACTGCAAGCAGGATAATGTCTATTTATACTGTTTCCCATTTTAAATGTCATTTGACAAATGCATTTTCTCCCCTCTGGGTACTCCCGCATTCCAAGTGCAGCAATGACAGCAGTGTCATCCAGAGATACACAAGCTCACCTTCCAAATAGCTTGGTGGCTTGAAGCAGGCTCAGTGCAGCAGCAGGGATTTTGGCATGATTTAAACTGGCTTCTCAGTTTTTACAGCTTGTCCTAAATTTCCAGGCTGCTGTGGATTGATTCCTACCAGTCGCCTAGCCAGCTAGTAAGCACTGGAGTTAGCAATATTATAGAGCTTAGGAGAGGGCTATTTGCGAGGCCCATTTGAGGAGCAATAAGTCTGAGGGTATGTCTGCATGTCTCAGTGCAGTGAACTGTTCAGGATTGCTAGCTCGGTGGATGTTATTGTGTAGCAATACACATTTATGTATTATGTATAGCAATGTTGTGCCATGTAGGGATAACAACTTCCATACTGGAAGCAACATAGTTGCAAGGTCATGTTAATTAGCTCTCTTGCATCCAGTTCTGGGGCATTTTCATTTTGCTCTCACAGCGGGATCTCCGTTTGTCCCTGATTATCTGAGTGAAAAGACAGAAACCTCAATTCTTCCAGGCACAGCCTCATTCTGACATAATTGTATTGCAGATGAGAGCTGCCTTCTGCATACCCTCACTCACAATGGTTACCTGCCCCTTCTGAGTAAAGTCATGATCTACGGCCATTTACATCAGATTAGGAGTCTGGAGTTCCCCCTTTTCTATCTTACATAAAGGACTTCTGTCAAGCTAACAGTGGCAACAAGGTAGAATTCTGAGCTAACTTGGTGTCTCCTCTTCCTTGTCCACTCAAAATTCTGTTTTAATCTCCAGCAAGAGAAGGTGCTTAATTCTGCCTACAGCTTGATTATACTCATGGAAACAATGTGTTGTTGCTTTCCTTTAAAAACAAACAAGCAATTGCTTTTTGATATTCAGCCTGCTTGAAGTGTCTGTCAAACATGATTGAAAAACCTACATCTCTAAGGGTTTTTTGACTTTTCAAACAACTTCCAAACAAGAGTGAGCTCACTTTTTTAGATCTAGCTTAAATTTGAAAATATTTGTTTTATATCCGTTTGCAAAACTGAAAACAGTGTTTTGGGGATCCCAATAGGAATGGGATAAACAACCAAGAAAAGGGTTTCACATTGGCTCTACATACTTCAAGAACTTAAAAATAAGTGGTCCAGAAGAAACATCTGAGAATACATATAAACTACACCTTTTAGTGGCAAAGCAGTATTTCAAAGACTGCTGAGCAGTTGCCAGCAGCATGTTTTTCATAAATTAACATTACTGCCCAGAACTCATGGACTCCAACTAGAATGCTGTTATTCTGAACCCATTTCATCACATGAAATTTGAGGTATAAACACACCACTGTGCTACCATAATAAGGACATAATACTTTGATATACCCATCTCTGTAAAGCCTTCTGGCTTGTAACAGTAAAATCACAGCCCTATTTTCATACCTCATTACCATTATGTATCTTTCCACTGACATCTGACCTTATGCATAATCAGGTATGAATTTCAAACCACACTTATAATCTAAATGAGTGTCTCGTTATTTTACATAACCCAGAATGAACCAAGATTTGAGATGTAACTGCAGAATTCACAGTTCACACATTCAAAAAAGCAGGTCCACTGAAAAGAGGTAACAGTCTCTAATTTGTGAATGTGAGCAGCACCAAATGACTCCTGCAATTAGTAGCTTTGCAAGAATTTCAGGATTGGATTTTAGAAAGGATATTGACAATTCTGAAAAAAAAACACAGTGTTGAAACTGTTTGGTATGTTGTTAAAGATAAACTATGAAAGAAAAATGCAAGTACTGAATTTATTACCTGTATTTTGAAGAAAAAATGACAGCACCAATTGCATAAAGTTATAAAACCCCAGGAATAAACATGTAAATAATCTTCATGTGTGCAATGCCAATAGAACACAGACATCTACAAAGAAATATATATATATATGTATACATGGAATATAATAAACCCATTCATTAGGGAACGAGAAACATATTTTTTGTACTGTATAAAACAGCTGTACAGTGTGCACACAGGCTTTCATGATCTAAAATGTCTGTCAGTCACTACTCCCCATCATCATTTGCTTAATGTAGTTTCTTCATTGTCCGTGGGAGAACTCAGTGACTGTCACGTACCTTTACACTAAGTACTTATAGTGCAGTTTGTCTCCATACATATATACACACGCATACATACATACACAGCTGCACACATATATGTATACATGTATATATATGAAAAGAACAAACACACACATGTACACCCACACACCACAAATCTAAATAGCTCCTCTGTCCTGTGCTATTGAATTAGTGCTTATAAAAAATCCCCGCACACTTCGTGAAGGGAAGAAAACTTGCTGATTGTGCAGATTGAAGTCATTAGTTGGTTTCATTCCTAACAGTCTGCAAACACACACATCTGAATCATATGGTGGTATCCCATATGCCCGAAGAGAGTCTGTTGCAGGAGGTATCTTCTACCTTCTTCAGCAGTGTTGGCTTCTTACAAGGGGGTGGAGGTGGAGCTGTGTTTCTTTGCTCAGTGTTGTGCAAGATTTGCTGCCAGTCTTCTCTCTCTTCACATAGCTTTCTCCTCCAATCTAGAAGCTCTTGCAAAGCCACACTCTCGTTCTCTGAAAGTCTAAGCTGATGAATAACCTGTGAGAAGAAAATAACAATAACAGCAATAATAGCAATAATAATAACAACAACAATAACAATAAGAGTGGATAAAGTTAATTCTCCTGGCAGTGTAAAACCACAACATCTGTGTTGAATGATACTTCACACAGGATCCTCTGCTTCTTTTGCCATGGATGTACACCTGTAGGCAGGACAGCTTCAGGTGCTGTTTTCTTATCTCCCTAGTCAAGATCTCAGTGATATGTACAATGATATATAAACAATAATCACTTTCAGCAAAAAAAACACCTCCCCTTGAACTCATGATATGTGTTTTATACTGCCAAGCCCTTTGTGAGGAGGGAAACACCCCTGGAGCGTTATAAGCTAATCCACACATTCTACTAGGAAGATGAACAGAAATCCTGAGACAGTGTGAGCTGATTTTGACGTGTTAGATGGTCAGTGGCTGTTAGTGCTCCCATTCTCCTATTTACAATTAAAGAATACATATGGCTAAGCACTCAAGTTCTATACTTTTGATGATGGAAAGTTGCTATCATTTGAACTACAGCTGAAAGAAAACAAATCAAATAAGCCTGTTGATAATTTGAAGCAACCTTGCCCTAAAAAAGGGTTTAAAACTTTGTGCTTAACTTGCTGTCCCCACTCCCCATTTATCATTCTTTATACTGAAAATAAAGAAAATTAGTGATTTAGAATTACTTACTACAATCTCATGCCTGAAAGTCACAGAAGTGAAGTTGTATGAAGCAGGTGTCAAAAAATGAAAAAAATGGAAAAAACTCCACTATGTCAGCAAAGGGTACACAAACACAGTTCTCTGAAACTCACAGATTGCCTACAGTGATGAATAGTCTGTATTTCTAACAAACTGATCTTAAAACGGCTGTCATATAATACTTTCATGCTTACAAAATACTTTCAACAAAGCAAATAGCAGCTACAGGAATAGCAAGGCTTTTCCCTTAAATGTAAATACCCAAATAGCTATAACCACAAAACTATAACCTGTGTTAACCTGTGTTGCAGCTTAGAATTAGTACAGCTACTTGTCACAGATTCGTATTATCCTTAGAAACAGGGGCCAGACCTTATCTTCCTCTAGAGAATACACTAACAACTTCAAATGCAGTTTCAACTCGCCTGAATCTATTTATAAATTCACCCTGAAGTAGCCAACAGTTCTGTACTAGATTTTTAATCTCCCTAGAAGGAATTGTTCCCTCACATTTAACTTCTCTGTTCAAATGATTATTTACTTTATTCAAGCCAGTTCGAAGCCTTCATGGCAGCACAAGTCCAGGAAGCAATGAAGTCCATCTCACCATCCTTTAAGACCTACTTAACACCCATGCAGCACAGCAGTGCCTAGAGTAAGTACTGAGATCTATTCACTTGGGAATATTCTGTAGTAGAAGGGGCTTACCTATGGAATATGAACCAAACCCACCATAACATTTAATGGCCCACAGCCCTTACCTTGCTATCTTCTTCCTTAAGAACCCCACAGGGGCACCTATAGCATGACTAAAATGACAATACTTCACCTCACACAGTGGACTCATTTAGGAAGAATGGCTATTCCTGTCATTCTTGCCCTTATACTTCTTGTTATAATGAGAGATGGATGCATGTTAGTTACCATGATAAAGGAAATTATGTGCAGTGCCCTTAAATGCTCATGAGTCACCACACTTGTGATTGGTTCCAGTTGCAGGGAGAGCTGAATTGATATGAAGGGCATTTTTGTCACTGATGGGCAATGAGGTTCCTCGGATAGAAGGAAGACTTTGCTACTGACTGTGGCTCCTGGTATTCCTTCATGGTACAAAGGGTACAGAGACACAGAGGCTTACACAGGCTTTACATGGTTGCTTCAAATGTGCTTCAAAATGTCCAACTCTGCAAGTCAGACCTTTCACACACACATGCTGTTAGAGAAGGAATGAGCCCTTACATGGAGATGCCTGAATATCCATGGTGAATTTGCTTAATTTCTGCTTGGGTGATACTTCAAAGCGAAATATATTAACCAATAATATCTCTTAATAACAGGTATAATTTCAGGTACAGTTTTAAATTCTGCCTTTTTAAGGAGAAAAAAAAGGAGAAAAATGGAAAGTGTTTGAAAGCGTTCATTAAAGTATATCTCAATCATGTATCACTGTGAAACCAAAAACTTCTTGGCTTTTATATTTACACAAGATGCAACAGGGCATCTCAGCAACTCAAAGGAAAATTAAATGTTCCACAGATATTGCTAGAGGTCTATCAGAGACTTCTTGTGTACCAAAACACACTTTTTTTTTTTTTTTTTCCATTGGGCTATAATATATTAGAAGGCAAATTAAAAGTTTGCACTTGTAAACAATTTATCAAGAAAGACAGGTCAGGTGGCTTTATCCTTTAGAACAGCTATAAAGTTTGTGAGGCACCATGGCTTACTCTGGTCCATTTCTGTAGTTTTTTTGTGGGTTTAAATTATGGGCATAATCCAGTTTAGAAAACACATAGATTAGAATTCAGTCTTCCCAATTTAGACACCTTATTTGTATCTAAGTTTTAGGCATTTCATGAACCTGCACTAGGCGTGCTTCTCTGAGAGGTGCTGTAACATACAAAAGACAAGCTTTGTTAGACTGTCATGGCAAGTTTCATATGAAAGAGTTTCAGAGATAAGTAAGTAATCAAAGACATGCCTGAACACTGGCAGACAAGTACACTTATAAAAAAAAATAGATATTTTGAAACTTTGCTATTGGATGTGCTTAGGTGACAAAAGTTTGATAGCATGACTTTAATGAGGTACAGAAGAATTTTTAGTTTGGGAGATGGATAACGTATTTCAAAACCGACACTGCCATTGCTATTCTAAAGAACATAAAGGCACACAGGTGCAGGGTGAAAAGTGAGTACATTTTGCCTGGGCAAGGCAATTGACAAATGCATCCTATTTATAGCTTATAGGCACTGAAGAAGCTTTATTATACTGACTGAGCTTACACAAGCTGTAAATTAATGTTGGGTCAGCAGTTTTGCTATAGAGCTCATTTTACATTGTACAGTGGACAAATGTTGGTCCTGTTCACAAGTATGAGCACACCTTTTACTGCCTTTTTTTTAAACAGGGATGGAAAAATATCTCAAACCTTTAGCCATTTTTTATGTAATCTGGTAAGTAAGCTGGGAAACTAGCTTCAACCTAGGTGAAGGACATACGATGAAACTGCAGTTGAAATGAAATGGGGAAAATGCACAAGAAGTGTCAGAGCTCTAAATGAGCCAATTAATTTAATTAGATCTATTTGAATAACATTATATCTTTCTCTTTTCCATTTATGATTAGACCTGTGACAAGCTAAAGATCTACTACATATATTCATTATAGAAAAGATTTGCTGAGTAATTTTACATGAAGCACAACATAAAACAGCAAGCTATGTTTTTTCATTATAATTATCATTCCATATCCTGTTAAGGGTGAATGAGGTGTGTACGAACTAATTACTTTAAGTCAACTGATTTTTTCAATGAACACCAAACAAACAACTTCAACCAACTGTACCAGCAATACCAACTGTAGACCAGGATTTTCCTACTCAAAGTCAATGGTCAATCAGACATGATCAACACTGCATTTGGGTTAGAACCACAGAAACATACAGCATTTGAATAACTGGCATTTAACAGCCCTGCCATTTGGTGGAAACACCATCCCTGTGTTTGGTATTCTACGTTTTTACTGAGCAAACAAGAAAAGCTGAAGTGTCAAAGACAGTCACACACAAAAGAATAGCATGTGGTGCTACCACAGCTATTCATTGGAAACTGCAATGGCTTGAAGCAGTTTAACAAGATCCATATTTTCCACTGCAAAATACGTCAAGATGAACAAAATAAATTTGCAATGAGCAGCCCAGGGAGGAGTCTTCAAGATTCATTATCGAACCTCACAGCCCAAATTCTCAGGCTGCAGAAACAAGTGGTCTCCTCTTAGCATTAGGGATTTTAGTTGGTGACAGAACAACGGTGACTCAGTTCCATCAGGAAATGCATGGAAGGACTTTCATTATCATCTACAGGTTAGAGTATATTGAGAAATCAGAAGATGTGGATTTGACTTTTTTTATCGGGTCTGGCTGAGATGAAGATCATTTTCCTCTCTGCGTTGGTAGCTAGAAAGGAGCTGATAACACACCAGTGGTTTGGCTACTGCTGAGCAGCACAGGCAAGGCATCAGCACTGTCTCTTCAACATTCCTGCCTCACCAGTAGGCTGGGGGTGTGCAAGATCTTGGGAGAGGACACAACTGAGACAGCTGACCAAAACTGACCAAAGGGATATTCCATATCATATGATGTCTGCACGCATAAGAGAAAGGAGGTAGAATGTTTGCCTTTCCGAGCAACCGCTGTGCGTGCTGAAGCCCTGCTTTCCAGGAAGTGTCTGGACATTGCTTGCTGGTCAGAAGTAGAGAATAAAATATTTCTCTCTTTTTTTCCCCCCCCCCTTTGCTTGTGCGTACACAACCTCCACTTTTGCTTTAGTAAGCCGCCTTTGTCTCAACCCATGAATTCTTTTTCCATCTTATTTTCTCCCCCGTCTGTTGTAGAGGGGAGTGATAGTGGCACAGAATCTAGTCGGAGACCTGTCACCAGTGGTGTTCCTCAGGGTTCTATACAGGGCCCAATATTGTTTAACTTGTTCATCAGTGACTTGGATGAAGAGACAGATGCCTCCTCAGCAAGTTTGCTGATGATACAAAACTGGGAGGAGCTGCTGATATCTCAGAGGGTTGTGCAGCCCTTCAGAGGAACCTCGACAGGTTGAAGATATGGGCAGAGGAGAACCTTCTGAAACTCTACAAGGGCAAATGCAGGGTCTTGCACCTGAGGAGGAATTAGTCCCTGCACCAGTACAGACTGGGGGCTGACCTGCTGGAAGGTACCTCTTTGGAGACGAACCTGGGGGTCCTGGTGGACAACAAGCTGTCCATGAGCCAGCAGTGTGCCCTTGTGGCCAAGAAGGCTAATGGAATCCTGGGGTGGATTAGGAAGCACATTTCCAGCAGGTCAAAGGAGGTGATCTTGCCCCTCCATCCAGCCCTGACGAGGCTGCATCTGGAGTGCTGTGTCCAGTTCTGGGCTCCTCAACAGAGACAAAGAGCTCCTGAAGCACGTCCAGCAGAGGGCAAAAAAAAAAAAAAGAGGATGTTTGGGGGGGCTGGAGCATCTCTCTTATGAGGAAAGACTGAGGGAATTGGGCCCATTCAGCCTTAAGAAAAGACAACTGAGAGTGGACATCATTAATGTGTATAAATATCTTAAGGGGGGAGCTAAGAAGATTCTTCTCGGTGGTGCCAAGCACTAGGACAAGAGACAATGGTCAGTAACTGATGCCCAGGAAGTTCCACCTGAACATGAGGGAGAACTTCTTTACTGTGCAGGTGTAATAGACCATGCACTGGAATAGATTGTCCAGACAGGTTGTGGACTCTCCCTCACTGGAGATATTCAAGAACTGTCTGGACACAATCCTGGGCCATGTCCTCTAGGATGACTCTACTTGAGCAGGGAGGTTGGACCAGGTGCCCCAGTGTGGTCCCTTCCAACCTTACCCATTCTGTGATTCTGTGATGGAGCAGCTTGGTGGGCACCTGGTGTTCATCCAGGGCCAACCCATCACACTTCTCTCAGGGTAAGGAAGAGAGGGACCAAATTCTCTTACTGAGAGGACACTGCAAATACAACAGGTGGACTCTGAGTGCAGGGAAGGAGGACTTCTGCTCCTCTGCTTTGTGCTGTCCATGTCCAATTACTATGCTGAAGTAAATCCTTCAGTTGAGTCCCTTGTGGTTTTAGAGCAAAAAAACATTGGAGACAGATCAGTTTATTGTAAGCTGGCAACTGTGAAAGTGATAGAGCATGACTTTGCCTACTGAGTTATACATATTTGAGTATTGCATAGTCATTGGAGAATGAGCCCCTGAATTGCCTTCTGGATTTAGGCTTCTAACTTCTGCCTAGATTTCACTCTACTGCCTAAAGCAGACATACTGGATTTAAAATTTGTCTTCCAGTCAGGATGAGTTGCTATAAGATAAGTCAATAAGTTAAATCAATAAAGTACTTTAATTACTGTCTATTTCACAGGCTAGTTAAAAAATTCAGAGAGTTTTTCATTATGGAAAGTTGAAGGTTTCACATTTTAAATCATTTGTGCAAAAAGTATGCCAGATAAAATTATTAACAGGCCCATTTAAAATTAACTTTGAGTTATTTAAAGATTTGGCTCTAGAATCTCAGAATATTCATTCTGCATTAAAAGATCAAATGCTATAACTTTACAGAGGATATTTTGTAAAGTTCAGAAGTAACAAAGAGCTTATATTGTCTGTGTATCAATTGCAACTGCCTTAATCATCAAGCTGTGACTATAGGGCTCATTAAACAGTTTACCAATGCAAATTAATAAATCTGTTTGGCAGATTCTTTTAAAATCACAACACAGTTTAAGGACATACATGGCATATAAACCTGTGCTCCTAAGATATTTGCATTATGCAGCAAGTTCATATTTCCCTTTGCAGAAATAATGCCAGTTATTTTCTTCAACAGATTTGTCAATGTTGGTGCTTTAAGGTAACTGACAATAGATGCTCAAAATTAATTATTACAACATTAATGTTTCTCTTAGTAAAGTTGAGGTCACATCACAGAATCAATGGCGAGACTGTGTCCAGAAGAGCAATAATTTTACCTCTCCAAAATCTGATCAAGATCTAAAGTGAATGATGCAATAATCGTAAAATGTTGATTATTTTAGAAATGAAACTGCCTTGACAAAACCCATGTTTATAATCTTTCAGTTTGTAGGCTGCCTAAAATTAAAATCAAATGGATTTCAGCCAAACTTACAGTTTTCTTTATTACAGCCCTCAAAAGCAGGTCACAAACCCCAGTGGGTCTCCAGCAGGATCACCAGTTTGAAAGACAATAGTGGTAAGGATGTCCTCACCTCTCATTTCAAGACTAAAGACACAATTTCATTCAGTAATTCTGGAAATAATTCTTACTGCATGTGATTATTAGCAAGAGCAACACATCTTGATTCAATGTGCATGCAACTCTCTCACAAAAATATTTCTAATTCATTTAATGGCTTATCTATCTATCTATCTATCTATCTATCTATCTATCTATCTATCTATCTATCT
>JAYRBT010000001.1:93632105-93672626 GCA_036023395.1 Myiotriccus ornatus
TCTATCTATCTATCTATCTATCTATCTATCTATCTATCTATCTATCTATCTGTCTATCTGTCTATCTGTCTATCTATTTTCATCCAAAAAGCCCCTACACTGACTCTTTCCAGACATCATGCATGTCACATCTTTTTTTCCAAACTAGAGGACAGACACACAGCAACCTCTCAAAAATTCTAACACTTCATGTTCCAACAGATGTGTTTCATTTTTTTCTACGTAACAAAAAAAAAAAAGCCAAAATTAGGAAAAGATCGCTTTTCCACCAGTTCTTGAATAAGGAAGAAAAGGAAAAAAAAAACCCTGTTAGCCCATTATTTACCAACAAACTATTCATTTCATTATATAAGGGGAAAGCACGCAGTAAGCCAAGGGCATGTTAAGAAGCCTAGGCAAGCACTCAACATAAATCAAATCAGCATGTAAATTTGTGTTTGATTGGGAAACCTGCACTGGCTGTGTAAGACTCCAGCAGGGAGTAGAGAGCAGCTATGATAAATGAATTTATGTGCTTCAAGATTCCAATTAAAAATTTTCAAATACAAGCATAACACTGGGATCCAAACTGATTCATGTGATGTCTTGTGAGTGTTGGGACAGGCATTTGTTTTGCAACAGAAGACCACTGGGTATAATAACTTGGTATGTGATATGAAACAATAGAATTATTTTAGTTACCTGTTCTTTTAAATTGCTAATGATTTTTCTTTGTGTTGGAGCAACTTCATTATCTTCAAAAATAAAATTCTACAAATGGATGGCAAATGGGTTTATTGGAAATGAGAAAATGGCAAAGAAAGCAAGTACTCTGTCTGGTACAAATCTGGAACTGCTCTGGAAAAGGTATACCGGAATAAATAGAGTTAAACATGAGATCCATAACTGAAAATATACTGCATTTGCTTTGTTATAAACAAGAAAATATTTTTTCTCCCTCAGTTAAAATTTCTTATTACATCAAAAGCGTCAAAAGAATAGATTTCCTTTAGAACAGATGTTCTATAGATGACAGATCATAGGAAATTATAACTGTTGACTGGGGGTAATCTTAAGAGTAACTTTATATTTAAAATAAAACTAAAAAGGGATGATTCAGGAAGAAATGCTTTCCCTTTTGATATGCAATTTACAGCTATCTGTTGGGAGTTTCATTTGTTTGTTTTTGTTTTGTGTTAGGGTTTGGTTGGTTGATTTTTTTTTTTTTTTTGTGGAGGTTAGGAGTGGTTGTTTCTTTTGGGGTGTGTTTTTTAATTATTATTTTTTGCAGTAATACATTTTAGTTGCAAAGGTAGGACTTGGTCTTCTGTACTTTTGTACCTTTCTCTGGGTGAAACAGTAACATGCCTGGGATCACAATATTATCAATGGATTAGGCTAATAATCTTCCAGACAGACTGGACGCATCTCAGCACTCAAACAAAGATATTGTATTTTTGCAAAATAAAATCAGCACACAAGTATTAGCAGAATATATTAGCACAAGGTGGGCAATGCTCATTAATATGTAACTGGACACATCTGGCACTCTGATTACCTGAGATGGGAATAGAGTTGAACAAGTCTATTATGTTCAAAACAGTGGGGAATTTTACTTGCTATTTGGATTTTGTGGGGTTTAATTTATTTTTTTTGGGGGGGTGAGTTTCTTTCAAATCTAGCTTTCTGATATCAACTGCAAAGTGACGCATTCCCAGAGTGACTAAAACATCAATAAATACTTAAATTTATCATTTTTTTTCTCTAAGATTGTATTTATCTCAAGATAAACTGACTATACAGTGCTCTTCCAAACCTTTAGAGCATTCTCCTAATTTGCCTCTGATGCTTGAGAATATGTTCAGGACAGCAACTGTGCCTTTCTCAAGATGAGTTCTGAAAACAATTTATCATAGAGGTCTTCAGAACAGCTGACCTCACAATGCTGATACCACTTTGCACATAATCTAACAAAAAATATCTGGCAAATGAAGTCATGTTGCTACTTAATTGATCACTACTGCTTTATGGCATTAATGGAGATATTTCATTTGACCAGATAGAGACCAAGTCGGCCACAATGCTTTCAAAGCAAGTACAAAAACAATCATCAGCTCATATTTACTATTGCTGAGTATCATCCTTTCTAGTATAAAACCCCTGCACTTATGGTCAAACAATGCTAGAGGAAAAACGTCACAATTTATGGTCTGTTAGCAGTCTCTGATCTGCATGCATGCATGCTGTCTTGTGACAGCAAGAGAATGAAGGGCAGAGGAATTAATTTATTCTCACTCACACTGGGCACTTTAAGTCAGAAATGCAGTCAGTCTCCACAGGTGCTGTCAGTGTTGGAATGGTGGACCACACTCCCCAAGAAGTCAAATTTGAAGCAGCCTTTTAAGGTGACCCATTGGACACTGTGGCAGCCCAAGAGGAATAACGACACCCTTTAGCCAAACACCTGAGCTGAGGGAGGGCATGGGGATACTCAGAAGGTTTTGTTCCCTTCTCTTCAACAATCTCATCTAGCAGGGGCAAATGCAAAGAGGACAAAACACTGGAGACAGAAAAGAGGCCTCAAATGTGTAGGGAGCTGGGTGTGACATCCACTGGTTCAAAGGGGAGAATCTGCACTTTCACCTGTGGAGGATACAGTGGTCAGATCTAGGACATGCTTAGGAGAGGGGCACTGGCCCTCCAAAAGCCCTTTATACAGAAACATAGGATACTGGACTTACTGACGAATTTACACTGTGCATTACCTCATACCATTTAATCTGTAAAGCACATGTTTTTGACTATAAGTCTTCTAAAATAAAGCCACAATAAGACTTGATTTTTGTATGTGACATTACAAAGAGAATTCTTTGGCATTACTGTCAAAACAATAAACAAAACACAATTCAGGGGGATATACTGATTCAGATCAATGATAAGTATATAACATTCTATGTCGTCTCTTGCATGTTATGTGTTTACAAAGGTGTTAGTGATCTTTTTATTACACCAGACTTCTTTGATTGCCACTTTTTGCTTCAAAGATGATCAAAGACTACTTCCACCTAATAGACAAACATGACAGACAATAATAATGAATGTTAGAGCCCAGTGTTTAGAACTGTTGGCGATGGGTGGGGAATAGCAACACATTGCATTCTTGATTATTCATTTTTTTTTAACTTTTGAACAGTCAACAAAAGAAATGATTGGCAACAAATATTAAATCAAGTAGGAACAAAGAAGGCCCTTGAAACTATAATGAATATGCAGCTCTTTCTGAGCGAAGAGACTTCTGAAAGCAATGAGATTTCATGAAATAAGAGCTATGGCTTAAGCCATAATGAAACAATAAATACATACTTCGCGAATATGAAAAGACATTTCCAATTTGACATTGTCAGATGTTGGCTCCTATAATACTGCAATCTGCCAACCTGCACCACGGGTTTTAAACAAACTAGAAGAGATAAAACTGCAGATTTTTTAATATAACAATATGTGATAAAATAACCAGCATTTTTTATCTCACCTCTTTGAACACATGACAGATAAAACATGTTTCAGAAGTGGGTAACCAAAATCTTATACCAGGGCCTGTTACATGTCTGATATTACTTAACCAACCAGGGTGGCAAGCTGCTTGTTTATTTGTGTTTTGTTCTGGGAGCATTTCCATAGGACGCTGAATACAGGTGACATCGTCTGATTACAAATAACCTGGAAAAGAGATTTTGCATCTTTCCACAGTAAATTTTCTACCTTTCTTCTACAGTAGCTGAATCTTCAGGAGACTATAGTTATGACTCAACTTGCATAGAATGCAACTCTATAGGTGTAGGCAATTATTTACAATGATTTGTATTTTATGGAATATAAAAGATCATATTGATATGTGTATGAAGATGAATATCATACCTGTAACATCACATAGACCTTCTACTTTCTTTTTCCTTAGTCCCTCCCTCTTTTTATTCCATCATCCTGTGCTCTTTCCCTCCTGTTTTTTCTTATCATCCTGTTATCTGTTTTTTTTTTTCTTCACTTCTCTGATTCTGTTCCTTCTTTCTGTCTTTTCTTTCTTTCCTCTTCCTAAACACCTTATTCCATTTTATTATTTGTCTTCTCTCTCTGTAATTTTATCCTTCTTCCAACCTTACTTATCTGAATCATCCTTTATCTGGTGCCTGGCTTACTCCCCACTCCCACCCCACACACATGCTTATTATCACTCTAGTCTTTAATCTGCCCCTCACTTCCCATCTGTTCATTATCTCCAGGTTGTCCATTTCACCCTGTTACAGGCAGACCATGTTGCTTCTTGCTGCCCACATAAAGAAAAAGGTATCTTTCAGCTGGCCTGTTTCTCTTCATTCCACTATATCTTTCTCACACCACTTCCCACTTCATAGAGAATGCTAATAACAACTCTGAAATATTTTTACCAACAGCAAAACCAAACCAACCAAACAAACAAAAATAAAGTCCTGGATCTGTAAAAAAGAAGATGACAGGGCTCCTTAGCTTTTGTGTTAGGTGCCAAATATATAAGCTTACTTCTATTGGCTCTATTTCATCTTTCTGCTGTTGCTGACACTCCAAAAAATTTATATATTTCAATGGTTTTTATTCTCTATCTTTTAAACATAGACACTCATAGCAGCTATTGAGAACAGAGGAAGCACTAAGCACAGTCTGGAATAGAGAGCCCATTGGACTGGCTAAGAAACTGAGAAATGTGTAAAAGAAAAAGAGCACAGAAGTAATATTTTATAAAGCTTTTTTATTTTAGAGGAGGTTTTGGGTTTTAGACCCTGCTAAGCAATTTCAACATTTGTGATGTTTCCAGTATGTTTTAGGATAACTTCCTGGAGCGTGACTGAATAGAAAAGACTCTTAGTCATAACAAAATGTCCTAGGCAAGGTTATGGCACAAACGACCAGAAGAAACATCTCTTTCCCTTTGGCAAGTTTTTTTGCCTCTGGAAGGAAAGTATGGCATGAGAATTCGAGACTACAGATCCAGGCTTATTTGGAAGTCCCATGGTTCAATTTTTATCTTAATTGAGGCTGAAGATGATGATATCAGATGTATATCTAATGATATACAGAGTTATATCAGATGTTAGGTTCTTTATATTTTTATGTGGTATTATATGCAACCTTAGGTATAAATGCTTGGAAATCTACAACTGTACAGCCAGAAAACAATATAAAGGAAAAGTTATTAGTTTAAAACCCCCATAGTTTGTTGTTCTTTTGACATGCAAGACGTATTTCTTTTGATGTACCTTCTTTCATTTCTGATGAGACAAAAATTAAACTTTAATTTCAATACTCTTTGGCTTTTTCTAACAGAAGAAAAAAGAATTTTATTCCATAACTTTCCAATGAGTATTTTAACAAATTTTTTTCCAATTTTTGTCCTTTTTCATTTAGTAAAAATTGCTCTTTCAGTAACCACTGCCCCGGAAAATTAACATTTATGTGATAGTGATTTTTTTACAACAACAGTGTAAACAACAGTGATAGTGATTTTTTTTTTTTTTTCAGCAGACTTCACTTTAGAGATTATCAGTTAAGTTTCTGAGTTCACATCTGCAGAATATTTTGAAATTATTTTCAAAATTACTTTCTGAAGTGTTTATTAAAAGATTGATCCTTCTGCTGCATTTGACAGATACCAAGCTGGAGAATTTATCTCTGAAGTGTGTAGGTTTGCAGTGTGCAGGACGTATCAGGCAGTGATGCAAGTAATTAGGACCTTATGTGACAACACGATGGTACTGTAAATCACAATGCCTAAGCTTTAGTTGCATGCATATGAGCCTTGAGATCCTGTGACAAAAATGAAAATATTTCCTGTCACTTCAGCAAAGAACTAGCAGGGAGATATTAAAAAAAAGAAACATAAATACTGGAAGCCCCTGAAAGCTAATGAACCAGTTTCCTTTAGCTGAAGTGACAGTGTCTGCCAAGAAATCCAAGGACCCAGTCTAAGTTTCTCTCTTTGGAGCAATTAGTCAATCAGTACTTTCACAGATCTGTGAAACAATGTCCTATTTCACACATTTGTGCAAAAATTATTTTAAAGTGATAAGGTTACTGCACTGAAGCCTGGCAAAGACTTTTACAATAGGCTTGTATGCTGTTAGAGTCACTAGCAGCATGCTAAGAAATGTCAACTGTAATTAAACCAAATCATTTTCAAATATATGTCATGTTTTAGAAATGGTGAGGAAAGCTTTTCACAGTAAGAATTCTCAGCCCTGTGAACACAGACTTTTTTAAGACTTTTTTTTTCCTTTTTATGGGAAAAAGATTTTTTTCTTTTTCTTTTGGCAACATCATTTTGTTCATTAAAATGGCAACACCATGTTTGTTCATTAAACCAATTGTATAAAAAATCACAGAACTGCAGATTTCTTCTCTAAACTTGTCACAGTTCTTTCTGAGATTGCATTTAAGGATTGTCCCTGTATGTAATTCTGAGTACATTGCATGGAATCTATTTTAAAAATCTGTGAAATACTTCGGCAAAACAACTATTTACTGAAAAGTGGCATTTCAAAATACTGAAATGAAATTTTATTCAGGTTTTGGCAAGTACTTTTGGAAAAATAAAAAATACAAGTTTGTAAAGGGTTAACAACTTCCTTCTAAAATAAAACATCTAAATTACTAAAAATTCTAAAAATTCTTAAATTATTAATTCGTACTTATTATGAACTTCACAGTTTCCATCTGCAAAGACAAGAAGAAGATAATGGCTCCCCTATACCTGGTTTGTCTAACTCTCCTTGTACTGCACTGATTTAGTAATTTAAACATGATCCTTCTGGATCCCAGGCAAGCTGATTAGCCGTAGAGGTGTAAGGTGCTTCAGGACAAAAGCATCTCACTGTGTGAGGTTTAAAACTGCATCAATGTCAGGGACTTGGACTTTTCATTTTCTAGAAAGGGCACTTTGGCCACTCTCATACCTAATAAGTATTTGGTTGATCATAAAAATGTAATAGAGCCAACTGAATACACTGCCTCTAGTCGTCTTCGTAATCCCATATCCTCATCCAGTATACTGATCTGGAGACAACAGACCTGTAAGCATTTTTTCACAACACAGTCAAAGTCCATTTTTGAGAGCCTGAGAGGTATGGTGATGGAAAAAAATTTGTTATTGCGTGCAAGATGGATACATTCCTACGTATGCCATGGCAACTCCGGCTGGCCTTACTTATGTGTCTGAAGAGATTAAGTGAAGTGCTGAGTGCTGTCTTGGCACAATCTTTCAACTCAGAATAGGCGCTGCAGTTACACGCTTTTCACAGCGGGGAAGAAAAGCAAAAAGTGAAAACTTTTGTACTTGTTTGCTCAAAAAATTAACGAGTTGAAACCTATTGTTTTCCAAAGTTCAATTAAGACCGAGTATAATTTTGAGGGTTGAATCTCACTCCTTCTGGAGTCAATGGCCAAACATTAATTTAACTTGGTTAGGGACAGTATTTTGTTGTAAAGAAATGTCAGCTGTCCCCTACAGAGAACAAGCGGCTTTTAAATAAATTGTACAATTATTTAATGACAAGTTTCTGTTGAGAAAAGGCATCTCAGCTCCAATTTGTTTCCTCTTTGGACAATTTTTAGCTTTACTGTAAACTTCTTAACGTCATTTCAAATAAAAAAAATTGCTTGGGACTGCCTTTTTAGAAAAGTGGGCTGAAGACATAGTGACAAGAGAACACACTAATGCCATTTAAGTGAAATAATATCATACGATAATAAAATTTTTGAATTCTTTCATGCCTGAATTGGCTACTTTAAAGGTAGAGTGGTTCATATTATATATAAAATGGTGAGGAAAAGAATGAAGAAAATATATTATGACAAATTCATTCCTTTTTGTTCACTTAATACCCATCAAACTTAATTCTGTGTTGTAATTTTAATATGACATTAACTATATAGAAATTTTAAGAGAAGCAGTACAGGCTTCAAACTACATTAGTACTTATTGCTGTTTTAATTTACAGATATTTTGATTTTATTAATTATTGATATTTATATAAAAATTGTGAAGACTATTTTTAAGTCTTCATTGCTTTTGTATACAAAAGGATGATATAATTTTGCATTTATTCCTATGAGGTTCATTATTCTGCAACTATTTCTGGTATGAATTAATATCTTGAGACAGATAACATCTTTGTCCTCTCAGGGTGAAGAGACATATTTCCTGCCTGAAAACAGCACCCTAACAAACAGCAACAGCATGTTTCATAAACTTTGAACTCTACTGTGAGAACCTTTCAGGATGATCATTCTTCCAGTAAAAACAGTTAATAGTAAATTGATTATTGTCCTTAGCTCAATACAAACCTGTAAAAGAAGTCTGCATTTTTCAATGCCAACACCCAAATTTGAATCACGATAGCTTTCAACATGCAGCTACTATGATTCTTTTTTCTTTAACTGGTTCTAGAGACCATCAATGAAATATTTACCTGACTAGTGTGGCTCTCCCTGTGTCTTTGAATTGATGAGCCTGCTGTAGTGCTGGCAGACAGCCTTGAATATTCATTTTCCTCTGGTAAACCTAAAACAGAAGAACACTCATTTATAAACTGAGATTTCCACATTGGCTGATTTCTGTATAAGATTCAAAAGACCTTGACATGTTTTACTAAGTCAAGAACAAAAAAAACTCACTCATTTGCCTGGATATTTACTATTTCCATGCTTACTGAAACTGGAACAATTATTGTTTACTAAGAATGGATAGCATCATAGGTATGCATGCTGGTTTACAAGAAGGAGCAAGGAAGAGCCTACAAATAACACATTACCTATACACTGGCCAGGGATTCCTTCTGCAATGCGGAAATCCCTGGCTCCTCTTTCCCTGGCTCCTTTTCATTGCAGAAGTAATGCAAAGGGAACAAAAACCAAGCTTGTGGTCTGCTCTCAAATAAAATTTTGAAGCCAATATTAGGTGCAGGACTTAAAACTTCATCTCCTCAGTACAGAATACAGAATCTTTTCTTTTTTTTGTAATTCTTGTACTTATCGTGCACTCTTGATGTTGGAATTAGCTGCCCAAAATTTAGCTGTGTAACAGCCAGTCATCTAGTGCAAAAGAGCCAAGTCAAGAGACTTCTCTGAAGTCAAGAGAAATAAACACCTCTGCACAGTGATCTTAGAGTGAGGCTCATTGCCAGTTGGGGGGGGAAGGTGTTATTCATTTAATTCAAATAAAAGGTAGAATGTAAAATATTTGCACAATTTTAGAACACCAGAAATGAATAAAAACACATTTCTAGGCCAAGGACGCATGTTATGCAAAAGTTATTAATTAATACATTTTAGGATCTACCATCCATGACAGCCTTGAGCTAAGAATCAAGTTATCAATGACTTTATGTTTATTTCTGTAAAAAGCAGTTTGATAAGAGGTCTTATCAAAAAAGTAAAGTTTCAATGTACAGCAACAGCACGTTGTCACAGACATGGCAAGCAAAGGCTTGGTAGAATTTGGAAAGATAAATGAAGTAGTTGATTACATTCCAAGAGCTTTCCTTTATGTACACCTAAGTAAATATTAGGATACCAAGCTGTGCACTGAATAAGACCTTGCTTAATTCAGTCCAAGGTTGAAACCATCAGTTTAGCAGGGCCAGGGGCAGGATTACAAGAACCTAAGTTAATCAGGGGTTCAGTCTGAGCACAAACTACATCTGGATTCGGCTTTCCTGCAGCTATTCTCAGGTTACTAAAAGTAAATCTAATTTGGCATTTTTTTGGCAAAATCATGTTTTGGCTTGCTATATATTATTGATGCAATTATATGTGGTGGTGAAAATGACAGTAAGGAATATGAGCCAATCAATAACTTCTAACTGGAGAGGTGAAAAGAAAGAAATACATGTAATTTTTTTCACATAACCAAGAATACAGCCTTGTCCTAGGCATTCAAACTAGAAACCCCGTCCTTCACCCACTTAATGCCTTTCCTATATTGCTTCAAAGGAAGATCCCACACTCAGTCTCTGATCTTCCTCCTATACTTTCTTTTCACCATTTTTTCCCTGTTCTCAGATACTCCTCTTAGAATCCTACAGATAAATAACTTGCATCTCAAATATTGAGATCTAAATCACTGTATGTATAGACGTGGTTCTGTGGTTCCAGAGAACCTCCAGTCTCATAGGCTCTGCTACCACAGAACTGGAGACCCTGAACCTCCTGGCCTCCAACATCCGAAATCGCAAAAAACAACACCACTGAGTCTCTGGGTCTTTGCAACCATGGTCATTCATCAATCCTCAAACCTTCATGTTTCTGCATTCACACACAGGCTGCATTTACTGATCAGCTCCACTTGATACACTGGCAGACATATATGTAGATGATATATGGCAGATATATGCCTGTGAAACAGGCATCACCAGGAAAGGCAAGTGCAGGGCTCTGTTCTCAGCAGCATGTAGCCTGTGTCATGGTGACATGCTTCTTTTCTGTCAGGTTATCTGCTATGATACCCCTCTCATTCCATGGCTTCTTGCCTGATGAGCTTAGGTCTGGTAGTAAGTTTTGAGAGACTGTGTAGCAGACTGCAGCCCACAGGTGACCTGTTCAGGCAGAAGAATGGCTACCTTCCTGACAGCTGGAATTAGACAGGACTAATCCCCTTACCTGAACAATGCATGGGGGTTTTGGTGAAATAGATAGGCTCTTACAGTTACTCTGATGCCAATCTGCATAAACTATATAGGATTCCATTCACATGGATCTCCATACACAAGCAGTGGACTTCAGATGTAAATGGAAAGGAATAACCGGGGAGGCTTCCTTCAAGAGAGAGTAAAGTGTGAAGAGCTGCAGGAAGAGCACAGTGCAAAGTGCGTGTCTTATCTATGTAATAACTACTCTAATTTTCACTTGGGTTACACAGAGTAAGCACCTCTACAACACACTCCACTGGGGGTACAGAACTGTCAGATAGCTGGGTAATACCTCCCCTTTGCTAACCAAGGTTCAGATCACCTCAGTCACTTACATAGTTATCAAATTTTAAGTTTTCACTTAATGATTAAACATTTCTCTATATCCTTCTAGGTGCTAGTTGGGAACGACAAGAAATTTCAGTAAATTTTACCTGCAGTGTTTTGAGGGCCTCCCACAAAAGGATCTGTAGTTTTCATTAATGTAGGATCACAACTTTCAGCATTGCAATGTAAAAGGTTATTACAGGCTTTCTAATTACTTTATGTGTTTGTACAAGAAATGGCAAATGCGCTTTCTTTCAGACTAAGAACTCTGATAAGTGGAAGATTGGTGGTGGAAAAGTCATAGTTTGATAGTACAGAGCTGTAGAAAGGTGTTACTCGTAATACTAAAAATAAATTGAAAGAGAAGAGCAATATGTTATAAAAATGGAAAATTTTAATTTTCTATTAAAAATCTGAACTCACAGGAGTGTTATTTCCTAGGATTTATACTTTTAAGACCTTGAAAGATTTAATTCTTTCTGTCACTGCTCTTGCACCATTTTGTATAGCAATGATAAACAATTTGTCATTCATTAGTAAGGCCCCTATAGCAACGGGAGATCCTGATTTTCCATTTTCTGTCCCATTTATATTGATTATAGGATCAGAATCTCAGATCTCAGTCCTCCATGCCTTAGGCTGCTTACAGACTTGGAGATGAACTAATTACAAATTCCTCAACAGAAGCTGTTTTATTTTCCTCACATTCAGCTTTTACTGGAGAGGGGCTTATCAGTTCACACATACAAAGTTAAGCCAGTTCCAGAAACACAGATATTCACAACTCAGAAGATTCCAGCCTGAGTATATCTTAAAAAGCTCATTCAAGGAAACACTTCAGCAATTTTATGTTAGAAGAACTTTGGGATTAAAAACTGCTTACCATTTGATACTGAATTTCCATTTTCAGCAGTCACCAAACTGGACAGTGGATTAGATGACTGAGTTCCATGGTTATTTGCATTTTTATCCTGCGTTTCTGATCCAGTATCTGATGTATTTGGATCTTCCCTGCTTCTCAAGTTCAGATTAGTTTCAGCACCTGATGTAAACAGAGAAAATGCTTGTCAGCTTACAGCATTCATCCACACTATTAACTAGTGGCTTTCACATGTAAGTAGAAAAAAGTCAAATTAATTTAACTAAACACTAAATTCACAAGACCAGTGATGAATGTGGAAGGTTTAAGTCAGTGATTTTTGCAGGGTGCTTTTTTTGTTCTGTTTCATTTTGTTATGTTTTTTGCTAGTGTTCCATTTGTAGCCTTTTAAAGCTTATGGAAGTGAATATCATTACAAAATTTAATTTATATTCTTTCTTTCCACAAAAATATTAGTGGATAAAACTCAGCAAGTGTTTTTATTGTCTCTATTTTAGATTCTATTATATTATATTCACAGGAGTTTACATACCACTGTCATCACTGCAATGCCCTTCATCGTTGCATTATGTGATATGAGCAACAGATACAACATGGGGTTATTTTTTCTTTTATTTCCTCCTACATGAAATAAAATGGGTTTTGAGATGAAACCATACATAGTAATATTCCTCCCAGCACAGCCTCCCCATGGCCATTATTTACCCAGCCTCAGGGCTTTCCAGCCATCAGTTGTCATTTTCTATAAAGTTACAGGTTTTCACGTCAGAGCCTTTTAGTTAAATTTCTTCAGGACATCAGAGGAGATCTGATCCTGTAGGAATTCCTAAGCTTTGTACAATGCACACGCATTTGTTCAAAGAAAAGGGCAAAACAAAACCCTTATCTTCTTCCCTCTATGACTGACTGCACATCCACACAAAGCAGAGGAGCTCACAGCAAAGTGCCTGGAGCTGGCTCTGAGCTTGCCTGGCTTTGTCAGCCCAGTGCACCACAAGAAACAGGGCTCCGCCATAGGCTATGCCTGAGTGGTGCTTGGTGCTGAACTACCCACTGGAGTTTAGAGGCCTAAAGCACGTTCAGAGCTGGAAGGCAAGACTGTGAAGGGATGGAGATAGTAAGAGGGACCCCCACTGCATCCCTGGCTAATTTTTTTTTTTTTTTTGTATTGAACATATAAGCATATTCTTTCCTTGGTCAGGTTTAATTCACAGAAGACAAAGCTGAATTCAATGCTCTGTTTCAGTTTTCCAAACTCTTTCCACCCCCTCTGAGAGCTGGCTTTAGGTTTGGGCCTGACGTATTATGGCTGACCCGAGTGCAGAGGTCCTCCTATAACGCTCTAAAATGGAAGTTTCTCTTCTATGACAGGTCTCAAAGAGTTATTCCTTGATTTTAGTTGTGTCTGTTTAAGCTTTGTCATAATGATGGCAGGAACCAGTGGAGGTCAAAAGACTAGCTATTAAAACCAACATTACTGCATTCATCCACACTTCCCATAACATCCTCAGCTCTCCCAAAGATATGATATATTCTTATAAATCTTGAGCACATGAACATTTTTTAAGGGGAAGGAAAAACATGTTTTCACCAGGTAATAGATACTTTAACTGCAGATTTTTCCAAGCTAAAGTTGACTGTGTGGTCAATTTTTCATTTTTATGCCTGAACTGAAAAAAAAATCCACCTCATTTAAAAAATACCAACATTAAAAATATTAATTAATGAAATGAAAACTATAATTCATTCTGGTTAACTCAAAATGGTTCACTTCATTCAAAAGGGCTTTCTTATTTTGGTTTAGGTTTCTAACTCTAGTTATCTAGCTCTAATCCTTCCTAAAATTTTGTTGTCTGACAAAAATACTGTCTTAAAAAGTCAAAAAGTTAATTTTCAAGCTGTCAGAATAAAACATTTCAATGTTTCGTAGTTTTTGTTTTGGGTTTTTTTTTGCTCCCTTCCTTGCCCTCATTCCCTGTTCATTATTTTTTGCCAGATCTGATTGGATTGTTTCAGTGGCACTGTTTCATAAAATGCATCTTTAGGCAAGTGTGCTATGCATTGAAAAAATTAGGCCAGCTCTACCCACAGTAATTGACTTGGGAGAGGCAGTAGAACCAGAGTCTGAGCTGTAAAATGCATACAGTACAATTATAAGAGCATGCCTGATTTAGCTTTTTAACAAGCAAGTTGACTGCAAAATGCATCTTTGCAGCTCATTTTAAATTTGTCTGAAAAGGAAACGTCACTTTTAGATGTTAATAGTCAGTGCACTTGCCTATAGATCATAATCCACCTACATAATTATTGTGCCACCTTTTACTAAAGAGTCTCGGGGGAAGTGGCTGGGATCCTTATTTTTCTTGATATCCAGAAGATTTATTGATTTGCCTGACATCTGCAATTCATTTGCGAATGAGCAAGTAGAAAGACTTTTCCTTCATTTCTGTTTGCAGAAGCCTTTTGTTTCATAGGTACATTGATACCTTTTTATGGCATTCATGAAGTGCTCTTGGGAAAAAAAAAAGAAGTTATCTTTTCTCCTCTGTATCTGTGGGATGAAATACCAAAAAATATCGTGGATAGATACTATTGGCAGAAATAAGTAGTGGACATATATGCAGCATATCTTTTTGGACAGCTACCTAGACAGAAATCTGTTATCCCATTTGCTCTATTCAGTCACTGTAGGAAATGCATATCTTTAGTTTCTATACAGAAAAGTATATAGAGAAAATATATTTCATAGTGCCTTATTTAACTGGTCTCAGGGGTGAAAAAGAAGCCTATATTTTATTTCAAAATAATCTGTATTATATAAAGGTACTTGAACTAATTTCCTATATATAGGCATCTTTAGCTCCTTTTTGGAGCAGATTCACGTGAGTCTACAGAAAAAGTGTAACTGCGTTCGTTGCAAACTTCTAACAGACTCCTGGAGAAGCCAGAGTGTATCCCTAGCAAAAAAGTACTGTTCATGTATTTTGGACTTTGTGTAAAATGAGTGAGTTTCTGAAGAGAATCTTTTCTATAAATAGGATAATAAGAGTGCACCTCTGCTCCAAGCAAGGCCAGCTGTGAGGTCAGACCATTGCTCAGGATTTTGCCCAGCCAGGTCTTGTAATCCCCAGTATGGAGCCTGCCCAACCTCCTTGTGTCTGCTGCCCCTGCCCTGGCTGTCCTCATGGGAAAGGTTTCAGTACCCACAGTGAACCCCTCTCGTTTCAGTTCCTGCCTGCTGTACCTTGTTGTCCTGCCATGCACAGCTGTGAAGGGCCTGGCTGACTCCTCTCCATCCCTTCCCCAGTCTCTGCTTACAGAGCCACACTTCAACCCTCAGTATTTACTGTGTCCAGTTCTGGGCTCCTCAGTACAAGAGTGAAAAGGAGCTACTGGGGAGGGTTCAGCAGAGGCCACAGCCCTGGATACTGCTGGCTGTCTCTGCTGCTAAGTCTCACTCACTTTTCCCAGGGCTGCTCCTCAGACAGCCTGATCCCAGACTATATCATTGTAAGAGGTAATACCTTCCCAGATGCAGTACTTTGCATTTGCTTTTTCATTAGATATGCCAGAAGGCCCTGACTTGATCTTTGGCACAAGGGTCACTCTCTGTCCTGCCTCCTTGCTATTCAAAACATCTGTGAGCATAACAAAGGTGTCTCCTGAGTTTTTATTGTAATGTTTCTATTTAAAATTCCTGCTGATTCCTATTTTATTTGTCAAGTGTTGGTCTGAAATGCACTTTACCCTCATGTTTTCTTAGTCACCTAACATAGAAGTTTGGACTTTTCTCCGCATTAATATCAAGTTGCCGCTGCTGCCATGAAATCCTGCAGATACAAGTATGCACTGCTCTCTCATCCCTTATCAACTTTCTGAAACTATCAAAAATACTTTAGGAAACAGGAAAAAAATCTACTATGGTTACTATGGTTACTATGGTTGAACATTTTCACCAACACTTTTTTCAGACTTGTGATCTGCTATTCTTAATAGATGGATGGATGGATGGATTACTTACCAGGTTTCAATATTTATTTTTTTCTTAAGTAACAGTTTCCAGCTAGTATTTGATGTTATTTCAAGAGTCATCCATACCTACTTGCAAGACACTAGCTACAGAGAGGTATCAGCTGTAAGAGCATGGTGGGAGTTCATGATTGTAAAAGGAATACAAGTTTTAAGTGAAAACCTAAAGACTCTACGAAAGTGAACAGCATTTGGACAATTATTTCAGTAAACTGACTTTGAAAAAAAGGTATCTCTGACTCAGTCAAGTTCTACTCTGACTAATCCTGCAGTTAATGAGCACATATAGACTACAAGGATGTATGGATGTTTGGATTGAGGGCATCATTTGCCCCTCAGCTATGCTGTAGCATAGTTACTAGCTGGAAGCAACCAATTGCACAGTGCTTTTAATCGGAGTATGACAAATCAAAGTGTAGCAATTATTTCCTTACAAGTAAGCTCCATATTCCAACAAATACATAATTAATTACATCAACATTACTTGAAAAGTGTAATAGAAACAGTACGCAAAAGAGGCAGCTCATGAAATCCACATTTGTTTGTTATCCTAATGTTCTTGGAAGAGACCAAGCTTAAAACTCATGACAAGGTCATAAGGCACAAGATGGACATAATTTCACTTATTTTGTAAAAAAGAATTCAGAATATGACAATTATGGAAATTAATGTATTTGCTTCCCCCCCCTTTCTGAGTCATTATCTCACTTTTAAAAGAAACCAATACACTGAAAGTCTGCGATAGAACTTTTTGTCAAAAGAATAACTTAAACTCTTTTAATTGAGCTGTGACTTTCAAATATCCTATTATAAAGCTCTTTTTTTTTCCCCTCAAACATAAAATGTATGATCCCAAACATCATAGTTTTTTCATAAGTAGTATTTAGGCTGAACTACTGCTTTATGACCAAATTAGAAAATGAGCCAGTATAGGCTCTATTCAGATGACAGATTAAATTGCAATACTGAAATATTTTGAGAAACTATTCGTTTTCCACAGAAATTATACATTTTGCCTATTTAACAAAGTCTAAAACAAAGTTTAAATCAATGATTGCAATCAGCATTTCGGTGTAATCATCACAGACTGTGCAGCTAGGCATGAAAAACTAGTATGCTTTAAAGGCCCAGCAGTAACTCACCTGGTTGGGTTGTATTTTTCTTTTCTGTCAAAGCCTTTGCTTTGCTCTCCTTTCTTTAAATGGAGGCATATTCATAATGTATTTCTGTTCCCATATGTTTTTTTCCCAAACACTTCTCCTTATACCATTTAGTGTTCATTTACAGTCTGACTGAAAACTCATCATTAACAACAGAAGGCCTCCACTGCTTTCAGCAGGTTTTGAATCACATTCATGCTTACCTTGGGTGCTTTGTGCAGCATGGCCAAAGCACCAAGGGACTCAGTGTAAATATAGAGGGACTCTTGCTTTGTCTGTCCTGGTTATTCAAATGTGATCGTAACTGTTCTCCGGCCCTGAGGCAAATGGTAAGAGACCCATATCTGTGCTATTACACTTTCTTGCCCTCCACAGAAGAGAGGTTGCATCCAAGTCATCTACTGTGAATAGTCCCTGGCCTGTGTCGTTTCCTGAACCATGTCCAGATTTTCTTGGAAAGGAGCCAGCCTGTCAGGTCCCAAGCAATGCCAGGGACTGTTCTAGCATTTTGAATGTGAAAAGGATTGAGCTGCCATACCAAGGACATTCCGCAGCACTAGTTCATTTAATGAAACAGATATAGCCCTTCACCTTGACAGCTAATTACCACAATCAGAGATCAGTGGTCAATATTAATCCACCTCAGGAAAGAAAAGGAAAACTGTGGAAGAAAAACCGCCTCAAATCACATGGGACTAGTGGAGCACTGAACTGTTGTACAGTTTCTTCTGATGACACATTTGAAAGTTTCATCCTGACTGTACAGCGAGAGCAAGTTCTCCCTTATTTTGCTCTGGTATAAATGGAAGTCATACACTCCTCTTAATCTCACTTGATATGACCATTCTTTCAAGGCACACATTTCTTTTCTTTAATTAAACAGATAGCTAAGGATGAGCTCCCAGCTGAGGAAATTCAGTGTCACAAGCTAGGCAGGATGTATCTCAGTTCTAAATTTGAAACAATCTCAGTATAACACCAAACATTATTTCATTGTTCATAGAAAACATGATTTTCTGCAACCAATAATCAATACACAGTTTTAGGTATCAAGATCCACAGCTACTCACACTGTATCTGTGACTTAAGAAAAGGAAGACATGTAAATTCTGGCAAATAAATTAATGCAATACAGGAGGAGAAGCTTTTTGCATCTGGGTTACCATGAAATCTAAAAGCTAAATAGCTCAATTTCCTTGAAACCTATGGTTGGCATAGAGCAAAATGGGAATTTCAAATTAAGCAGCTTATCATTAAACATGTGAATAGGAGAGGACTGATGGATCCTATTAACCAGCATATAAAAGACAAAAAGTTACAGACAGAATGGATTTCTGCTCTGTGCTTTCACTCATTCTTGGGAAAGTCAGGAATATATCGATTCCTAGTGGCTGACCCTAGACATTTGTTACATTTACAATGGTAAGTGGACATTGTGAAGTGTGTGTGGGGGGGGAACAGACAACTTCAGAAATGTTGCAGATATTTTTTTGAAGAAGGAAGGGGAGACCAGTTTAAATAAGAACAAGTCATTTTATTTTGGCTCGAGTGTTCACTGCTTTGTTGCACCTTGACAATTATACTTGGTGTTTCCTGTTTTGCTCTTAGTGCTAAGACATTCCTTTTCTGTGGCATTTGCTAGCTACCCTCAGCACATGTTGTCTTGGGTGCCCTTTCACTGGATAAATGCATATTGCTTCAGAGTAGTTCAGTTTACTCACATGAAGTCACACTGTGACCTCCTGTAGCATGACTGTTTACTTTGTCTGCTGAGAGCTGGAGGCAAACAGATGCATTTTATTTGCTGAAAGAAATGGAGCAGGCAGAAAACTGTCAAGACAGGATTCCCCTAGTCTATTAGTGCTGTTGCCTGTCTCGCTCTTTCAGCTGTGCTGTTGGCTGCCACTGCCATCAGAGACAGTAATTATTCATTGATTTATTTCACCTCACAAAGCCTACCCTTACAGCAGCAATTGTCTAGGACTTTCCCCCTGCAGTGATGCCCCTAGGATAGTAGCAATGAATTTGCAGTGTCACTTCTGGCACCCTTTCTCTCTGAGCTGTGTGAGTGGAGCTATCAGATGATGTTACAAGCCACTCCAGAAGCCGCATTCTTCAGTGGAGCAGGTAAACACAAAATGTTCTGGGAAGCTGCATTCATGGGACCTCTCTGTGAACACTGGAAAGCAAAGACAGGAGACACGGACCATAAAGAACAAGTGACAAAACTTACTCTGCTGGAAGGAAAGAGCTCCTCTGAAGAATATTGTGTTAGTGTGACATCAATCAGCCACGTTTCAGAAGATGAGGATGGTAGTGAGAAAGAGGCTGCTGAAGTGGCTGCAGGAACTCTTAGGTCTGGTTCAGACTTTAAGAACCATCAGCTCAATTACTATTTCATAAATCACAGATCTGGAAAGCATACACCTAGAAGAGGAAGGTTTCTTCTTTCTTCTCTGACAGACATGCTGGTGGGAAGATAGTGCTCTTATTTTACATTTATTTCAGTGACACTCATTACAAGCTACAGACCTTTCCCTCCTTCCTAGAAGCAATGTTAGGGCCATCCCTGGATCAGGTAAACTTTCACAGTTGGTGGGGGAGATAGATAATATAAGTGCCTTCTCTTTCCCAGTCTGGAGGACTCTGAATTGTTGAACTGGGTTTGTTTGCAACATGAGACAAAGAATACTGCTCTGAGGTGGAGAAAACAGCCTTGTCAAATGTTTTTAAAGGATGAAGAAACCTCTCGTGTCTGATAGTATCTGAGCAAGAACTTGGAACACCACTTTAGTGCAGTGAGGTAGACTCCAGCTAGTGTACGTATTTTGGGGACTGGGAATTTCGTTCATCCCATCTTCTCTAGGAACTGGTGTCTGCAGGCCTTTCTGAGGTCCATAACCAACCACACAAGGCAGGTAGCAGGGCAGCACTGCTTGAGACAGTTTTCTGCCTTAGAAAAAGTATTTATTCCCATGTTCCCCCCACCCTTTTCAAGTCTAATATGGGGGGGAAAAAAGTAGCTGATTTTACTCTGTAATAGTTTTATTTACTATTAGGTGTGTTGATTGGCTGACCAAAGAGTCTACTTGTCGTGTTTTTGTTTAAAAAGCTGCTGGTGTGCTGGAAAAGGAGGAGGCAATTTGCTGAGAAACACAACTTTCCTTTATATAAACTGTTTTCTTCTAATTCATGTGGATGCAGCAGTTCTTCCTGAAGGCAGACATTAAGGTTTGTTTACGTTTCTGTGTGGTATCTCAGTAACAGAACAGCGATTACTGCTGGGCTTTAGCTGCTGTTGGAAGGAATTACGTGATGAGACACTGTCTCAACCTTCCTCCTCCTCAGACAAAGTTGCAAATATTGTAAAAAGAAACAAATACCTCCAAAGAAACAAACAGATACAGATTTGCTACTGCCAACAACATCACATCAGTTCTATTTACTTTTCCCACAGAATGCTTCTACAGAGATTTTTCAGGATCCCTCTTATACCAGCTCTGGCACTGACTGCAATGCAGAAGTCTTAGCGTGGGTGACTGCATTGGGCAGAAGAATTGTTTGAGTAGACCCTAAGAGACAACCCAAGGAATATTTTTGGTTCACCTGTAGTGTAATCCTGCCCACCAAACAGGGACAGCTATTGCGGAAAACCTCTCAGACAACAATCCCATTTGCTTTCAAAGTGAGCTTCTAAAACAAAAACTATATTTAGATATCTCTTTAGCTTGTTTGCAAGTTCATTTTGAAGGGATAGAGTGATGGTTAATGACACTTTTGTTAACGTCCAAGCAAGAATGTATGGGTATCACAGATGCAGTGTGATAAGCATCCATACTGTGTACAAATATAGCCAATCTGTGGCTAAAAACTGTCCCTAAATGCTACTAGCATGTCAGCATCATACTGCAACCCGCTTTTACGGAAAGAGCTAAGAGAAAAAATGAAATGTAGAGATTCAGGTCTACTTTAATATGTTTTTTTGTTTTAAAATATTCACCTCAAAGACTATAAAATTAGTTTTCATGGTTTTCATTTTAAAATAGAATAAAAACTCAAGATAAAAAAGCACTGAACTTGAAGGTTTCTGCATTTTCCCATTTACTTGTGGGGTCAGGAAGAAGACAGATGTCCCAAAATGCTACTCCTATTTCCAGTGCTCCAATTCCAAACCTGCTATATTCTCACAGCAGAGTGCAGCAGTGTGGAGAGAGCATGAGGTCAGGGCACCCTCGTGTTTATGACCAAGTCTTTTTCCCAGTCTCTTTCCAACTGTCTTCTCTTGCTTCTCCAACCAGCCCCACAAAATGCCAGTGCTGGAACTAGAACACAATCCACACGTGCAGGCCTATAGAATTTCATAGTTTCATGGTGAGCTCCATGAGTCCTGCCAGTATGTTTGGGTTATCACTGAGGGGCTGGAATTTGCACAGCCATTGTCTTGGATACCTGAGCCAGTGAGTTCAGAAGTAGTTTGGCTTGTTTGTAAGACAGCTTTCGTTGTTGTGCAGACATATCCCTAAATGACAACTTGACCAGTGTTGAAATGGTCACTCTTGATCTTGTTTAGGTCCCAAAAAAAAGTCAACACATTAAGTTGTTGACATTTCCAGTATGAAACATTTTACTATGTTTGAGGCAGACCATTTCAATACTTTAAAAATATTTTTGAAAGCCTGGACATAAAAGAATATTTATTTCTGCACACAATTTTAGAATACTTGATTTTCATTTCAGGGCAAAACAAATATAAATGTCACAATCTTGACACTTTATGTGACATGGAATTATTGTTCTCTACTGAGGTTCTATGCAAAAAAAGATTTATTGCTGAGATGGATGTAAATAAGTTAACAGCATCTAAAGAGACTTCTCACTCAAGTTGAGAATTCAACTAGACACCTTCACTAAAATGTGTGGTTATATTTCATTCTCCACTATGTTACAAATGCCTGTAGTCCTGTAAAATGAAATGACATGACATTTACTGACAAATACCCACCTTCTTGTTTGGTATCAAGAATGTAAGGGTGCCACAATTCAATTTCCATCTCTCAGATACGGCTAATTTGTCACAATTGGTTTACGATTAGTGATGTAGTGGCTCCTAAACAAAGCCATTTGTGGTTTTGCATCTTGGATCACAAATAAAAAATCCTGAAGACTTTATACTATTTAGAGAAGCTGACAACACTGTTAGTAATGAGACAGCTTCCTGAACCATTGCTGAATTTGCAACCATGATATTTCATCAGATGTTGAAGAAAATACATTGTTATGAAAATACTAATCCTGTAAGTGTCTACCTGAATGATCAAAATCATTATTAAAAGTGGGATATTATTAAAATCTATAGGTTTTAAATGCACTAAGCTGAACCAGTATGGTGTGGTTGTTGTGTTCATATATCAGACAGGATGAAGGGGACACAAAGTAAATCCAAGTCAATGGAAACGATACAAAAGAGAGTCAGCAATTTAAAAGAAATGCCTGCAGTTCTCAGAAATGGACCATGTAAAAGGAACAGAAGAGTCAGTGCAATCACTTCTCCTCAGCTTTCCTCTTGTTGAGCAGTCACAAGGTATGAACACGAGAGAGCATGCACTGGGTCAGACCAAGGAACTGCCTACTTCAAAATCCTTTTCCAAAAGCTGTAAATAGTTACAGTATAAGGTCAATGGAAATAAAAAATGCAGTGATATTTCCTCCGCAATTCTGGAGCTGCACAGTCTCCTTCAACCTCTATTTCCATGGATATAAGTTTTGGAAACTGTATGGAGGACTGCTAAGGATTTAATTTTATTTTCAATACAAGCACTTAAAATGCAAAATAAATATAAAGCTTTTATGACAATACCTATTCCTTTTTGACCTAAAAATTATACTTGATTTGCTCTTCTAACAATCTTCAGGTTATAATTATTTATGGTGATCACAGACAAAGCCTTTTTCCCATATCAGAACAGAAAAACAAAGCAAATTCCACATTACATGATTTTAGTCTGTAAGAGCAAACAGTGAAAACAACCAGGAAGAGAAATGCTACAGTGAAAAAAAAAAAATTCATATTAGAAAACCAAAACACTCTTCAGCAGTTAAACATACTAGTTTTAAGATATTCTGAAGTGGAAAATTATTCTTGGTACATTGTGTTTATCCTGAAACAACAGATCTTTTCTGTGATACATTATCCAGATAATGTCAGACTTACAGCTGAGGAGAAGACTGCAGTTAGGGTGGTATCTTTCAGGCTGTACAAAAGTTCAAAAATATTCTGAAAATAAGAACAAAGTATACTTTCTCTAGACTCTTCTAACCTCTTTTTTCTGCTGCAATAATGGAAACCACAATTATTTCCTGTGCAAAATCACTCAGCATGGGCTGGATGGCAATTGTATTGCCAGCAGTTCGGTCTCCTCCTTTGTAATTTTCCTTATAGGGCATCTACGGTTAGCCAAGAGTGGGCCTTTTCATAATGACTCGCATTAAACTCTTACCAGCAGCACTTTGGCTTCCTCCCACTTTTCTGGGAGTGCAAGAGATTCAGATTGAGAGCTGCAAGTAGTAAACAGTGAATGTGTAAGTTTGCTGATGACACTAAACTGGGAGGAGCTTTTGATTCCCTCGAAGGCAGAGAGGCCCTGCAGAGGGACCTCGATAAATTAGAAGACTGGGCAATAGCCAACCATAGGAACTTGAACAAGGGAAAGTGCCGGATTCTCCACCTGGGATGGGGCAACCCTGGTTGTGTGTACACACTTAAGGAATGAGAGGATGGAGAGCAGTGCCACGGAAAGGGACCTGGCAGTCCTGGTCAATGGCAAGTTGAATATGAGTCAGCAGTGCCCTGGCAGCCAGGAGGGCCAACCGTGGGGGGCATCAGGCAAAGCATCACCAGCCAGTTGAGGGAGGGGATTGTCCCACTCTGCTCTGCACTGGTGCAGCCTCACCTTGAATATTGTGTGCAGTTTTGGGCACTACAATATAAGAAAGATATTAAGCTGTTAGAGAGTGTCCAAAGGAGGGCAACAAAGATAATGAAGGGCCTTGAGGGGAAGCCTTATAAGGAGCAGCTGAGGTTACTTGGTCTGTTCTCTGGAAAGAAGAGACTGACAGGACACCTCATTGCAGTCTCTAGCATCCCCAAGAAGCAAAGCAAAGGGGTTAAGTACTTATCTGTTCAATCTCATGACCAGTGATGGAACTCGAGGAAATAGCATTAAGCTGAATGAGGGTAGGTTTAGATTACATATCAGAAAAAGGCTTTTCACCCAGAGGGTGGTTTAGCACTGGAACAGGCTCCCCAGATAGCAGCAAGACTGTCTGATTTTAAGGATCTGGACAATGCTTTCAGGCACATGGTGTGATTCTTGGGGTGTCCTGGGCAGGGACAGGAGTTGTACTCAATAATCCTTATGGGTCCCTTCCAACTCAGCATATTCTATGATTCTATGAATCAGAAGTTGATGACTCTCCTGTGTTTAGACATCTGATCTGAAAATTAGTCACAGAAAGTCACCCTAACTCCCTGCTAATTATGGTAATTATATAAACAGATATTAATCTCTTTCTGAGAAGTGTTGTGAAGCTTAGCTGATTAAAGTTTTAATGATTTGAGAATTTTCCTTGAAAGATGTAATAGAAGTTCAATCCCTTATGCAATCATTCCTCCAGCATTCACAGGTAAAAGACAAAAGGTGAAAACATAGCTTTTTCTATTCCTCATGGTTTGTAAGTTGTTAGCTTTTCCACAAAGAAAGTAAAACTATTTCATTATACAATAGGAATGAGATGCATATATGATTATTATCTTTATTAAGCTGCTTAAGATGAAAAGCTGAGTGGCTTCGAGGTAAGGGACTGGGATTTCATCTAAAAAACCCAAGTAGACATTTAATTTGCAATCCACTGTTGAGATGTTAGCTACACAATACCTTGCTCTAATTTGCTGACAAAAGGAAATTGTTTATCAAAGAAATACCTGCCTTTGACAGGACAGTACTTCCCATACGTACACATTAAATGTTGTCATTTTCAAAGTTTAAGCTAATCTCAATAAAGAGTATTTGGCAAGCTTTAGTCCCAACTAGGTACATCTAAATCATTTGTCAGTTATAACTATCTTCCTGTAACTTCCAATGCTTAAACTCGATAATGTGGAATAAGACACTGATAGCTGAAGCTACCTGCCTTGGAAACACCTTATTTAGGAAGCAAAAAAAGAAGGTATTCATACAGTTAATGAATGCCAATGATACCTGGCAAACATTTGAATGGTATTGGCATTTTGTTAACAAGCTAAAGTTTGCATGCCTTTGTTGTTTTTACCATAAAAGTTACCACAGGGCAACTTTCCAAAACCAAATGGTTTTGGAAAGGAATAGGCCACTGAAGACTGTATAGACTTGAATATACAGATCTACTTGTACCGAAACACTAATTCACAGAACTTGGTGACCTACATAAAGGAAAAGTCTTCCTAATTTTACTTCTTACGCACACAGATGTGGGGTTGCAAGCTTGCACATTTTCTTTTGCTCAGACACACAAGTATCTATGGTAATCTTTTCTCAACAAGCAGGATGGAGAGAAAGTGTTGTGTCTTTATCTCAATAGCCTGAGAAATTCACCCAGGTTAAGGTAAAATCATAGTTCCTTTGCTCCATTGCCTTTAGAATCCAGATAAATACTCACTGCCAGTCTGAGCATAGATGACTGGTTAGGATTTATTCTATCTTTTTCTCTGAAGCTGAAATTATTCCTCCTTGTATGGAAAAATTTAATATCAATTGTACCAAGCAAGAAAAATAACACCATGACCTAGCAAAATCCAAGTATCATTCATCCATGCTAAGAAACACAAATATTTAATATGAAATGCTTACACATGTAATTGTCTTTTCCTTTTATAAGGATTGTCTTATATGTTTGATAGTTAAAAAACATTTATACATCCTGTTAAGGAGTGTGGTTTTGTGATTAAGGGACTGAATTTGGTTTCATGAGGTCTAGTTTCAAATCTCAGATCCAGTCTAAAAATATTTGAGTAGGGGTTCGGGTTCTGCATATGGCCATTCAGTTTTAATCTGTCTTGCTAAACTTAAGTTTCTAATTCTAGAAATCAGGGAGAATAGAAGAAATTTGAGTGTATGTCCTATTACTTACCTGGATTCAAGTCTCATTTTGTAAGGCGTAAAAACAAACCCCTGTCTAACAATATGGCTGCAGTTTCAATGACAACTCTTTTCAACCTTGGAGAAATTACTTTATCATGGTTCTCACCTGTTACAGTTTAGCTTATTTGAACTATAAGCTGAGCAGAGCAGAAAAATTCTCTTATTACATATGAGATATTTTGCATAAAATTGCACACTATATGATCCTGATCAGTGCTTGAACCAGTAGACGATTCTCTTGTGAAAAAAAAGTGGCCAGGCTAACCGACTAGCTAATGAAAGTTGTAGCCATCTGATTTTTTTGTTGTTGCCTTTGTGAAAGAAGAGTGCTTTCAGTTCAGTTCACAATAATTCTTCAGCCCATCAGAAAACCACAAATGTGTTCTACTGTAATTCTGGATGAGCTTTTCTCACAAAGGGGTCAGGAGCCAAAAGGACATCAGTGTTGTCAGGCCTTGAAATTACTCCTCCAGGCAAGAGGGAGGCATGTTGGGGGATCTCTCTGTTTTGCACGTATATTGGCAAGGAGGTTTTTATCTCCAGGGCTGATGATCTACACTGAAACGTCCTGATTCCCACAGGTAACTCTCCATGACTTCAAAATGGCCTACAGTTTTAGTTTCTGGTTTTAGTTAAGATTGCTGGTAGGTTATAACTTATGGAAAAAAAATGAAACTGCACATTATAGAGTGCTGCTCTAGGCCATGTCTTCAACTTTAATGAATTTCTTTTTTTTGTTTTTTTTTTTTTACCGTATCATCTCCTATAAATAAAATACTATAAATGACAGAAAGAAAGAGAGGAGTCCTCCAGGAACTTAATATGCACTGGGCAATAGGTGATAAAAAAATCAGAAAGTAACATGTAACAACTTCTAATTTTATATAACATGCAAAATTAGTTGACTCAGATGACTGTCATCTTATTACTTTCATTAAAGGTTAAATAACATTTTTCCAGCTTTTACTCTAGAAAATAAAGACATAAAAAATGAGAAATTGTAAAAACACACACACACCTGTATTTTAGTTACTTTCAATCCATCTGCTCATCACTGAACTATTCATATGTAACTGCACTTAGTATACAGTAGCTTCCTAGCTCATAAAATATTGATTCAGGTTTTTTATCGTGTATCTTTCTTGAACTTTGATCTTTCATACTTAGTGCTACCTTGATGAAATATTCAGAAGTACATTTTCCCTGTGAAAGGTAAATTTAGAGGTTTTTTATGGTAGCCTCTGTTAATGCACTAACTTCAACCCACATGAGACCCAAGCTGAACTCTGTCTTGGTCACAGTTGATAATTGCATTTTCAAAAATCTTTTGGGCCTCTCACTACAAGAAATACATTGATGTGCTGTAGTATGTTCCAGAGAAGGGCAATGGAGCTGGTGAAGGATCTGGAACACAAGTCTTAGGAGGAGTGGCTGAGGGAGCTGGGGTTGCTTAGCCTGGTGAAATAAAGGCTCACCACTCTCTACAACTATTCGAAAGGAGGTAGTAGTGAGGTGGAGGCTAGTTTCTTCTTCCAGGTAACGTGGGATAGGACAAGAGGAAATGGCCTCAAGTTGTGCCATAGGAGGTTTAAATTGGATATTAGGGAAAACGTCCTCACAGAAAGGGTTGCCAATTATTGGAACAGGCTGCCCAGGGAAGCCATGGAGTGACCATCTCTGAAATATTTAAAAGATGCATAGATGTGGCACTTAGGGACGTGGTTTAGTGGTAGATGTGGCAGTATCGGTTTTATAGTGGGACTCAATGATCTTAAAGTTCTTTTCAAACCTAATTAATTCTATGATTCTATACTGCCTATTTTGAATATGCTGCACACAGCAATTGATTAAGACAAGCTGTTTGGACAGATAGAAATGTAGAAGCAGAGAAAACAGTCTAGAGGCTTTCTCACTCTGAATTTTAAATTCACAAAATTTGTGTTTTGGAGATGCTACCAAATATTTTCTATATAAGACGTACTGAATATTTTCAATATGAGAGTAGTTTGTTTTTTTTTTTTATCAGAAAAGTAATGTGAAGATGAAATCAGTGTTGTAATTGAGACACAGAACTGCTATTTACTTTTAACTTTTTAAATTTTCTTCACTGCATGACTCTCTGACTAAGTTTTATTTAGGAGAACAATGAAGTCTGTATCAACAAATTCAGAACTTCATGGAAATGAAATAAAGAAACCTTAAAAGAAGGACTTCAAATAAAATACATTTACCAACCATCTTGCCATATATTTAATTCATAATATTTTTACAGATTGATAACATAAACTCATTTTCACACGATGTAACATCTGTGTTTATTTTACTGAAACAGCTGGAATGTTAAAAAACATTTGAATTTGTGTCATACAAACGTTTTGGTAAAAGAAAAGTTAATATCTCAGATAAAACCTAAAGACTTGTAATTTTTACATGAAATGTTTTTGTAAGTGTTTCTTATGAGTACAACAGACCTTTCCTTAAAAAACCCCACAAACTAAACATTTGTATTTTTGTATTTTTGCCCACTCTATCAGCTTGCAATGTAAAAAGTTTTGATGCAAAAGGCATACATAATACAAAAGCATAGAGAACTGTCTTACCTTCTGGCTCCCTGATCTTACGTCCTGCTGCAGATTTTCGTAGCACGCTCCGTCCTGAGTTGAACAAGCTAGTTAACTCATCAAGGGGACTGGTCAATGACCTTGAGTTTGTAGGGCTGTACGGAAATGAAGATGGTGAATTTGAGTTCAGTTTCCTGTGATCTGCTCTTGCCACCTTTGGGGAGTAAGTCAGTTTGGAGAATGGAGAAGATGAGCATCCAAGCTGAGCAGGATTGGGTCTCTGAGGTACTTTTGACAGATCTGAGTTTGTACCTGCTTTCCCTGTATTAATCAGAAAACTAGAGCAAGTCTCTGGAGGAGGTGTAAAATGTGTGGAAGTCCGGTAGGAAATAGGAGGTGGTACAGGAGGAGGGGGTGGTGGGAGAGGAGGAGGTGGTGTGGAAGGTGGAGTCACTCTGCTGGAAACATTGAACACCACCAAGCCTGGAGATGCTGGTCTTTCATTCTCCCCTTTTTGGCCTTTGGAGTACTGAGGTGATAACGGACTTGATCCTTCTGACTGCACAGGGTATTTTAGGTTGGTTTCCAAGACAGGAAGCTTTTTGACCTCTAGTGGTGTTAAAGGTGATTCATCAGAAGCAGGTGAGCATGTGACAGGGGTTGGAGGGAATACAAGAAGTGGTGGTCTATGGGGGAGCAAGTTAGGGAAAGGGGCTGGAATGTCACATGAGTCTTTATAGATCAAAGCTGCTTGACTGCTTCCATCCAACGTTCCATCTTCGACATTAAGATTTTTTTTGCTTTCAAACAACAGAGGAGGAGATCCAGTCACTATTGGAATTATTCCATTGCCATTGCTTCCTTCTTCTGGTAGAAAATACTTCATTTCTTCATATACAGACTCTCCTTGTTCTGGACTTTCTGCTTCGGCAGAAGTGCTCTTGATTGCATTCCCTACCATTTCAATATAGACAGGCTCATTTTCCTCCTCTTCTTGCGACATATAGAGATTCAACACACCATGTTGTGGCCCATCAGCAGAAGTTGCTCTCTGTACTGCCACAGAATCATGTCCACCTGGTTTAACTACTGTGCTTGCTTTTTTTACATTCCCAGGCTTTTGGCCAGGTATTTCTTCATAAGACCCACTAAGTTTTGTATTGGGACTTCGTTTTGGTTTTCTGGGAGGTATTTTTTTCATGGTACTATAGTCATCACTGTGTGGCCGTGGACGGGTCAGTACTAGGAAAATGAAAAAGGTCTGTGTTATTAACAGATCAAAGTAATTTTTTTCTTTACTTTAAGCCCTCAAATGTTGCCTATTTAGTTTTACAATGAGCTGCAGTCACAAACACGAGGGTGAAGGCAAAAGTATAAACACTTCTATGAACAAAATGCAGAACTTTCAGCTTCCAAACTACAGGCCTTTGCTACCTAGGCATTTAATCTGCTTTGATAATCTCTACTGCCACTGAAAGATGAGAACTCACACCTGAGGAGGTATATTTTAAATCCAAATGTGCATTTCAAGATCTGTAACACATGGGAATATGTGCTTGTTTCTCCTTGTGCTCTAAGAGAGAGGGGTATGCTTTTAACTAGGAGTTTCAGCACAGTGCTACATTGACACACGCGATTGCTAGTAACTGAAGTATCCTCCTTTTTATGTAATATCTATAAAACTCTAATTATAGGCAGATATTATGCCCACCTCTTCTTTTGTACTGCAAGTGTGGAAATAAAGCGTGGAAATAATTTATAACGTTAGGGAATCCCATAGCCTAAGGGCAAATCCCCAACTGAGTCTACAGTTAACTAAACTAGATGTCTTTTCATAGCCACCACGCCTGCACGGAGTGCAGACACTAGATACCTTGATGACTGGTCTTTTAAAATCAAAATTAGATGGTGTAAATCAGAGGTGGTTTTGGACAAAGAATCAGGAAACTGACATATTTCTTTCAAAATGAGTATATGGTAGGGAAACTTGCTCTATTATTTCATACATACAAGAAGAACTTCAAAGTTGTTTTGTGAGTATATGCAAACTTATTGTTAAGACCACCACATATAAATTGCCATTCTTTCAAAAAAACTCTGCTAGGACTTTTTGGTTAAATCTATTGCAGAGTTGGGCATAGGAAGATGAAGACACTACAGACCTCCTTAAACCATACTGGTTTAATAGTATATTGGACATAGTTCATCTGTCCTTACACAAAGCATGAATGAGCAAGGGAGAATTTAACAATGGACTTGCATTTAATGCACTGGATGTGAGAACAGTAATAATTTTGCAAGAGGGAGCTGCAAATGTTTTCATCCATTGTATGCAGGACTAGGTTTGTTATGCAGAGCTTTAAACCCAACCTGGAGGATCTTTCCTGATAAGCCTAGAAGATCTTCTACACAAAGCATGACAAATCAGGCTTATCAAGGAAAGCAGAATGCATTCCTTCCCTTCCTCTTCTACTCATTCACTTCAAGGGTAAAGAAGAACAGAACAACTGAACTAAAACCCATGCAATGTGCACCAGAATCCACTCAAGACACTTTAGGACTTTTGCAGCACTTTCCTTCTAACCAAAATAAAAATTACTGTAGGCAAATTATGGCAAAAAAAAAAAAAAAAAAAAAGAAAGAGGCATAAACCCCCTGACTGCATAAGTTATTTATGTGAACATATGGAAAAAGTAGAAGAAAGTTTAATGTTTAAGTCCCTGAAATTCAAGATTCTAGCATCCTATTTTAGTGATTCAAGATATTCTAACAGTTTAGAAGGTGAAATAAAATGGTCAGTGGGGTAGAATAGCTCAAGTTGACAGATCATTTGTTTCTAGAGGGAGTTCTACAAATAGGTTTTGTTTGTTGACAAACTAGGCAATTAGAACATATGAGTATTATTTGCTGATTTGGGAACAAATGACAAATTGGCTAATTTTATTTACTGTCACCAAAATATTTCAAGGACGCAGAAGCTTTCAAAGGCGCTTTAGTGTGTTTAAAAGGATCAAAGTGAAAAGAATAAATCAATAACGCAGAGTAACATTTGCGATTGTCTCTGCCTTTATGCCTAACCTTCATTAGCCGTTTCCTTAGAAGCTGCCGACAAGCAAGCACTAACAGCCTCATACGAGGCACTCAGTCGCGTGTTGGGGTCCCTCTTTGGTTTGGGAGGAGGCTGTTTCCTTGGTGATGGCAGGCTATTGCTATCGTCCATGCTGAAAACAGAGTGCAGGGAGGGGGATCTGATGGATGACCCAGCCGCAGAATGTACCAAGCTGTCCACTGCCATGGGGACAGGGACGGAGCTGGAATGAAAGTGCTTAGGCGTTCCACAGCCGGCAAAGCTGTCCTCAGAGACCTTCCCACCCTTCCCTTCAGCTCTGAAAACACAGAAAAGAGGCCCAGATGCATTATTCAAGCAATAACAATGAACCTGTTCATGCAAACGTAACAACAGCTTTTTGGTAAACAATCTCACAACTCCCCTGCTGTGTCGAGGGGATGTGTGTAGTAATCTTCTGACAAACAAATCCAGATCAAGCCGCTAGCTTTCTCCCATTTCCTGTTTCATGATAAATCAGGACACAGGCCCCTTTTCACACAAATGCAGCCTTCCTTAAACAGTTTCATATTGTTGATCAGACATTCACTGAATGAATTGTTCACAGTTTGATTGCTACACACAATCAAAAGCTGGGTTTTCAATCTGAATGATAATTTCTGGGAAATCCATTTTAATAGAAAGTTACTGAGGCAGCAAATGCTGAGCCTTTATCATTATTTTCTAAAAAGATAACTATAAATTCCATTTAGATAATGCAAATCTTTAAAATATTAGATGACCTTTTTAACTAGCTACATTGGTTGCTTGAACAATTCCACCCAGATATCTATATGGATTTCAGTTTAAATTTAATTATTGATTACCACCTTTAGTAATTGCTATTTTTATGACATGCTTAGTTGTTTCAATTGCAATTTGGGAATTTTATTTTCTCTTTTTTTTTTTCTTTTTTGAGTACATATTGAGAATAATGTTCCAGCTGCTTCCAAGAAACTGATTTTTAACAAAAATTCTTCTAACATTTTACTCCTCCAAGAATCAAAACATTGAAACCTTTTTCACTTAGATTTCCATCTAATACATTACTACTCTGTCTATACTGTCATTATACAAACAAATCCCCAAGCATTTGTCTTTTTAAATTGTATTTCTGCATGGCAAATCACCAGTAGAGATGAAATTCATACACAGGATATAGCCAGCTGCCCATGTAGTAAATGAAATAGCAAAAGATGAAAGCATGGTGCTCACTGGATAATTTGTTTTCACTGTAATGTTTAATTACAGTCTTTCCTACAAAGGCATTTCCTCCAATATGTAATCACTGGGATATTTGAAGCTAATTAAGCAGATGCACTGCCATTTTCACTCTAATAAAAGTCACTGACAAAAGCAATGAAAGCAAAGGGAGTTGTTCTAGTTGAAAATTAAGTTCCTATGGAAAAATAAACATTTATATGTCCAGCAAGTTATAGACACATTCTTGCTATTGACACATACCCATTAACTGCAAATGCTAACTCTGCCCATTTAGCTGTCTGAGAAAAGAGATCAGAGACTCAATTCCTAAAGAAAGGGTCTCCAGCATTTACTGGACTTGTAAAATAGGTACTCCTGGTGGGAGTTAAACAAAAAACATTTGCCCATTTTTAAATAAAAGGATCCTCCTCACAATCAATCTGCTTAGTTCAATGTGTAATCAGGATTTCTTAGGATGGGCTTTATGGTATTTTAACATTTCCTTAGCTGTTTTTCATCATCTCAGCAATTTCTCAGTGTTGGAATTTTAAGTTGGAGGAATTTTTCTTTTGCTTGTTTGGTTTGATGAAAGTTAAACTATAATCTATTTATCATAGAATTAGAAAATATTTCTGTTAAAAAAATCCAGAGACTTGAACAAATTCCCCTAAAGCTCAGTGTCCCCTGAATAGGATATAGTGGTTTCCTGAAGTTTCTAGACTTAATTACCTGATATACAGAAAAAAAAAATATGACCTAACATTTAATTGGGCTGAGCAAATTATCCTCTTGCAATTCCTCAGTCATATCTATGGTTTTCTAAGCAAAGAAATTCCAAAAACTGAAGAGACACGTCAAGTCTTCACAGCAGGTGTTTCTCATCTTACCTTCTGTGGCCTTCTTCTGGTCTGCTCCTAGCCTCTAACTTTTCCCTGTGGTAAGCAGCATTCATCTCATTGCGGAGACGGTCATTTTCCCGAGCAATGTCAGAAGCATTTTGAATAACCAAGGCATCGTATGTTTTCAATCCCATATCCTCAGCGTTCTGCAAGAAGCTTTTGATTGAGGTGACCTCTTGCTGTTTGATGCTCATCTTCTGTAGCAAGCGCTGGCGAGCTAGAAATCCTCTGACAACTACCATAGCAGAAGGAGAAAATATGGACCAATGAAAGACAACTAACTGGTGAATAACTTAAATATTACTGTGTGTTCTACTGTAAATATGAGCAAGTCAAGTCAATGTCTTACACAAAGACTGAAAGAAATACGACCGCATATAAATAACACAGTAAAATGGAACTCTTTCTCTTTTCTACTGCCAGTGCTTAAAACAAACTAGTGACAGTAAATTCATAAATTTGAGCTATCACAACTCAAAATGTTTACTTTCAGTGAATGCTATTTTTTAGTACGTTACAACTGAAACTTAGATGTATTTTACAGATTGTGAAAGCATACATTTATATTGTAAAGGTTTGTTTCAAAATAAAAGCTTGGATAAATGAACTGCATTGAGTGCCGTAGCAATCAAATGGTAGTTTGCTTCTGGTAGCTTTAAAAAAATATCTTAAATATTTCAATGTACTTAAAATCCCATCAATATCAACACAAGACTTTTTCGTTTGCCTTAAAGACCTTTCATTGCTCATTTCCTTCCAGCAAAAACAATTAGATTAATTTAATGCAAATTTCTCAAATGTATCTGTCACATCATGCCTGCATGTTTCAGTTTAAAATTTTCATCTACATTGCATCAGCTTCATGTATCTATTAGACCTGTTCTTCACACTCTTTGTCAGCATTATGCTGGGACACAATTTTTGTGGATCTCCTGCAATAGCTTTCTGTACACCTTTCCTAAGTATGTACCGTCATTACAACAAATCCTACCCAACCTGAGTATCACCTAGTCCCCTGGATTTTCAGAAGTACACAGCTGATCAGAAAGGTATAGGGACCTCTGTGGCCATGATGAATTCAGAACCATTTTAATCACTGCACTGGAAACAGGTGATATTAGTATTCTCAGAGCATATTTTTTGGCTTAGAAGGAAGACACAAGATAAGTGAAGGTACTGTATTTCTGTGTGTGTGGGTTTTTTTTTTTAAGTTCCACTTTCCAGATCTAGAACCACTGCTGTGTAACATAGGGAAGAACCTGTTTTAGAATTATTTGCCTTTTGCCTTAAATACTGTTGGTTTTCAATACATCAACTTACATGTATCAAAACCAGGTCAAACTTCATAATTGCTTACGATGATTCCTCTAAATCTGTTTAACTGAAAGTTTTCATAAGTGAAGTTAGCAGGCAATAGCCTGCTTATGATGTTTGTTTGAGTTTGGGGAAAAATACTGAAAATGTTAATTCTAAGATTGCAAGATAAAAGATTTGTTAAAATTCATTAGGCCTTTTGAACAATGTAATTAAGTTTGAGATTTGGGAACAAAGAAGAACATTAAATAACAAAGAGTCAAGCTGAAATAATCTAAAAGAAAATGTCAACAGAGAAAGATACAATTACTCTTCTATGAACATGTCACTGAATAAAATAAACAGCTAAAGCATAGGGTAATGTAAGGTATTTTCTATGAACTTCTACATCCTTGTTTAGATAGTAAGAATAAGATTTTTTTAGAGATGCTCAGGGTCCTACTGATGAGATAAAAGAAAGATTAATGTTAATATACTAATACTGGTTCAATACAAAGTTCACTGGGTTTGAAAGTATGCAAGTTTAGGTACTTTGAAGTAATTTATAACAGAAAGCTGTGAAGGTTTAGACTTTCATAATCACAACTACCCATGCCATTTTCAATTCCTTTAGTTACGTTCCATAAAATCTGACTTCTTTAAACCCTGAAACAGTAATGCCCTTACCCAATTTAGTTGAAAAGGAAATTAATAGAACAGTTATTTGTTGAGAATTTTATGAGAGCATTCACTGGATATACATGTTACTGACTCTGAATCCAAATGTTGCTGTTGCAAAAGAATGAATATATGCATAGAATATTACAGGAGTTCACTACTCACAAATATAAAAATGTCAAAAGCCCTTAATATTAAAAAAAAATATTCTTCCTAAATTATTCTCTTTAAACCTATGCGCTGTAGAGCAGAGAGGGTATTTGACTGTGTGACTTTGGAAGAAAGTCTCTATTTTGAAGTAACAAGACTCTGTGTGTATGTGTGTGCGTTTACCATCAAGGTTGGTTAGGATAAAGAAACAGAGAGATCAGTCCTCTGGCAGAATGGTTACTAGGCATGAATGAGTACTTTGGAACAGCCTGCTAAAATGGCCTAGTAAAATGAGATCCAGTAGAACTAGTTCTAATATTTAGATACTGTACAGATACTCTGAATTATGCCCTTTCATCAAAATCAAGATGTTTTGAAAAAACATTTAATAAAGCTTTGTCAGGAAGGGCTAGCAGACAGACATCCCACTTTTGCACACATTTCCAGGTTTTTCATGAAAAGGTGGACATTTCTCCACATTTCCTTCTCTGTGAGAACATTTGAAAGATTTTTGTCATCAGTTCAATGTGGAAAACCCCCACAATTTTATAACCTAAAAAGCTGCCGTGAAATCAAATTGTCATCTCCTAGACCTTTACTGCTCAATTTCATGTACTACTGTATGGGTACTCGGTACTATGGTAGTCTTCTGAACTTGCTCCTCGTCTATGTCGATCTAAATGAATTCTCACTTATGCAAATTAAAATAAATGAGGTTAGCACCCACAGGGCACCCAGAGGGCAGAAAAATATCTACTTCTTTAGAGTTCATCTAAGGACAAGGATTAGAATAATCAAAATTCAAGTAGACCATGAAACTGGGTTATGAGAGAAATGTATTAACTATTGTGTATACAATATATTAAAGTTAATTCCTCATCTACATGAATTCAGATGGAAGAACTTCAGCATGACTGACTTTCCTACAGGTACAAACAATTTTCACAGTGATTCAGGTCACAACATACCATATGTAGTTCTCATAACTGTGGAAAAAAAAAAAAGAAAAAGAAAAAGTCTCTAAACTCACAGATCCATTTTTAAATAAAAAGTGTTTCTACACATACTTTCAATTTAGTTTGACCCCTTTCTTTGCCTGTGTAAGATAAATTTCACAAAAAAGGCTTATCTGGTTTGTTTTGCTAGTTAGATAGAAGCAAAAAGAGTTGGAACCTGTTTGCAAAGGGCAGCTTATTTCAAGAGCTAATGCCACTCCTTACTCATCCAAGTTCCTGATTTTCTCAGGTTTCCCAGATGATAAAAAGCATGCAGATGAGCCGTGGCTTTGAAAAAAACTTTGAACACATAATTTTGGTGAAAACGACTTTTCAAGTTACCCTAACTGGGGAGAGCTAGAGAAAAATATTTTGTAAGGAGCCAAAAAGGCCTATTATCTTCATTCTTCAGGCAGGGTTTGCCAGTCTGTTCTCTTACCTCTGAAAAACATCAACATATCTGAGGATGTTTTAAATTCTGGTGTAGGGTTATATTGGAGCACTCTGCTTGTAAATTTGACACTGAAAGGTGTCCTTTCTTTGATAAGTCAGCATGAGAAGGGAAAGAGGACAAACCATTATTGCTTTTCCAAATGAACAAATACAACAGGGTAATTTGCATTAAAAAAATCAGGTCCAAGTTATAAACTCAGCTGAACTGTGGCCTCTTTTACCTGTCATTCTTCACCTTCGGTTCTGAACTATTTTTATTTTACTCCTTCAGGTTTTCTCTTTGTTTGCTCTTTTTCACTACATGCTCACAGTGAAGAACAGAGAGTTAAAATGAAAGGGGTTTATATTTCTTAAGTCTACAATATTATATAACTGACAAACATCCTCCCGCCCCCCACCCCCCCACCCCCCCCCCGCAAGAAAAGACTTTGTCTTTTTAATTTCCTTTAAATAGGTGAAAATGGGAACTGTTGCACACATCAACTAATTAGATAAATAACAAATTGTGTGAAGGAAGCTTCTTCAAACAAAGAAATATTCACATTTTCAGCAGTTATTTGAGATTTTGATAGGAAATGGAACACAAGTAAGTGGAAATCAGGAGGCAGTCGATAGTACCTCCTTTCAAAAATGCGCCAAAAATGTCAGTGTGACCTTAGTAAAAATGCAAGCATAAAAGGGGGAAAAATACCTAAACATAAAAAAACCTAGCAGTCAAATATGAAAGCTGCAAGAAAAGAGGAAAAATAGACAATTAAATATATTAGATTATTAGCTTTGTATTTACTCTCAATATATTTGAAAATATTGCAATTTCCTGTCATTGTTACAATATTTGATTTGCAATGAGAAGTTAAAGGTGATATTAATGCCTTGAAAAAACACTGAGCATACTTTAAACAGAAAATATTCAGGAACCTCTAAGTTTAAATTACAGTCAACAGTTTGCCATAAAGCTATGTTTGACAGACAGAAAGTGCAAGCATTACCAATGTTAATATCATCTCAAAAAATCTGTGTAAGTAGTTAGCTGGAAACACATCTGTAGAGAAATGTATAAAATACAGCAGCTATTCAAGGGGGAGAAAATCTTTTTGTTATACAATATTTTGCTCAGTGTACAAAGTGACATCTCAGAAATACTTGTTCTGTAATTGTTACCTTTTTGGCAGGTTATAATTTTCTTCTGAAGCTGAAGGCACAAATCGTTGAGATGGTCAGCTTGCCAGTACTTAAGAAACACTTTTCGGACTCCTATCTAGAATACAAACAGCAGGGAAATCATCATCAACAACAAAAAAAGGCAGTATCACTTGGTTGAACAAAAGAAAGGATTATTTGGAACGGATGAGCAAGCTGTCAGACATATAGTTCCACTTCAGTTCCAAAAGCATCCAGAACAAATACTACAGTCTTTAAGTTAAATACAGGCTGGTGGAAAATAAAGCATTTTGAATCTAATTATGCTAATGTGTTAGACAACATAATACAAAATAAAGTTTAGCCTTTATAGAGCAGAGGGGTGTGCGAATGGAGAAAGGTGACAAGACATAAACCCACGTGGAGCAGGAAATGGTAACAGATAGCTGCCATTTGGGGAACAGGAGGAATTTAACTGAAGTTGAAGAATGGTAGAAACTCACTGTCATTAGTGACAATGATTCCTAATGTCCAGTAAAATTATTAATCCTAGTTCCTAGCCTTGCCTGCTTGAAGCTGTGCTGTGGGTCTCCTTTTAATATCAAGGCTAAGCAGTCAGAAGCATTCCTTTGTGAAAAATAATCTCCTTGTATTTTGTATTGATTGAGTGGACGATCATATTCTGGGGTTATGTAGTAGCTTGGTTTAACTCTTCTAGTCCTTAAAAGAACAATCATTAGATGATCTTGCCCTCTTATAGCCAAGTTTAGCTATTTAGATCAAAAGAAAACACCCTTCTTTGATACCTTCTGAACACGCTGAAACAATACTTTAAAATTCTTTTCTGTATCATCTTCAAAAGCATTCCTTTCTAATAGACTTTAAAAAATCCAAACCACCTACAACCTAGAAACTCTAAAGCCAGTAGATAACTGGAAAAAAAAAAAAAAGATAAACAATAAAACCATTTCCTTCTCAGAAATTCTGTAGAAAAAGCTTTCCTCCAATTCTTAGAAATAGAAGGACCAACAACAGATAAGTGTGCTACCCAGTGAAGATTCTAATTTCTGCCAAACTATTACTTTTATACAGCTAATAGGCATACTGATTAATTAATATGAATCTGGTTGAAATTGAAGAAATTCATTCCAACTTTCCTTGTCTTTACCTCACAAGCTCACTGAAACACGGTGTTGTGTTTTTTGGTTTAGATCTGGGAAACAGGTATCAGCAGAGTTATTTGCACAGCTTTTCAACTAATTGTTTTTAATCCAAACACTGTCACACGTATATCATGATAGTGTTGAACTACAAAAAGCCAGGACATTTATATCATGTCTAAACTCCATCAACAAAATTCACAAATGATTGGGGCACATTTCTGTCCCTTGGCTTCCTCTCTGTCTACTCTAGAGAGAAACTATTTTGAATCAAAAGTTTAAAAAGGTCTGTAATTTTGAAGTTTGAGCTGACAGACAATGATGGTGCAACTGCTAGCCTTTTAGTTAAAATCAGATGCACTCAAATGGAAAAATTGGAATGATTTCTCAATTTTTTTTTTCTGTTAGTATCTCTTTTCCCAGTAAAATAGTCCCTTCTGAATTATAGCAGTGTGTGGAGGCAAGGAGATAAAAAACACATTTTACTTGTCTTGCCATTATATAAACTCATAAATGGGGAGCTGTTGACGGGGAGGCTTTTTGAGACATACACACACGACCTATAAGATCTAAAATATGTCCGCTTTATTAGGATAGCTCAGGGTTTTTATAGCATC
>JAYRBT010000001.1:93672726-93723334 GCA_036023395.1 Myiotriccus ornatus
CAAATACATTTATAATTGGCTTTAACACAGTTATTTACTTTATCAAACTCCACCTTCTTCTCGGCATGAATTTCCTTCTGTTCTAGCAGAGACCCGCAGCCATCTTGTCACTTATAACCTATAGTACCTACAAAACTGTATCAAAGTTTATAAAAATCTATAAAAGTACCACACACAATATAAATTGCTCACCTATACATCATATTCCTCCCACAGGGAGCAGGCTTCCTTTGCATGGTGGAAAATGCCTTGGAACAGCTATTTTAGAAAACCGTGCAGCTACAAAAATCATAGAATGGTCTGGGTTGGAGGAGACCTTAAAGATCATCTAGTTCCAACCACTCTGCTATGGGCTGGGACACATACTAGTTAGGTATCCCAGAGTCACTTCTCTATTCAGACCAGCTGCTCTGGAATAATCATTGTGCTTGTAAATTAAAGTTATTATTCCAGAACAGTATTAATTTTCCTAGATCCTGCTTCTGTGTAGCTACAGTGGTAGATACCCCAGTAAAATGATGTCTTTATATTTATTTAATAGATTATCTGGAGTCATGCCTTCCAATTTTTAACTTCATGTCCGTCTGAGGCAATCTCAAGGAGATTCAATTATGCTCTCATACTCTGCTCTTAGGGACACACTCTCATCCTCATTTTCTTGACTGGTGACTTCCAACAGAAGTTTTTACTTTTTTTTCCTGTGCTTTCAAAATTCTCTATGTGCCTGGTTATCTTAGCACTCTGACCTTCTCTTTCATCTACTCTGGAATCTGCTTCTTTCCCATGCCATGTTAAATTTCCTTGGGAATCTTTCCCTTTGTCCCTTTATTTAATCAATAAACTCTAAGAAGTGGTCAACCACTTTCTTCTTCAGTTTAAATTTGCTTCTTTTTTACACATCTAATCTTGTATCATGAACAAGCAAACTTTTCATGTTTTCTGAGCAAATCATCTAAATTTTCTCCTGTCTTTCCAAAAAGCATTCTACTTTTGTGCCTTCAACTTTCTTCCAGGACACCTTGACTCTTCCCACTGCATATACTGTCACTAAACCCTTTGATTTGTGTAATAACTGCTCATCAAACAACTATTTTTCCATCCATCTTGAGAAACCAAATATTGACCTTGCCTTCTTACTAGCTTTGGCTACTAAAGTCTTCATCTTCTTGCTTAAATCCAGAATTCTTCTGTAAGATAACGGAATTATTATTCATATGGTTAATTGTAATTAAATTATCATTTGGTTATTATAAGTACTGTTTTATCTGATCAGCTCTCAGACAACCAAAGCACCTGGATACAAATACTTCATAAAATTATATTCCTCTAATCTGATTACATCTTATGTTTATACTCCATGTTTCCTTTCCACAAACCCTTCACATCACATAGGAGTCTTTTTTTTTTTCACTTCTATCTCTGGCCTATGCCAAATCAGCCACTTTTTCCTCATTTCTGCCCTTTACCTTTCATTACTCAAGTGTTTGTTTCTCCCCTTACTAGAGTAATATGGTACTCTGACAGTAGAAAAGGGGGTGAAAATTGCATTTTCAAACCTTAAAAAAGCCCTGCTTGTTAGCAATGCCTATGGCAAAATTAACAACCCTATTCTCAGTCAGTATCATGACCGACACACAACTAAAATTTTAGCTGCAATTTATTTTGCACTGTGCAGTCACAAAATCACAGTAAAGACAATTGTTGAAGCTTATGGTCAGTTTAGCTACAAGTGTCTGGCATTGCAGAGTCACAAAGCTAGCTAAGGGACAGGCAAAGCATTACTGCTCTTTTCTTTCATCCTACACCCTATGAACATAAATGGAGTTGTGGCATCACTTATGCTATGAACTTCATTAGTAGGAGCCTGCTACAAGTTTTAAGTGAATGAAGAAATACAAAATATCAATACAAATCCATTTTTATATTCAGATAAAAGCTATTTATAGATTTTACATCATTTTTCAGATCTACAGAGAGCAGAGCTCTAGACAGAAGCAGGTATAGAAGAAACTCCTATAACACATTTGATTGTTAGTAGTGCTGGAGATGTGTGTTGCTTAGTCTTTGAGCTAAATCTTATACTCTCTAAAGCTGACCGACAACAAGCTAGTCTCACTGCCCTCTGTACAGTTCTGGTGTTCAGTGAAAGCAATAATGCTGAAAAATATTGGAATTTCACATGTCACACATCAAAACAGTTTTTGAGACTGCCACCTGTCTTCATTCTGGTTTCTTCTCTAATCACAAAATGTTTTCTGCTTGCCTAGGGAAAAATGGTTCAAATATTCTTCCACTGAAACATTCACTTTTCAGTACTTTCTGGACTATAGAGTGCTCTCATCTGAGCCTGAAATTTTAATGTCATTCAGACTCCTGTAAAAGTAAACCATCTGTGAATTACAGCCATAGTTATTTTAATTAGAAAAGCATTAGGGTTTTAAATGTTATTTTTCAAAATGACACATTTTTTAAAGATTAAGTAAAATTGTCATTGATGACTACCAAAGCTTCAATTACTGCTACAGGAGACCTTTTTTTTTTTTTTCTTGGAAGGAAGGAGAAAGAATGGGAGGGAACTGTTCTTTCTCTTTCCTTTCTTTTCTTTTTTTTTTTTCTTCTTCTTTAATTTTACAGAAAAGGTGTAGGATGTAGAAGTACAGACATTCAAAACTAGGGAATGGATGCTGAGATGGTGTGTAGGTGGCATGGAGGCAGTATTAGCTCATACTTAATAGGTGTCAAGGGAATCTGTAAAGCTGTTCTTTAGTTTAAAAAAGGCAATTTGTGGGAGTGCTGTGTGTTTCTGGCAGTACTTTCAAAATAGCTACCTACAAAAGACAGAGAACTATCATCTAATGATATTTTACACAATGACACACATTTTCAGAGTGAATTAATGAAATGTAGAAAAAAGCCTTAAAACTATTGTAAAATGTGTCTTCTTGCCGTGTACATGTCTGCAAAAATGTCATGACAAACACATTTACAGGGCACTGATCTTTAAGGACTTAAATGTTATTTTTAAAGGCTTACTCTTTCTGCTCTGTTAGCTTTTCTTCATACATTTTAAGAGTCCTCCTTGGTCTCTGCAATCTAGTGACCTTGCCCTGTGGTACATACTGAATAACCCTACATTTTAGTATAGATTATATATGGCCTTAATATAAAGTATATGAGTAGTCCAGTATTCATGCAAATGACACCATGTGTTTATGTAAACACTGGTCACGACCTGGACTTCAGGGACAAAAACTGTCATTTAGCTCTTCGGGAAAGGGCCAAAAAATGGTCATTCCTTTTCCAAAAACTGTACAGACATCACAGTTCATCACACTTGTGAGGCAACAAGAAGAACCACCCTGCAGGAGAGGAATTGATCAGGAAATATAACATGCATGTAAGAAACACTCAGCGGAGGAGACCTGAGCCCAGTTTTATCTCATGGGATCTCAGTATTGACTGGACCTATCATTCCAGGTTTCAAAATGCTAGAAGTAAACATAGCACTAAAATGTGGTGGTATAACCTTCTCCCCAAGGCCTGCTCTACAATCTCATTCCTAACCTGAGCCTACCCACTCATTCATGACACAAAAGAAACCATATAAAAGTCTCTCTTGGCACGATCTGAGAAATACAGGCAACAGGCACCAGGGACAGCAATGGCACAGGAAGTAAACCCTGAGGTGGAGACTGGAAAACTAATCCCAAATAAGGGATGAAGACTGGGACCAAATATGAAGCAAAATATCTATAAAAGTAAAACAAAATAAAGTGAAGAAAACAAGATAAAAGTGTCAAAAGAGATAGAAGTGTGGGGGGTGGGGGAAGAGGGAAATAGAAAAAGGGAGGAGACACAGAATCAATATTTGATCTGCAAAAGATATCAGAAAAAAAATAAAGAGTTAGCAAGACTAGTAATCATAAGCAAAATCTGAAAGGTGGATGGACAGAGGGAGAAATATATTCTAGAGGGGAAAAAATAGAAATAAGAAGCAAAAATTGAGCTTTGTGTTGAAAGAATGAGAGCTTGTGAGCATTCTGAGGTCATAGTGAACCATCCATCCTATTCTCTGGCTGAGGGAATAGGATAGACTTGTACTGTGTGGCACAAAGCCACTGAAAAAGCTTGTGCGCAGTGGCTGACCCAGATCAGTCTTTTGGTAGTACTGGTGAGGTCCAAACTCACTCTCTGGCGATTTCTGCTACTTGCAAACGATTTCCGATATATAATGGGGTGATACAATGAAACAAAAATATATGGGACAATATAATTTTACTGACATAATTCAAAGTATGAAGGAAAAATAGACACTGGTGTTTCAATAATTTACTGTTAGTCAGGAAATTCCTTTGGGATTTCTTTTAATTTCTTCTAAAAAAGAAAAAAAAAATTAAAGTAAGATATTCAAAACAAACAGAAAATTGACTCCCAGCACAATTAAAATTACTAAATTAAAAATGAATGAACTGGTGTACAATTTATGAGCACTGAAGTTTTCCTACTTGAGGAAAAAAAAAGAGGTAAGAATCCCTTAAAAATTAGGTTGCTTGCAAAGTACTCTAGTACTTCAGCATATCAGGTAGAAAGCAACTCATATAGCGTGACCACTTTAATTTTAAGCCAAAATAAATAGTTCTGTTTAAAAAATACTTAAAAGGCTCTCTGAACTAAGTATAAAATTTGCATATGTATGATTTCATATACTTCTGCTCATTTCTCTGATTTAATCATATACCACTTATGTTCTACATTCTGCTATTTAATCTTAAATATAGTTTTCCCAAAAAAGACTCTGCTATGCTAATACTGTATATTAATACATTTCAATTGAAAAAATTAAGGGCAGCTTTATCAATAAATGAAACACCTGTAGGTCAATAGTGAAGTACAGTTCTCTCATTGACTGGTAAGAACTGTGGATCAGACTTTGTTTTCACTCTGCAGTTCTACAAGTGCTAGAAGAATTTAAAATCTCTAGATGTACTTCTGGGATTTCTCTTTATTGAGGGTTTATTGTCTGCTTTAACATTCTTCTTGAGTGGAAGTTCAATAATACAGCTCCACACTGGCAAGGATCATTTCTCCAGAAACACTGCAGGCTCCTGAAAAAACTTCAGCAGTGTCTGTCGTTGTAAAAACGTGAACTGGCACTAACACGGTGTCTGTCTCATGCAACTAGCTGATGCAGATTTGGAGCTTCATAAAAACATTCTGACTAACTCTCCTGTACTGCTTATTTCATATCTGATGAGTCTTTGGACCACCTCATTTCAAACTTAAGACTTGTCTTACTCTTAGCAAAGTGAGTGATCTCTTGTGTTCAAATTCAAGACTACTGATAAGAAGGAATCACTGTGGGTTAGAAGAAGCAGTCTAAAAACTGGAAGACAAAACTTTTATTTAAGAATTGCTATCTTTTAACCAGACAAGCATTTCTAACAAAGGCTGAAAGATTCACTCTCAGTGAAGTCTGACCTTTGCAGTGCTCATATTAAACAGCTGCACTGTATAGCAAGAGCAAATTAAATTGATGTTTTGTTTTTCTTCTGATATGGTACAAGTTGTTTGCATTTCAGCAAGTTCCATCTGAAGTAACTGAGAAGGGTTAATTGCAGACCACTGACCTTAGCTAAACAAAATGCAGAGCTCCAAGTTTTGATGAGAAAGCTCAGTAAGCTATGAGCTAACTCTTTTTTATTGAATTTATATTTGCAAGCTTAACAGTGTGAGGAATGATAATCCAAACAAATGAAAGTTTCCTTATGTCAGTAGAAAGAGCCAAGGACTGTTTGTGCTCTGTACTTCTCCCAAAGCATGATAATGTTTGCATGTTAAGTCATGCTATTGGGATGGTAGGTTTTGCTTAGCTAATGCATCACTGCATGACAATAAATGAACACAACACTGAAAATGTGAATTTCCTAATATAAAGACCTTCAGATGTTCTGGGGGGCAGGAGATTCTTCTGCTTTACATGAACCAGCCAATACTTCCACTCAATTTAACTCTTAAGTTACTTAATATCATCTGGCTCCTTCTAACATTAACTGCAAAACTCTCACTGACTTCACCACCGACTTTCACTCTGCCTTAAGTAGGAATGGTTCGTTTTGATTCAGAAATCTGATTTTCTCTTACTTTGGATGTGCTTAGAAGTCACAGCAAGTAGGCAAGCTTGTAGTGATCAAGTGTATGTTTAAGCTGAAAGAATACCCTGTCTAGGCTGCACAGAGTCAGGATGCAAAAACTGCCTTTCATTAGTAGCTTTGCACTTTCATAATTCCAGTAGTTAAGCTAACTGCATGACTGCAACTGCATGTAATATCAGCTTCAATGAAACAGCTATTTTACTGTCCCAGTTTAGTTACCTCCAGTGCAGCTTACCCAAGGAACAGCAACATTTCATAAAGCTATCAACACTTCCATCCCTATGTGACGGAAGATGAGCCAGCAGGGAAAAAGATCAGCCTGGCTTAATAGGGAGTTCTCGCTGGAACCCAGGGGAAAAAAAAGGGAGTTTATGATCTTTGGAAGAAGGGGCAGGCAATTCAGGAAGAGTACACGATTGTCGCTAGGTCATGTAGAGAGAAAATTAGAAAGGCAAAAGCTCAGCTAGAACTCAATCTGGCCATGCTGGGAAAGATAAAAAAAACCCATTTTTATAAATACATTAACAACAAAAAGAGGGCCAAGGAAAATCTCCATTCTTTATTGGATGTGAAGAGAAAAAGGCCGAGGTGCTTAGTGCCTTCTTTGCCTCAGTCTTCAATAGAAAAAACAGTTATCTTCAGGTAATCAGCCCCCTGAGCTTGTAGACAGGGCCAGCAAACAGAATGGACCCTCTGTAACCCAGGAGGAAGCAGTTAGTGACTTGCTGAGCCACTCTGATGCTCACAAATCTATAGGATCAGATGTTATCCATCCTAGAATGATGAGGGAGCTGGTAGAAGAGCTCAGAGAGCTGCCCTCCATCATTTATCAACAGTCCCATCTAACCAGGAAGGTCCCAGATGACTGGAGGTTGGCAGTGTGATGCTCATGCACAAGAAGGGATGGAAGGAGGATCTGGGGAACTACAGGACTGTCAGCTTGACCTTGGTGCCAGGGAAGGTTATGGAACAGATCATCTTGGGTGCCATCATGCAGCACATACAGGACAATCAGGGGATCAGCCAGCCTGGGTTTAGGAAAGGCAGGTCCTGCTTGACCAACCTCATCAAAGGTTTTTTCACTTTTATGACCAGGTGGCCCACCTAGTGGATGAGGGAAAGGCTGTTGTCTACCTGGACTTTAGTAAAGCCATTGCTACTATCTCCCGCAGCATTATCCTGGAAAAACTGGCAGCCCATGGCTTGGACAGGTTCACTTTTTGTTGGGTTAAAAACTGGCTGGATGGCTGGGCCCAGGGAGTGGTGGTGGATGTGCCCGGTGCTACATCCAGTTGATGGCTGGTCACCAGTGGGGTTCCCCAGGGCTCACTACAGGGGTCAGTCCTGTTTCGTATCTTTACCAATGGTTTGGATCAAGACACCCTCAGTAAGTTCTCAGACGACAAGCTGGGTGGGAGTATTGATATGCTGGAGAGCAGGAAGGTTCTGCAGAGGGATATGGACAGGTCAGATCCATGGTCTGGGGTCAATCGTATCAGGTTCAATAAGGCCAAGTGTTGGACACACTTGGATCACAACAATCCCATGCGGTGCTCCAGGCTGAGGGCAGAGTGGATAGAAGGCCTGGAGCAGAGGAAAAAGACCTTGGGGTGCTGTTTGACAGCTGGCTGAACATGAGCCCAGGTGGCCAAGAGGGCCAATGGCATCCTGGCTTGTATCAGAAACAGTGTTCCCAGCTGGACCAGGGAAGTGATTGTCCCTCTGTACTTTGTACTGGTGAGGCTGTACCTCGAGTTCTGTGTCCATTTCTGGGCCCCTCACTTCAAGAAAGACATTGAGGTGCTGGAGTGAGCCCAGAGAAGGGCAACTGAGCTGGTGAATGGGCTGGAGCACAAGGAGGAGCAGCTGAGGGAGCTGTGGTTGTTCAGCCTAGAGAAAAGGAGGCTGAGGAGAGGCTTTATCCCTCTCTCCAACTGCCTGAAAGGAGGTTGTGGCAATGTAGGGCTTGGCCTACTCTCCCAGGCAACTGGGATAAGTCAAGAGGAAATGGCCTCAAGTTACATCAGGGGAGGTTCAAGTTGGACATTAGGAAGAACTTTGTCACTGAAAGAGTGGCTAAGAATCGGAAAGGGCTGCCTAGGCATGTGGTGGAGTCATCGCGCCTGGAAGTGCTCAAGAAACAATTTGACATGGCACTTAGCACTATGGTCCAGTTGACGTGTTCACTCAAAGGCTGGACTCAGTGATCTTGGAGATCTTTTCCAACCTTAATGATTCTATCATAATAAATACTTTAATATAACACAGAAGCTGCTGAATCAAGCACCAGATATTGGCTAGCTGAGTGTTTGCTCTTATATTCTGCTAAATGGTAGAAAATAAACCAAAATTGGACTCTGGTATTGGATCTTCTGCACTTTTCCTCCATTTCTAAACAGACTGTACTATTTATAAGAGAAGAAAGAACTTGTTCTGTGAGTAGGGTCTAAGGTTTGTTGATTTGTTGGTTAATAAAACACTCTCCAAACACAACTTATGTAAGAAGTAAAAGATAAATTGTCAACAGGAAATAAATACAAAGAGATCATTTTCTTTACTCATTTTCAGGCTTTTACTTCAGAATATTTTCCCCTTCACCAGGTTAATATTACCTTTCTCAAAATGTGATGGTGAGGTACATTATCAGAAAGAAGTTAAAGTATCATCCAGATTCACTCAGCTAAAAAGTCCAGTTCTTTCTTTTTCCCCCTCTGCTGGGTAATTTACTGACAGCCTCATCCTCTGATGATGACATATAAGCTGGAGGTTGATTTCAGATGTGTTTTGCTTTCTCCTAAACATCATCATCTTTGATGAGGCTATTTTAGCTACTTTTTGGTCCATTTATCAACCTAAATTTGCAACAGCTCTTCAGGGAATTGAAGGTAACAGTGTCGGGGAAGACAATTTTTGATTTATTCATGAACCCCTGCAACAAATAGGTTTTCAGTTCCAGCAGTGACTCATTTGAAGTAGTTACTGCTGGTAACAGTGGCTGAATAAACTGGTTATATGTGTAACTCCCTGCTGCTTGGATGATTTTTAGTGATGCACTACAGATGACATCTTTCTTCTGACTTTGCTAACTGACATCATCCTTGCTTCCCAATGGCTTTTTCCTTCCCTTTCCTCCTTCCTCCTTCTCCGTTTCAAATTTTTTCTTCTTTTTTTTTTTTTTTTTCAGAGTCCTCTGCTGTAAAAGCATTGAGGAAAGCACTCATAACAACTGCATATTGTATAAGCTTCCTCATCTAGATTGTCATTTAAAGTTCAATTTTCATGATTAATCCAATGAATCAAAATGATAATTGAAAGACATTCTGTGACACAGACATTAGTCACTACTGCTGATAGTCGGGTATATGGTTCTGTATACCTTATACAAAATATGCTGGTATCAGTTGGACTTGAGTGAATTTTCTCCTAAAATTTTCTTCTATGATTTTCATCTTTCAATTTGTTTGTCACAGTTCTCTGTGGCTTCAAAAAGGTGTATGGAGAAGGTCACCCATTTTTTCAGACCTTGTTCTTTTAAACTTCGTTGCCATGTGCTTCTTAGTCACTGAGTGACAACTGTACAACTCTCACCCCCAAACCCTTCTATTCCATTTAAGTTATTAATGTCTCTGAAGAGTTTTTTCTTTTCTGGTTTGAAGGACAAAGTATTATGTACTGCTGTAGTTTTGCAACCTGACTTTTCCTGGTGTTAATGAGATTCTGGAGTCAGAAGCTCTAAAATCTGTTTGAGATCACAAACTTCGGTCCTCTGCATGACGGAGGGATTCTGTTTTGGAATTTTCTTTTAACATTTTTGTCTTTCAAGGTTTCAGGCTTGTTTTCAAATGCCAATCACTACAGAATCACTAGTCTTGAGCTCTAGGCTTTCACTGAGGCCATTTGTTTTTTGTGTGCTGTAATGCCGGTTCTTGGCTCCAGGGGAAATAAACTCCATAGGCATCCTGCTTTCCGTTTCGTGACTGGAGCACACTATGCAATTACTGTTACACAGGTTTTGCCCAATGTCAAGCTTGTAGCCTCACACAAGTTCTGAAGGTGAGTGGTACTCTCATCTCCAGGAGCTTGTAAGGGAAAGTACAGTTTCTAGATGTTAATGATTGGTTTTTTCATAGGAAACCTTGTGTCAAGGACGCAGAGCTGATATAAGAAACCCGGGTAAGGAAGACAAGTCTAGTTTCATACTGTTATCTTTTTTCAGAGTCCATCCTTTTGGTCTTTGCTGTTGAGGGAGTCTGGCTATATGTGTCCAATACTTCCTTTAGTGACTAAAATGGGACCTTAACAGTATTTTAATCAAAGAAAAAATTTCTTATGTGCCTTAGTGCAGGTGATCATGCATGTGTGCTCCCAGCCTAGTGGGTGGTCTACTTTTGTTCTTGTTATTACTAAGGAATCTGGGCTCCTGAAAAAGACCCATAGTACACAGTCTGACATAGTCCTCGTGCTTCATAAGCAGTTGCAGAAACTTCTTCCAATCATCTTAATACTTAGAGGTCATAAATGAATTAGAAGACCCCATCTTTTAAACAAAAGAAGCCTATAGGACTGCCTCAACATCTATCTAGTCCCTAAACTTTATACTTGTCCCTGAAAGTTGTCTGGATGCTCTCTTGTTAAATAGATTTCAGTTCTCCCGGCTGGAAACAAGCCTGAATCTGAGGCTTACACCACCTGGAGGAATGTTCTACACAGAAAACTTCATCTCTATACAATAACTTCCATACTGTGCAAGGAAACACCATTTTCTTTAGGAAGTGCGTATGTTAAAGTCCTGTTCAATTACAAATTGCTTCCTGCTCAGTTACAAAGCTACCCAATGGAGATGACTGGGTACTCCGGACAAATGGAGATAACCACCTTGCAATGTTCATGCTGGTGAGAATTAACTAGGATATAAATCAGGTAAGAAGACAACATAGGAAGTTGAGAGTTTCCTGTTCAGTGTTTGGTGCCTTTTTTTTTTTTTTTTCACTTTACTTGATGTACACCAACCCCAGGTACTCTGGTATATCTGTGGATCAGCAAGCTGGCACCTACAAAGGTATTGGCTAGATGGAAAATCCTAATTAGTTGTTTTGGGTCTCTCCTATTATGACAGTATAGTATTTAGCATAGGATTGTAAAGAAAGAAAATATGTGGGGTTTTTCATAATTCAGGAACCATTCAACTACTAAAATGTAAATACCAAATAACTTCAAAATTCTGGATACAAATTGATACAGTGTACCATGCTTAATTGAAAGCTTTTCCTTCCCACAAGAATACACTGATTTTTTTTGACACAATGATCACAGCTACTCATATTCTAGAAAACTCAGAAAATCAATTTGATAATATACCAAAGCATATATTAAATGTCAAAAGAATATACTGCTGCAAAGGATCTGGTGGCTTGCCACAATGGAAATGACTCAGCTAGCTTGTTTAAAGAATGATATTTTAATTGCTTTGTGGATCACAAACCTGCCAGCCTTGTAATTTACACTGCTGAAGAACAAGACGACATCTGTCCTTGGCAGACAACTTCTTCTCTCCTGCTGCTGTATCAGCCAAATCTTTATACCTAGAAAAATGAGCAGAAGTAGAGTTACTCTAGCGTTGGCCTGGTAGACATTTTTGCAGAAATTATCAGTTCTCCTTTGACTCTCAGATCTTAATATCCAAACTGGAAGCTTGAAGAAAACAAGAAGGTAAATCACTTTAAATATTGTATGTTATTAGACATGACCTTGGACAAGTGACGTCCAGATTTTCTTCCTGTCAGTTCTTTGGATACCTCAGTGAAAATTAACAGCAAAGAAACGAAAAGCCTCCCCAGCTGATGCCATTGGTACTGAAATGGGTCATTGAAAAGAGGAAAATACATTTTCAGTGTGTGTTATACGACTTACGCCTCCTAAGGAGTAATTCATAAGAAAGTGAAGTTGACGAAAATGATTTTTAATCAGCCTGAAATAAAATTTTCTTAATTTTGAATAAAAAGTCATATAGCAAAGAGACTTAAAGGAACTTGATCAGTTTATTGGAAAGAAGTGCAAGAGGAGACTTGATTACAGCACTGAGTACCTTCAAAGACAGAAAATGCTGGTTATTAAAGGGTTCTTTGATGTACCAGATAAAAGAACCAAGGAAGGAAACTTATGCAATACAAAGGCTGTAAAAAATTCAAATTTTAACTGAGGACTTATTTCAACATTTACTACAACTTACTACTAAAGAAACTGATTTTATACATCTTGATGCTACATATTTTACTATATTTAATAATGTATAATATTTATTACATTATACATTATATTTTATGATGAAATTTTATTTAGTTAGTTCTTTAACAGCTGAATTCACCTATAGCTCTGCTGCAACCCAAAGCTGTGCTGTCCTGGGACCACTCGCACAGACCACGGTAGGCAAAGCTGCAGAGCTGGAATGACTCCAGGGACCTCAGCTGTCCCAGAAGCTGTGGCAACTTTGGAGAAACATCTGCAAGTAAACTGTTTAGGACCAAATTTCACCTAGATTTCTAGTTTTGTTTTGCTGCACAGACCCTGGGGTATTTCAGCTCCTGCAGTCTGGAAATGTTCTCTGGGCTGGTATCAGTGCTGCTGAGGGCTCCATGGCTAAGTCTATACCAGTAAATGAAATGTCAGATGGCAGAGAAACCATCTGGCACAACCCCAGCCTGTTGATTTATTTATGCATGCAATATTATGTAGTTTGCTATGTTCTCTTAAACTCTGTCACCTTCCAATAGTGTAGCCACATCTAAGCTGCCTTCTTTGAAGGGTCACTAACCTGTCCTAGTTCCCAAATTGTGACCATACAGCTAGTTGAGCTATTGGGAAAATGTTATCCCTAGTCTTCTACTGCTAATCTGGACTGTGAGACTAACTAAAAGGATCTGCAGTAAAGGTCTGGACCCTTTTTACCAGCATTCCTCCAAACAATTTCTAGCCACAAAGACATTTGTTTTACAGATTCTATTAAGGCTGGGGTCGTCTTGTTTCCATACTTGTATCAACAGAGTTATCTTAGAAATCATGGAGAATCAGAGGTGCTAGAGAGACAACTGCTGGAAAGCTTAGAAACTGCTGACTGAAACAAAGATGATTCAGCATTGACTCCCAATGCATGAAACAGTAACTGCAAAACCGATCAGCCTGAAACTCCCTGACACCACAAACCCAAAGAAACATATTTAATTCCTGGAATAGAGACAAATTAAAATTGAAAAGGTTGAAATTCTAAGTTTGGCTCAGGTTTACTTAAGATACATGCAAATCATAGGATTCAGGCACAGCAAAACATTCTTTATAATCTACGTACTATACAAGAGGCCAAAAAAAAATGATCCACTGTATTCCTCCATGTTTAAAAGTATCTTAAAATTCCATCACATTACCCCGGAAGTCTAATCAGAGTTCACAATTTCATTCTATCTGTTAAAGCAAACTCTATCTTAGGGGAAAGTAGATCACCATCCAAACGTACTGCTACGTTCACAGAAGAAGTTTGTGGCAGAAACAAATTTCTATAGTTAGCTCTTTCAATGTTACAACAACCATTAGCCCATCCCCTTTTCCTGTGTTAGACACTGAAAAGCTATGCTCCTAGCTTGAGTTAATTACCTTGTTCTCAAACCAGTCTGTGAAGACAGGTATTTCTGTAGGGTGACTTGTTCTATGCATTCCAGATGTTTTTGCTAAAACAAGAAAATACGGCCCTCTGGAGGTACCTTTCTCCACTAACCATAGATGGACTCAGAAGAGAAGTCCAGACTGGATGCTTACATTCTGGGTGACTGAGAGAAAGCTCACCTTTATGTCTGTTTGTTTGACTGAGTTACTCAACCTGCAGAGTAACTAACAGAGGGACTAAGAGAACTTATTTCTCCCTTCTCTCTTGTTCGAAACTACTGGTTAAGCATCTAGAATGAAAAAGTACCTTTAGGTCTGGTGCTATAATTTGCTATCAATAATTTTTTATCTTACATAAGGCTGCTTAAACAAAAACAACACAAAGTTTGTAACTATTTTTCAGTCACAGTGGTTCCCCGGTTTTATTTAATCCTGTGAAATACACTTCAGCTAAATTTGGATTGGTGAGTTAGTTGTCTAGACTTTCTTAAGATTTAGTAGAATAGAGTATTCTGAAGTCACATTCCCGAATGTAATATTGATGTTTACAATAGGTCAGATGAACTGTGCACTGTAAAATCACCATGTCTTTCCACTGAGTAAAAAGATGCTCTTGACTCCAGCCTAGACATCTTATATTAGACAAAGTGAATCTCCTTCCTAGTCAAGAGGTGATAAAACCCAGTATTTCATGGCATAGCCAGAACAACTCATTCACCGAGGGTTCCAAAATAAAATACAAATCAGGGAGATCTAAAGGATTAATTTGAATCAATATCTCTCCACCACCATGTTAAGACTAATGTAGTGGTGATTAGGAAATAAATGCAAGACCTCTTCTATTTACAAGCTGAGACAGGGAACACTACTATCAGTGGAGGGGCTCTTCTCCCCAACACCCCTCCATATGACATCAATGTAAGAGAAGCTCAATTTTCTCCACTTTTTCCTTAGCACCCTCCTTGTCCTGACTTGTCATTTTCACACACCTGAACAGAAGAAAGATGTTCCAGTTAGACAGGCTTGCACTGTGAGCATGTACAGACTGGCCAGGATTCTGCGGTGTTGCAGAAATGTGCTCTGAACTCTCTTTCTTTGCTTCTGATGATGCTCTCCATCAGGGTAATTTTTGTTTGTTTGAAGGAGATATTGCTGCCAATACCTTCAGGTAGCTTGTGAATATGGAAAACACAGTTCTCTTGGGTCTTCACAGATAAGGATGTTATCTAATCATTTTCTCCCTCACTTCCCTAAGTGCACAGCTGACAAGATCCAGCAGGCTGCTTTTCCCCGAGACAGAATATTCTGCAGTTCAGGTTACGGCACAGTAACCCACAGTAATATTCTAAGGCTCAGCACGCTATTCGATTTACACGGAGTGTGCACAAATAGGCTGCAGGGCTGTACTCCCAGTTCTGTATGCACAGCAAATCTTTAAGCATTGGAATAAACACCACTCCGTTTCAATAGCACATCAACATGATAGAAGATACTAAAGGAAAGAACATGGCAAGCACAAAGGGCAAAAAAACAAGCAGCTCCAAATCAATAGCTTAGTAAAACCACATAGATGTCTTTGAACTGAAGCCACAAAACTACTTTGTTTGTTTTGTTTGTTTGTTTGTTTGCTATTCTTTTTCCTAGTTGTCTCTTGCCTAGTTAAGAAAGACCAAAAATAATAAAATTAGAAGTAGCTACTGACTGCAATCCAGTGTACCTCAGTAAGAGGATAGTTTCTAACACCAGAACTCAAATCTTTCCTGAAAGCAACTCCTTCTTTCCATGTCTTTATCTTGTTGATTAAAAATAAAAGTCACATATGGCTGGCAGGTTTATAAGAGTGCTGAGTTATACAGTTCTAAGTTTTAAATACCCAATCTCAGCTTATGCAAGAAAAAATAATAACTCCTGTCAGTGTAATTCATTATGTTGTAGATTCATTTTCTTTTTCTTTTGTTTACTACAGTGTACTGTTTGCCACAGTAAAGTGGTAGATTTAGTAAGATCTATTCAAAAAATAGTGAACAAAAAGCAGCAATCAAAATTAAATTGTGTCCTCTATTTCTGCTAGAAGAAATTAAAAAAAATGCCATCCCAAAGGAGTAAAACCAGGTTGTGCTGTCTTGTTAAATTCTCTTTTTCCCCCTTTCTAAACTTCCTTTCCTCTTTCTTTGACAGCTAGTCACAGATTGTTGTATTGTTGATGCCTGTGAAAAATGTGAAAGAAATGGACTTTGTTTACAGAACTTGTGTTCTTACGTGCTCATAACTCAAATTTTTAGTTTTGTTTGTTTGGATTTGGGGAGGATGGGGAGAGTGGATTAGGCAAGGTTTGTATTTGAAAAGTCTATCAAGTGAGAGCTGAAATATCCAGAGTCTATCTACTGAAGAGATTTCTAATTTAAGAAGAAAAAAAAAAGGATGGCTGAAAAATTTTCAGTAGAAAAATTATAAAAGCAGTCAGCAGCAAAGAATGAGCTGGAATTTTGATTAATGTTACCTGTATATAAAGGATACATATTTATTCATTTGACTTCCCTGCGTTATATTCTTTTTTTTCTTGAAGGAATAACCTAATTATTCCTGAAATATGAGGAACATGGGAAATTCCAGATAATTAGGAAAGGGGAAATAGATTACTATAGTTTCCAAAAAAAAAAAGTGATTCTGTCAATGTCTGTACAATATGTGACATAAATATCTCATTATACAGCATAAATATTAATAACCAAAGCAGCTATTCAAAATTTTTGAGAAAGTAAATCTTTGGGTGCTGATGAGAAGAAGACACCTTTATAAAAAAACAGATTACAGCAGACAGATTTCATTTGTGGCTTCTTTTATAGAAGTACAAAAATACAGTATAAGAAGACTGTAATGTTCACCTTTTTATGAAAAATTGTGCACTGAGGCTGCTTCAAACAGACTTATAAAAGTAATTCAGATTGTTGTAAGGGTGAAGATGAAATGCAATGTGCCTGAAACAATAAGTATATATAGCAATGAATCAACACTTCAAAGTATCTGCCTACCATACCAGTATTAGGTTTTTTATCTTAATCGATATCAAGCAACGCAGTGTTAAATGGGTAGATCTGCAGCCCAGTAAGAAATAAGGGAGAAAATAAAACAATCTGGATAGACTGCAAGCAGTTTTATTCTCTCTGGAAGAATCTAGCACACAGACACTTGCTGACAGAAAGAAATCTGGAAAGTAATACTAAAAGTGATCTCACAGCAAACTGACTAGGTATCGTATTCTTACAACATTTGTACATGTGCAACTGGAAGCCAAAAAGTTTTTATCTGGTGAAACATATTGATTTTTTACTTCAATGATTAAAAATTCACTTCCTATATAAAGAGGTATAGGGGAATACATACCATGCTTTAACGTATCTAGGGAAAAAGGAAGGTAGATTTAATAACAATAAATGGTATGTAACTGGGATGAAAGAGCAAAATAAAACTAAAAAACAGAAGTGGAAAAAAACTCAGAAAAACCCCAGAAGAAAATTTTACAGTGACCCAAATGTGTGTCAGCCACTGGCTCATGTGGAACTCAATATAGACTTTTGAGGGAGAATCATGACTATGAAATCTGCTGGATCAGAGAATACCTTTGCAGAAGAAGTGGCCACTTGGGATATTTCAATTTAGACTGAATGCAAAGTAAGATAAATTTCTCAGATAAAGATACTACCCTATGACAGATGACAAAGAAATGAATTGGAAGAATCTTTCTTTTCCTAATTTTTTTGGTTTTTTTTGCATTAGGTTTTGTGACCCTTAATCTTTTCTAGAATTCTGAATTTAATTTCTGGAGAGAAGAAGTAATGAAGATATGTGTGTCTTAATCCTGGAATATTTATTCATATACTTCCTGTAATTAGGCAGAGGCTTCCTCATCTCAGACAATGTGGCAGCAGAATAATAAGTAGAATATAAATTATAGTTCAGCTCCTGGGATTAGTGGATTCAACTATGCAAATAAAAAAATGAATTCTCAACATCTGCTAAAGATTTGCATTACAATACTTTTGTACTGATATTCCCATTTCATCTTGATAAAGCAACGTAAAACATTTATTTTAAAAATTGGCAAAAATCACACATTAACTCAAAAATATACTAGCATTGAGCAAACAAGCAGCATTATTACATTTGACTCTAACTCAGCAAATGTTTACATTTAGCTCTTGATAGGTAGGTCGCTTCCACAGCTAACTGTCTCTTCATGCTTGGGCACTCCACAAACATGCACATAGGGCAATAAAATACTTCACTGTACACAGACTATATGGACTGTAGAACAAATTTAACTCTTTTTAACCTGCTGATTTAATTCTGTTTAACACAGCAGTGATGTAGGACTGCTGTGTAATGAAGCTAGTTTGCTTTCTCCACAGACACAGCCATGTGATAATAGAGATCAAAATTAAAAGTCCTTCAGTGGGCTTGTACAACTTTCCCACTTGGTCTCCTGGTGGGGTTGCTACTTCATTGGCTCATTATTTGCCAAGAAAGCACGGCCCAGCACATCGGGAAATATACCGAGACAGGTGTATGTTGCAGAAGGAGAAAGTAAAACTAGAATAAAATGGAAATTGGAATATTAAAGACAAATACGATTAGATTTGCTGTTCACCTAGATAACACTTCGCTTTTTCCCTCCTTTTGCTTTTTTTTCTTCTCCTGTGCAACCTGTACTCAGACAAAGAGTTGTGGAAAGACGTAAAATCCTTCCAACAATGCTCACTAGTGGCTCAGACAAGGTGTATTGCGATTATATTATATGCGGGGAAGCATTTTTTGACCTTCTTAAAACATATAGCAAAATAGCTTCTTGGAAGATCACCTCTCTTCTGTGGGAGCTTCCCTTATGCCTCGGAACCCTGTGAGTACTTTCAGTCTGGGTAACAGGGATTCTGCTGGCTCTGAAATGTATAATGGTTGCACAAACTATACAAGCAATATTTTTCAAGATAGGCTAAAGCTGTCCCCTTGGCATACTGCACCAGTATTGGACCAGATTCTGCTCTCACTTAGAGCAGAGTACAACCTGAATAAACCAGAAGATGCTAAATTAACACCATGTTGATCTAAATAAAAAAGCAAAGTAAGATCCAGTGATTAAGATATGTAAAAGGATTTTACGTGCATGCTTGCATAGGATTTTGTGTTTGCTCTCAGATGTCACCAGTATTAACTGCCTACTATTATTCAGCCTGACTAGGAAGTCTAGCTTTAGGAAGTGTCATTCCAGGTTGTTCCACTGAAGATTAAATGGTTGTAAAGAATATCAAGATAAGGAGAAAAAGGGTGCCATGAATATCTGAGTTGAGTGGAAAGAATTTAACAGCTGCAGAGCCACAGGGAAAAAAAACAACAGGAAGGTCACAATTGTTTTTGTGTGTGGGGCAGATGGACTGCATCTGTACAAGCCCTGTGAGCATAAAAAACAGCACTGGAGGGCAACTAGTATTTTTCTAGGCACTGAAAGAAAGCAATTATATTTAATTAAGCAATAAATACAAAGGAATTATTTTAAAACTATCTACTAAAATTAATCTATCTATGTGACAATTTGCTCCTTAATTCAATAATTCAAAGTTCCTGCGTGGTTCCACTGCCATAAACTAATGTGTTGCTTATTTACTTAGTTCTTTAAAATATTTATTTCAAATTTATGCTGTTTGTATTAATTTAAGAGGTCAACAAATTAACAGGTATTTCCTTAAAAGAGTTTCACTGTATAAGGATTAGCAAAGATATTAGTAGTTTATAATATTTTAACATATTCATATTTATTTCTATGTCAGGCATTTCTTACTATCATATATAAATTTATATCTATTATCTTTGTCATTATGTGACATCAGCAAATTATGAAGTACTTAATAATTACCTTTGTTGAAACATTAAGATTCTGAAATAATGTTATCAGCTGCTTATTACAGGCACATGGGACTCAGTCAGCTTGTGAGATAGGGGCCAAGAACTTTCAATATGCTTATTTGTGCACAAATATAATTTTATCTATTTTTATAACTTTTTATTGCTTGTAGATGAAATCCAGTGCTGTGGTAGGTATTTTAGTGCCTTGTAGAAACATTTCTCCATGTTTAGAAACAGCACAAGCTTTTAAATTCACAGATGTAAAATATACATAGATATTACAAGGATATCATAGAGAAACAGGGTTATTTAGTGATTTAATCAACATTTAGGTAACCCTGAGGAATAAGAAATGTCAAGTGATACTGGAAACCAGAGTTACCAAGGGTGGTGCTTAACTCTGAAAATGAAATAAACATTTTAAAATTTCACAGATTCTTCCTTCAGTTAAATAAAGTAAACCACTAGAACTGCTGAAACAGTTCAGCCAGAATTATGCTTGTGTGTGCCCAATAGATTTATGATTGCCTAAGAAAACATAGTTGTATGCACCTAGTTGTGGAGAGAGAACAATACCCTGACATTCCCATAGAAACAACCTAAAAGCCAGGACATTCCCTATTGCACAAAACAATAAAATCTCAGTATAGAATGCATAAAACTTACTTAGTGAAGCTTCTTACAGAATGTAACAGATTATTTAGATTGCACACCAAACATTTGGAAGTTAGGAGCTGCCAGACTTAACTGACCATGTCGTCTTAATTTCCCTGTATCTGGCTATTTTATAACCTAATTACCCCCTGCTCAAGGGACCCCTTTTCTTGTCAGTCTTATAAAACTCCACGTACATGACAGACATGAATAATTCAACTGACTTCAACAGTTTACACACATTTGTAATTGCTTTAGCAAATGAGGGTTGCATTACAGAACTATGAAGATGCCCAGCAAACAATGTCGATATTTCTTTTTGCCTTCAAAATACAGCTAGATGCCTTCTAAATAAAGCTAGGTGTTTGCTCTACCACTGAAAACTCCAGTCAAAAAAGAAACTTTACTTTCTCTTATAGTCAGTCATTTGCGCACTGTCAGTAAGCTCCTGAAACATCAGCACCTTTATCATTTTTGCAGTCCAAACTCTCTGACATGTAAGGTAAGGACTGATATTTTGCATGTACAACACTAATTCTGTGGGTCAGAGAACTGATGATACCATGGCATTGCTTCAAAAGCTGCCCATTTCAACTCCCAAATGTTGTTCTCTGATTTTGTTTGAGCCTGTTACAAAGCATTAATTCTTTCCCTTAATACAGATGGGAGCTACACCAAGCCTGTGAAATACCTGCAAAAACGGATAAACCTAAACCAAGCTGAATCATATCCTAAAAGTGATCACTTTTGTCTGTACCCTATAAATTAAGTCCTGGATAATTAGGCAAGCCACTGTAGGCATATGAAATTATCTAGCACATTTCTTGTGTTTTAAATTTTAAAAAGGACCTAAGGGGGAAAATGTAGCAAACAAGCCAAATAGATAGAAAGGAACAACTCCAAAGGGGGTAAAACAGAATAGTCTGTCTACAGTCAGACTATGTGTAAAGAGCTATTTCGGTTTTTTATAGTATGAATAGCCCAGTAACTATCACTCCACTATCACATTGTACAAGTAGATCTGAAATGGTCTATAGCCTTTAAGACAGTCTCAAATACCTAGTTACATCTCAGCAATCCCCCAGGGTGATTTAAACCAATTCTAGGCTTGTCAGGGAGAATGTCAGAGCATTCTGGTTCTGGTCATCTCTTACAGTACAAGCTTCCCGAGGGATTAGTAGTTTAGAGTAATTCTGAGACTGCTGTAAACACTCCTAAACCGTGTTCCTCCATCAGAAAGGTTGGCAAAAGGTAAAAAAAAAAAAAAAGTTCAGGGTAAAAGGAAGAGGGGATGTTCAGAGTGATGGAGTTTGTCTTCCCAGGTGACCATCACATGTGATGAATTAGCTTTCTTGGAGATGGCTGAACACCTGCCTGGGAAGTAGAGATTGAAATTTTTATTTTTTATTTGTTATGCACAGGTTTTTCTTTCCCTATTCAATTGTTTTTATTTCATCATATGAGTTTTCTAATTTTCCTTTCCTAATCTTCTCCCCCACCCCACTAGGGAAGGAATGAGCCACATGGGGGTGAGCTGGGTGCTGGCATTAACCAAATGAAACTTCTTTATCACAGTGATTTATTGGGGGTGCTTGTGGATGAGAGGCTGGACATGACCTGGCAATGTGCACTTGTAGCCCAGAAAGCCAATTGTATCCCGGGCTGCATCAAAAGAAGTGTGACAAGCATGCTGAGGGAGGCAATTCTGTCCCTCTGCTCTGATAAGACCCCACCTGGAATCTTGCATCCATCTCCTGGGTCCCCAACATAAGAACAACATCAATCTGTTGGAGCAAGTCCTGAAGAAGGCCATGAAGATAGTCAGAGGTCTGGAGCACCTCTCCTATGAAGACAGGCGGAGAGAGCTGGGGTTGTTCACCTGCAGAGAAAAAGGCTCTAGAGTGACCTTATTGTGGCCTCCCAGTACCTAAAGGTGGCCTATGGGATAGCCAGGGAGACACTGTGGCAAGGGCATCTACTCATAGGACCTGGAGGAATGGGTTTAAACTAAAAGAAGGCAAGTTTAGATGAAATATTGGGAAAACAATTTTTGCTGCGAGGATGAGGAACAGGTTGTGGAGGCTCCATCCCTGGAAGTGTCCAAGGCTGGGTTGGATGGGGCCCTGAGCAACCTGGTAGTGGAAGGTGTCCCTGCCCCTGGCAGGGGGTTTGGAGTGAGGTGATCTTGAAGGTCCTTTCAATCACAAACCATTCTATGATTCTGTAATAATTACCAAAAGTGCCAAAGACATAGCCATTTCAAAAACCATGGTTTTAAACTTTGTGGATGACCTCCATTCTTCACAGGAAATTAGTCACTACCACATTTATGAATTTGGCTTTAAAGTGCCCTCAAAACTGATGACTTTAAAATACTTCATTTACTCAACTTTTCTTTCTTTCTGAAAGACAGACAAACAAAAATGATTACCCTAAATCAGAAATATCACTTCTAGTGCTAGGTCTGACACAACAAACTACAGAATAATGAGATTGCCATTTGATATAAATTGATATAATTACATCTACTTTAATGAAATACTGCTTTTTTAATACCTGCCAGATTACTTCTTGCTGTCCTGGCAAGGACTGAAGGTAACATGGCACATATCAATGTAGCAGTCTATGAGAAGACCACTGATACTGCATAGCAGACAATAAAGCTAAAAGGGCCAGTGGGATGATAACCTATCACTTTGCAATCCACTCGGTACATTGTTCTCACTAATGCCCTCACTAACTTGCTCATGAGACTCTGAAATTTTCTGCTGACTTTTTTATTTCACAAATTGTATATTATAAATTATAATGTCCTTGCTTTCAAGAGTCAAAAAGGGAGAGAGAAAAGAAAAATAAAAAGAAGTGAACACCAGAATGTTTCTGGACAAAGGAAGTTTAGATATGCAGTGCTGAGTCCCACACAAGATTCACAAACATAAACAACATATCTGTGTAATACATTATCAGGTAATAGCATAAATTTGATCAAAAGATTACAGTAGTTATTAATAATGGCTTTATAGTATTTGGAAAAGGTCAGACATTATTTGACAAAGCAACGATATCAGCATGAACATAAACTTTCCTGAGAAAAGAGATATGTCTTCAGGATGATCTCTAAGTCAAGTCAGTTGTCTGAAAGAGTTAATACAGTTTAGTGCTCTGAAGCCATTTTTTATGTAAAGACCACTATTAGAACATTTCTGTATCAATGCCCTGACTGGAAGTGCAGATTTCAGGATCTTCAGTTCAGTGTAATTTCAAAGAATAAATTAATCTAAGAACTTCATACTGAAATCAGAGGAAAACCTGTAATTAGAACTGTCTGAACATGTTTCACCGTCCCTGCTATGATTACCATAAGAATCCATTATCACTGTGTTCCATATCTTCCTTCCTAATATTTCCTATTAAAATGGATGTTTTGCCATCTTTTGAAATCACTTTAAAACAAAAATTCATCAGAATGTTAGCTCCTTATTTCTTTATTTTTAGTAAAGCTTATGTGTGGTAACTTACATATTTTAACACATCTGATTCATACAGGAGAGTAAGATTAGCTAATGAAAGAAGGGAGAAGAAGGGGAAGAAGGGAAAGAAGAACAGGAGGAGGAGGATGATGAGGAGAAGAAAGTCTTACATTGTCCCTCCAAGCCAGCACCTGACACTGTCTTAATAGCACAAGTAACTACTTATAATCTAATTTTCATTACTGCAAATGCATAGGTAAAGCCATTTTAAAAGATTATTAGAAATAGTAAATCATAACATTCTAGTGACTTGTCTCTTGCAACAGTACTGTAAGAAATGTCTCTACATCCATCCTTCATGTTCTCCTTCACACTATGAAATTTTCTCTGCTGTTCCTTCAGCAGCAACAGCAAGCAGGATGGGATCTCCATGGTGGAAACCACAAGGGTGTGTTGACAGAGTTAAAGTCAAGAAAGACAGTCTAGAAACCTGAGAGACAGTAATAAAATTCCAAGAAACACTCAAAAAAGTGAAAAAATAAATGCAAGGAATTGCACAGTAGAAGACTATTTGGGTTTTCTGAACAACACGAATTTTTTAAATAGAAATCCTGCAATTTTCATCAGCTAAGTGAAAGGCTCCGTTTGCTTATCAGTTCACACAATCCAAAGAGGTTGTCCTGAGCTTCAACATCTCTGAGTGTTTCCTACCTGTCAGGGAAGGCTAACACAGATAACACACCTAAGGACCTGTGCAACAGGACCTTGCAGTCTCCATTGCTAAGCAGTGTCCCAGACACAAGAAACACTGGATGTATGACCCTCATTTTCTAAGTTCATAAAGTTTTCCTTAACCAAGGAAACTGAAATACAGACAGAGAAAGGAACTGGGTATAGTGCAGCCACTTAGTGAATGACATTAAAGAAAAGAGAGGAAAAATTATTTTAATTTCTAATTCAATTTACAGAACATTAATGTTAGAGGAGTGTGTGCAGAGGAGGATAGTACCAAAATAAAACTTTTCAAAGTGAGAGAAACAGAGCATCTTATTGTCTCATTTTTACCTGAACATGCCTGAACAGCTGTATTCTTGTACTTCACTGAGCTCACCTCATTACTCTAAATGGGTCCTTATCACTATACATCACTATAATTATTTTTTAAAATTTATACTCAGAATGGCTTTTACATGTCTTCCTTGAGCTCAGCGTGAGGTGAATGACACAAAAGTCAGCCAGGTTCCATTTTATTAATTGATGTAAAAAGATTAGGTTCTAGATATTAAGCTTGGACAGAGTTTCTGAGTCCTGTTGTTCTGCGCTGGTAACAGAGCACAGATTCTTAACTTTTTTTGCCATGGACCAAGTACCAAAAATATAATAAATTACTATGTTCATACTAAACTGCTTTTGTATATCTTGTGTGGAGTTATCCTAATTTTAAATAAACTAAATACTGGAAAGAAATAGCCATCTGCAGGCAGTTCCTAATTCCATGGCTATCTCACTGCTTTCTTTCTTCCAAGAAAAAGGATATTTGAGGATACTTTACCTGTGTGTACAATTTGGGCTGCAAACTGGAAATTTCACAGACTTTAAAAAATTGTTTGTGCTGCTGCTAGAATTTAAAAATCTAGTCCACTGCAAACAATTCTGAAGATACTAAGCAAAATATAGGGGTAAACTTTCCCAGGAGTCTAAAATGCAGGTTATTCATAGCTTTCTATTTTTAAGATAACACGAGAACTGATCTCTGTCTCTCTACTCAAAGAGCTTTAGAAATCGAGCCAACACTGCAGGCAAATTCAGCAGAAACACTCCATCTGGAGTTGGCAAATAGGTTGAAATCACATATAATTTCTTAATTATATTGGTGCTACCTGTTTTTACAGGATTTAATAGCATCTGACCTTATTAATTCCCATTTTTATGACATATTCATATAGAGTAAGTGTCACAGCTTCCACTTAAGAACAAGAACTTCCACAGGATTTCTCTTGTGATCAACCAACTTCGGTGACTGAAGGGTTCACTTCACAGCTGTCAGCTTTTACTTTGATACTACAGAAGCAGAACCACTAAATCCAAAAGAATAGCAACAGAAGCAATGATTAAGCTTTGTAGCCCAGGAAAATGTGCTCTTGCAAAATATGACCTTTCCTCAGCTCCTGTCTTTTTTTCGGCATGGTAGGAGTTCAAATGCAAGTCATAAATATGTTAGAGACAAGTCATAATAATCCCTCATGAGATATCAGTAGAAATTTATTCAAATTCATCCAATTAAGAAAGAAATGGGACTGTCTGATTGCTGATAGAATATCCAGGTTTTCCAATATTCTACCCCTTTGCCACAAAGGCCCCTATTTTAAACAATCTGTCTTTTATTAGCCAGGAAAAGAAAAAAAGGGAGGTATATTTTAATTAATTAATATTTTTTACTCTGAACACATTACCTTCATGATAAGGAAGACTCTAAAAAACTGCAGGGAGAGTGGGGGAGGATAGCAGTTCACTATCTTTTGGGAATTCAAGTTGGGATCTGAACCACAAATTCTCTTTAGAATACTAGAAATACCAGTTTGACAGCAAAGGAAATAAAAGGTGAAAGGTGAAAAACCTCTATCAACTTCAGGTCTAAAAGCCTATATGAAAATCTGACAAAATAATTTCTCATTCCAATTAATGAATAGTAGGACAAGACCAGAGTTTGGCTGAGCAGCCAACAGAACTAATCCAGTTAACAAAAAGATAACCAAAACTAATCATCTGGTTTCCAAAAATATCCTGTCCAGTTACCCAGGCAATACAGAGATGCAGCACAAGCGACAGTTTTTAAAAAGCTTTTTGAAAAGGTAACTCATAATCTCTTAATTCAGTATTTCTTTCTCATGTGTAGACTATTGGCTGAAAAAAAAAAAACAACCCAGCATTAGGAAGTGATAGTACTTTTGAACTAAAATCTAATAATATCTTATTTGCTTAGAAATTTTTTACTTTTCAGCCAATAGCAGAACAAATAGCCACACTCTTAGACTACCTGAAATAGAAAGAATTATCCAAATACATGGAATGTGAATATGATAGTTAGCTGGTAAGGTGAGTAAAGTGAAGAATTCACATGTTCTTCCGTACAAAGCAAGGTAAATTTTGGCCTATGTGACAGGGATAGATACTGTAAAAAGCCTTACAATGCTGACGGTCTTTTTCAATACAGTTGGCCTAAATGCTCTGTGTTTCTATTTGCACACATTTAAAAATCTGTAGAGCTGAAAGGTGAATACAGAGTGATTACTGCTAACTTATAAGTAGGTTCAACATTTATTCACAGGGAATATTATAAAATGAATTTCACTTTCATGACACTATGCTAGCCCCATCACTATTTAATTCATTTTATATATAATAATTAAATTAGCATGGCCTGGTGCAAATATGTAAAAATGGCAAGAAACTATAAAGATAATTTATTGTGGAGTAAAAGGGGTAGAGATGCACAGTAATAAAACTAGAACACTTTAAAATAATAGCATAAATGTTTCTGACATTATATAGTTGGTTCTTTTAGTGATATTTTTAAATAAAATTTCTCCAAAAAGAAGAAAACATGCCAGACTCATGTCTATACTCTTGGAGTGAACACATGTGATACCATTTGCTGGCACTGAAACCAACTGGAGGAAAGTAGCTTTGTAGACATGGTTATTTTCATTTACTCTCCAGAAGAGAGCAGCTACCTCCATACTGCCCACCAGGAATGATCCCAAGCCTGTGCTAATTCCCAATCTGTATCTGGGAACTGCAGTGAAAAAAGCTTGGTGGCAAGGACCAATGGTAGAAAAGATTATGGCTATGTCCTCATGAAACAGTCCCTTAAAGGTCCAATTTAAAAATATATAAATTGCCCATATAGACTATATAGCCTATATAGGTTATATAGAGATTGCCTCTATCAATTCTGAACATAAAAGGAGACTTCTTTTACAAATCTCCTGTTATCTGCATCTTCTCCTCAACCACCCTGCACTTTTCAATTCATACTGGAGGATGAATATTGTGGTAGGACAGAAATGGCTTACTTCTAAAACAGGTGGGATTACAAACTCATATATTCCTGCACTTTTTGAATATTTACAGACAAAAAAATATTCTGCCCAAGCAGTAATTTAACATCCTCAACTCTTTCCAAGAAGGCAACTGAAAGTTGTGTCTAAGCAGCTGATATTCCCATATTCTTTTTCAGAATTAAAACCATACAAAGCCCACATCATGACTGCTTGATGTATCAGTCAAGAAGTAGAACGTGCAGAGAGAATGAAACTTATGTTGAGGGCATGAGCCTGCTAAACAAACTTCTCTTGGACAAGACAGTCCTCTTTCTTTCCTGAAACATTTGAGAATGCAAGTGAGCTAAAACCCCACTACTGAACTGAGGATGGGAAAAAGAGTTTGCCCTCAGACAGAAGCAGTGGCATGTATCTTTTTGTCTTTTCATATCAATTCAGTATTTCACTGATTTCTAACAACAATAATAAAAATGGAGCTGTGGTATAACATTAGTAACTCATGCATAAACAAATCCTACCTTACAGAATACAAATAATGAACCCATGACACCTACACGCCTGAAAAATTAGACTATTTCTCCTTATGCTTTTTAATTACCTGCAGACAATATGCAATATTTTGCATTTTGTAAATCATATGAGCATAAATTATAAAAAATATAGCTCTTTTATGACATATTATTTTTTAATTTTAATACATTTTCCTGATGACCTTTAAAAATATATTTCTAAAAAGTTCATGATTCCTTTAGTTTAAACATAACAACCCCATATCCCTTGCTGGCAGACAGGATTTTCTCTGAAGTCTGAAAGACTTATCAGCAAAACAACATTGCAAGCACTACCAGAACGTGATAGAGGGAAAAAAAAAAAGATTTTATGAAACTTGAAATAATTTACCTTGACAAGAAGTCTGTGAAAGAGAGACGTACTGGATACCCATGTCGTATGATTTTGACCATGTCTAGGACACCGATATACTGCAGTTGAGCTGACACATAAAAATTGTCAAAAGTATCTGGCAACTTGGAGTTATTAGGCTTTATACAATGAACAGAATGTGGTGTGCAATTCTGCAGCTTCCCAATAATATCTGCAAGTGATTTCTGTGGGGGAAAAAAAAATCAAACAAACCAATTATCAACTATTCCTGTGCAGCACAGGCTCAACATGTATTTTCTTCTGAACTTTTTAACATCATTTTCTCAAAAGAGTTGACCTGGCCATGCAAGTGGCTTTCTCAAACACATGATTTTTCTTTCTTCCACCATAATATTAAAGGCTAATCCTTCCTTTAAAATGTCTCAAGATTTCTTTGTGAATTTCTGTCCATAAGATGTTCACTGACCCTGAGCTGTATTGCCACAGTGGTTGGGCCCCCTCGTTCCAGTCTCTGAAGAAATGAGGATGTTCCTTTCTTTTTCAACAGCTGTGGAGAAAAAAAGCACACATACAACACTTTCATCTCAAGATGGGCAGTCCACACTGTTGCACAATTTACTAACAAAGGCAAACATTTATTTATACAAACACTATGGCATAGACAACATTTGAGTTTCAGAAAGAAATGAGAAAGTGGATAAATATCCTCAGGTATCTGCAGAGCCATGACTGGTAAGAGAGTTTTGATTTCAAAAGCAGCTGTATACCATTGGAAAGATAAAATACTTTTTACAAAATATTGGGCAAAACAATATGACCCGGAACTGTGTTGCAGAAGCAGGATTTGTGCAGTTATTATCCCATACAGTCTGCCTATAAGTAGTATAATTCTGTAGCTCTCCAAAAAAGGGTTTCATGTCTTTGGCAGATGTTTAAGTGAGTAAATAGAAGAGTACAGACCTTATAAAAAAATCTTGACGGAAAACCAGTAATATTTTAAAACACTCTTCTCATTTCATCTTGCACTTGTGAATGCAGTTAACCTTTTACTTTTCTTTTCTTTCTTAACACATTTTCACCCATTATAGACACAAATTGTCAATAACTTCCTACCTTATTAGAACCAATATTATCCCGTACATCAGAATTGGGAATCAAGAACAAATTTATTTTTCACTGATCTACTTCCTATCTTTGAGACTAAAATGGAAATAATCATCCTAAAAGTCATCACAGAATTTAGAGGTTTTTGTTAAGCTTTCTACAGAAAGGCTGGCAAAATTATTGCATTCCAGGATTTGGCAAAGTTCTTAGATTTAAGCCTCCTTATCAGTGACAGCCTTTTCACCTCTGACTTTTCCACTGCCTTCTTCAGTCCACTTATCCCATAAAAATCCCTTTCTATCAAGTCAGCATGTTCTGGCCTACTCATTTTTCCAGTTTTATCAAAAGAGTGTACATTTTCTCAGCTTGGCCCGCTCAAGCCAAGTGCCATTAAAAATACTGCAGTGCAAGCAATTCTCTACTCACCATGCTAAACTTTGGAGGTCTTTTTTATTTCAAATGTCACTTACTAGGATGCAATAATATTCTAAAGGCAAATTCATCCCCAACTTCAAAACTAAAAAGTAGAAGACATCTTCTTGTTCCAGGTCTTCTCATAAAAAGAACCCCTAGCGTGCCAATGATATGTCTCAGTTAAAGTTTACAAAATAAGTGAGGAATATAACTAAAATAGAATTTTCTCCACCTAACAGATATGCTTCCTCTCAACAGATAAAGTCACTAATTCAAGATTGTTTCCTGAGTTAGTGGGAGAGCCAGGAACAATGCTTTAGATGCTGAAGTTCCTGCCTACTGTCCTGTGTTACACACTTCTTTGCATAGGAAAGAAATATTTGCTTCGGAATGAGGGAGAAAAAATAAAGGAAACAAGGCAAAGACAAAAAATTAGTTTAATTCAAACTCTCCAAACTTAGATATCTTCAATTTTCAGCTACGTACTACACGAAAAGGCTGTATCACCAAAATGGAACTTCTCTATTAACTTCTAATATACAGCTTTACATTGCAAAATCTTGTACCTCTACCCTACAGGAAAAAAAAAAAAAAAAATACATGTAACTTTGTAATCTCTGTTAAGAAGCTAAAACCTCCTCCTAAAAATTCTCTAGGCTTCCTCTGTATGAACTCTGAAACACACTCTTCAAAAGTAAGTGAGGGGAAGAGAAAGCAACCAAAATATGCACCAGGAAATGATGACAGAAATACAAGGGAGCAAGAGCTGATGTGAGCAAGAGCTGTGAGAATATCAGTGAAGATATATTTTATTTGAAAAGGCGACATGGTCTTCATAAATCACAGAGACTTTAGCTGGCATCCCCAAATTACTATGACTCCTTATGTGCTCCAAAGTTCTGGTCAGCTAGTAGATCGGTTCATGTCTGTCTTAGGATGGATGCACTGTTCTCTTGGATTATACCATGCTAGAGTTGTTAGTTTAAAGAGGTAGACTACCCTAACTTGTGACAGAGTGCTCAAAATCAAGGAGTCATTTATGGAAAGGTAAACAGGTAGACACATGGCCATACACAGAGGCATTCATAATTATACAACTTAGCAATTAGCTAGGATTGCAGTGAAAAGGGGAGGGGAATCACAACAAAATCCTATTTGACTTCTGAAGTGTCCACTTCCTTCCCTGGATACAATGGAGTGTAGATGACTGCCCATACACAGCAACATGACAACCCTCCATTTTATGTTTCTCATTGCCTACAGTATGATGTTTGTTGTAGCTCAAATTTCAGACATAAAAGGAATGTCAGGCTTGTTGATAATTTTTGCCTTAATGTCCCTCCTTCTCCCCCTTCTCTTTTAATTTTTTTTCCTTCCTTTGTTGCCTTCACCCTCAGGATAAAGATGCACATAATATATAACATAATAATTCTATTTCTAAGCTGATAACAAAAAGCCCCTTACATTACATTTCCAATTACAATAACAATAAAATAACAAACCCAGCATTATTCCAGTCCATCACAGTGGATTTTCAAGGATATAATGGAAAAGAGGAGGAATTACTGTAACAGCACAGTGACAGATGCAGGGTTGATCCACAAAAGAATTTAAGTACTTACCGACTTCCAGCTCCTGCATTGGGTGCCTATTCCAAAATAACAACTGTCTCTTTTTTTGCTGCTGGAACAGTTCAGATACCTAAAGTTCTGCTTCAGTCCTGCATGGCAGCACATTACCTTGCTCAAATTAGGCCAACTTAGTGTCTTCAAACTAAGTGATGTTCTGTCTCACCTGCACAGCTCTTCTCAAAGCCTACCTTTGAGAAGCCAAGCCATCCTTGTCTCCATGGGCAGATGAAGGATGAAGTTCTTCCCACCTTCCATCTAATACCTAAAGGTTTAGAGCATTCTCACTGAATGTGAATTTTCTGAAAGTTATCACGCTTCCCAAAGGACTTGAATGTCTTCTATCTCTCAAGAGAGAAAGTCCAGGTTAAAAGCTATTCTGGTCAGGTCAAAGCCAACACAATTTCAGAGATCCCAACTGTGCAGTTTTTTTCTCTGGCTTTATTAGGCTTCTAATTTAGATGTGCTTTTCATACTTCCTCCCATGTATGGGACAAGGATCTTCTTCACATCCTTAGGAAACTTCGTCTAGGAAGCTGTTACTATAGTGGAGAGGTACCTTAAGGCATGTTGCAACGCCTCAGCTGTTTGCTAAATATAGCATTAAACCAACACCACTCACTTCAACTTAAGTTTTTCCACTGAGATTACTGACAAGAACAGTAGTCAGGAATTATGCTGAAATCAGCAGGGGGACTCTAAGGGAAGTCCAATTGCTATTCTATGGACGTACTTGCATAAAGCCTTCCACAATGACACATGAGAGCAGGCTCCTTAACCCCATGACAGAATCAATTTTATGCAGCTGTAAGCCAAAAATAGAGTTGTAAGATTCAAGAAGCCTGGCGAGGCAGCTGATGCATTGTGAGAACTGCTTGCTTCTTTTCTAGAAGGAGGAATTCCAAAGCTCTGTCATGAATGGACTCCCAAATCTCATTATTTCTCTTCAAAAGAGAGATGTTCCATGTGACATGAACAATTAATTTTCTAATAGTCTCCAAAGTTTCCCTCTTACTCCCCCCTCTTTTGTTTTTGGTTGTGGTTTGTTGTTATTTGTTTGGGGTTTTTTAAAAACTTTTTTGGTTGATTTAGCTAGCAGGAAAAGAGACAAGTTCAGAAATGGGGAAAGATTGATTTGATTTCAAATTGACTGGGAAAAATTATATATGAGTGACCATCTGAAATAACAATGTTTGCCAAAATGTAAAGGATAGATCTTCATACAAAACCACACAAACTGTCTTTTTCAAACCAGAAATCTTCCCAGGTTGACACAATAAAGACATTAAAGTTTTATTTTGAACTTCCTATGTCTTAATTTACTCAATTATTCACCATAAACTCAGATAAGAAGTCAAAACACATAAGAGTTCCCATACAGCCAAAAAATCAGTAATATTGCATTCACTGCTAAGCCCTGTAACCATGAAATCATGGAAGGATTCAGGCATGAAGGGACCTCATCTTGTCCAACCTTCTGCTGAAAGAATTCAAGAAAGAACCCTCCAACCAGAATTAGTGGTGTTGGTAAATTAGAACCTTTTCTTACTTTTGCTGCTTTACTGTCGATATTAAGTACTAAATTATTTTAGCTTAATGACTACAGAGGCTGAAGAAGAGAACAGGATGATTTCAGAAATAACAAAATAACAGAAAAATCTTCAAGGAACAAAGAGCAGAAAGAGTCCTAAATTCTTACCTTGCTGAGCTCAATATATTTTTTTGTTTCTCCACTTGCACAGACTACAGATGTTTTTTTACTCAGCAAAGCTGCTTTACACCCTTTGATTTTAAGGGAATGATATGGAGGAACAAGTGATCCAGTTTGTGTCAGTTTGGACTGGAACAATTGATTGATGACTACATTTTCACTAGCTGGAAATAAAAAAAAAAAGAAAGGAATGCCTGAAGATAAAATAGTTAAGTAGTTAGAAAATTATCTAATTGGTTGGAAAATTATATATATTGTATTTGGAAGTAAAATGATGTAGAGTAGGAGAGAATTAAATAAATAAACTTAAGTGGACGGACTAATAAATTATTATATTATGTTAGTTATCAAACAGCATTCAGTATTTAAGGATAATAACAGCATTTTAAAACATATTTAGGTCCTGTGCTGAACAAAAAGAGGGCATAAACCAAAACTTTTCAGGGTGTGATCTGTCTAAACTTAATTACTTATGAGATCATCATCCCTGAATTTATTTCCATTACAGACTCCCAATTTATCCATCTATGGATGCAAATGTAAAAGATAATCTCTGCACCACAATTTCCTAACATGAAGTATTTAGAAACAATCAAGGTCCTTGACAGAAATAAATTATAGATACTCATTGCGCTAAAGAATTATATATACACAAAATATGAGAAGAGATTAAAAACAACCCCCAAAATGTAAGGACAAAACTTGTGTCAACATTTCTCTACATCGAGAGCATACTTAAAAACATCTACAGAGAAAAGGTAATGCCATACGTACATATTATTATTCATACAAAATAAATACCCTTCCAACAACTGTTTAAAAGATTAAAAAATCTGAGTTTTAAGACAGATAGTACTTTATCCTAATGTCAGTCAAATTATCCTTTATGAGATTATGGTCACGGGCTTTTTAACATGAACATGATAATTGCATGTTGCTTGTACTGTCATATCATCAATAAGCATTAAGAACCTGTTGTGTGATACATCCTCAACCATCCTGAATTCCTGTTACTTTTTTTTAAGAACTAGCAAACTGGCATTATGATCACACTCATCATACGAATAAACAAACAAAACCCACAAAGAGGAACGGGATAAGCATCAGAAATAATAGTTTAGCATAGCAAGTAAAAATCGTTTTTCTTTATTAACTGTTTAAAGGTATATTACTAGATGCTTAAATGCAATAGATTTGTTTCCCATTTTCTGTGGAGATTACTATTCTTTATTTAACAAGAACAATACAATTATGAGGAAGATGTGAAGCAAATAAATTATTTCAGCACAATCAGCAGACATCCACCTCCATACATTAAATGTTAATTAGTAGGATTGAGAAAGGCATAAAAATTATGTCTTTCAAATTAAAACAGATAAATCCTGTGTCAATAGTCTCTATTTGTCAGATCAGATATGTTCTATATTCTTACACAGATACGGAAGTTATTTTAATGCTCTCACAGTTGAAAGTTTTGATTAAGGAAACTAAACTCAATGAAAATCAAAAGAATCATGCATTAAAATTATACATCTACATAACTTAGGAAACTAAACCTAAAGGAAACATGCCACGGACAATCAATAGGTTTGAAGCCTAAGTCCTTAAAAAAGAAGGAACATAGCCCTTAAATGATTTACATGTTTGTAAAGAGTCTGCCTGAAGAATTTTTCCATTACTTACAATTGTTATTATGACTTCTCAGTTGGATATACACTCACTCTCAGCATATCAAACCTCTTATGTCCAATCCGGTCCTCCATTCTTCCCTTTCAACAGTTGCATAACACAAAAAGGCAATGGAAGTGGAAAAGGAGACTATGGAGAGAATGGAAGAATGCTCTCTCTTGTAGAACAAACTGCCATACCTTCTTAGACTCTGGGAGATTATCATATAAATTCCAAGTGGTGAGAATTGGAATGTCTTTAAAACTACAATCAACAGGCTTATATTCAAGATCATTTCTTCCATTTCTGTTTTCATCCTGAATGTATAGTGTTTGCCTTTAACATGCATTAATTATTTTACAAGGGAGGTTGGCTAATTTTACACTAAAATTGCTAAACCCCAATACATTGTAATAGCAGGGCTGATTTGTACGACAAATATGGCCTTCAAAAGACCTCTACTTCTATGGAAAGAAATATTAGTATATAATTTATTAAGTAAAAGGCACTGCAGTGGTTGGAGTGAAGACAAATAACACTGGCACACTGACATTTTTGTGAGGAAAATGTTTTGGTTTTTTTTTTCACAGAAAGGGGAAAGTTTTTTATTAATCTAATTATGAATTGTTAATTAATAAAATTGGTTGCATTGTTATTACTACGCATAATTATACAACATACACAGGGAAAGGCATTTAATTTTGCATTTCAATGGACATTTACATCTATTCACTGAAAAATATAAAAACGCCCACAAGTTCCTGCTTTTAGAAAGATACTCAAGCAGTGCATACTGAAGCAGCACATTCCACTGCAGCCTCTATGATTTTGGGAGCCTAATTTTGTTTCCCTATTTTCTGGGTTTATTTTTGCTTTAATTCATAGCCATTGTTTTCCATAAGTCATTCTTATCTATCATACTATATCTTCTTGTTCTTTACCTCATATCACATCACATCACATGATGAAGATGCTTTATATTCCTGCATAATAAAAAGCTTTTAAAATTAGAGCAAATTTCAAACAATCCATACATACTTCATAAAGATGAGGGTGATATTTTTTTTACTGGGAATAAAATATATACATAAATGTCTCTTAAAACTAAAATGAAAATTAAAGTCAAGTCATAATATCTTGATTTCTAACAACAATAGCAACCACAAAAGCATTTACTTACTTTTCATTACAAATACGAGATTTTGTGAAAGGGAATCTTTATTTTTTTCTATCGCACCAGCAATTTCATACGTAACCTATAATAAAATATTGTGACATCATTAGTAATGACCAATGCATCTTGTAAAAATCTTAAAGCAGCAGAAATGAAGCTATGTTTTTTTCTAAACAGTTAAAGACTGGCACCAGGTAATGTCTTTTGGCATTTTCTTAGTTCCAACAGTATTGATCAGAATAACTAGTTGTTGAACATTGTGTACCTCTGCAAGTATACACAAATTTCATCAGACTGATTGTAAAACATTTCCACTGTGCAAGACTCTGAGTCAAAAACATACTGTAGAGCAGGAGACAGTGACCTAAACATCATTTTCCCTGTAGGATGAGAAACTCGCTCCCAGATCACAGATCTCCTTGTCAAAGGGAAACTGCCCACACCAACCGTGCAAAAACACTCATGGAGCAATTTGAGTCCCAGCTCACACTCAAGACAAGTTCCAATCATTGATATGTCCTTTGGAGGCAAGTTCAGTCCATAGGTTATATACAAATCCACTTACCTTTCTAGGAACTACGCACATAAGGATTTTGGGTCACCTCAATTGCTTGATGTCACAGTTTCATAAACAGACAGTTGGATTGTCACTGTATCTATAAACTCTAACCCATGTGGTGGGAACTCTGAGAAGGAGCAAAATGGGAGGCTCTAGCCAGAGGTTCTGAGGGTACATCCAAAATTAAGAAATATAACTAGGTTGTTTTAACACTGAACCCACCCCTGAAGACACTTTATAGAAACAGAGCACTGAGACAAGAAGAAAGCAGTCACTGAGCCCAGTTGTTTTGGTTTTTTTGGTTTTTTTTTGTTTTTTTTTTACTTTGTATGGTGATGGAAGAAAAATAACTAGTGAATTTACAGGCTTTAGATATACACAGCCCTTGCTTGCACAGTAGTAGAACCCAAAGGGAATTTTTAAGTTAAAAAGGAAGAAAATTATAGATTGCAGTACCTCCAGGATTACGCAGGTACTTAATGGGAAATTCTTAGAATACAGTTTGATTTTATTTACCTTGGGACTATGTTTCTATCTAAAGCCTTTTTTAATATTTTATTGGATCTATATCCTAATCCCCTTAGGTATTTGGGGAAATGTTATCCTTGGACATTTAATAAAGCTGTAAATATATAATTAAGATTAGTAATACTAATCAGTGCATTAATTTTCCATTGGGTCATTTGAAAATTATTCAATGCTATCTAACTCACAAAAGAGATTATATGACTTGGATGTGTATAATGTGTTACAGTGAGTAATTGTCAAATTATGTAATTAGTATGGCATCTGATATGAAAAAGGTATAACAATAGAATTACGGTTCTTTTCCATGACAGATGCAATGTTATGTAATTTTATAACTGCATTTCCTATTTACAACATAGTAAACTATTAGAATAATTTAAGTACTCTATCAAATGTTTTTAGTGCACTTAATATAAATGTTCTACCATACTGGTCCATAAAAGGTAATTAACAGAACTTATCTGACAAATCCATAATGCCAGTTCCTAATTGAGTGTCTTGGGTTTTAACTAAATTAGAAGAAGAGAGTTAGTATTGGTGGGAGGAGTTGGTAAGTACAGCAGTGGGAGATACTATATTATGATTAATTGCCTAGGTTGAAACAGGGAGAAGTTTCAGTATTGATGGTGGTATAATACATCACCAACTTCTAGAACTATATTCATAAGACATATCTCATTATCATATAAAATGCATAAAAGTTAGGAGGATTCCCTTTTATGAAGAAATTGCTAACTCTCTAGCAGTTTTCCCATAGACTTGGTAAATTAATTCACTGCCTAAAGACATGAAAACTGACCCAGTGAAAAGACACTCTAGGCTTCCATATTCATTGTCAGCCCCACAGAAGAGAAAAAGAAGTAAGGGCTCTTCTAGCTGCCAATGTTGCTAATTTAATCCTGCCCTCATCAGAGATGCCAAACTACATACCGACTAAAGCACATATATTTCCCTCAGTTTTCTTCCATGGGGTTTCTAAAGTTAACCTGGCCAAAACTCTGCATTGATTGGAACTCAAGCACAGTGGATAGTTATTCTGGGGAGACAAAATCCAAACAAATACTATATGATTTAGGCATGAAATGTGCCGTCACTTAGATCACGGCCCAGTATTATAAGATCTATGCCTTATTGTCACTTCTATTTATTGCAGCTGTTTGCTTTATCTTGCTTTACATGATAAACTTTTTTGGGTAGACAGTATGCAAACCTAAGTGTCTGTGTTAACCAAAGGAAATAAGATCTTTAGATACTATCTGAATAGTTGAACTCGTTTTATAAAAAGAAAAAAAAATAGTGTGCAGTTCCACAATGCATTTTTTTTCATTATAAGAGATTAAAACAAGAAATGGCTTGGATTTTCTTTCCTTCTTAAGTTCAGAAAAGGAAGAGAGCTTAGCCTAAGCACAGTGGTAGTGGGGATGGCCAAATGTTCATCTATTCCTGAATATTTAGGGAAAATTATTGAGGAATACTTCTGCTCTGTCAGCCACCAGTTCCCCTCTCAGCTTTCAGGACTCTGCCCATGAGGGAGCTCTTGACCTGCAGGCTTTACCTCATCTTCGTATTTAGTATCTCTTGACTGGCGTTTCCTCCTCGAATCTTTGTTTCCAGAACTCATTAACATTTCTGACACCTTTAACACTCTGTGTCAAGAAGCTTCATTAATTACTAATATGAAAAAAAAATATTATTTGCTTTGAAATTGCTTTCTGGTTGTTTAACTTAGCATAGCTGGTTTTAATATCATGAGAACTATATACAAGTAAAAGGTAAAAAAAAAAAATCACCCAGAAAACAGGAGGCACACCATTTGTGTACAGAACTAACTTTGGGAACTGCACATTCCTCTTATCTTCTTACATACTCTTGCCTCTTTGCTTCATTAATTATCTTGGTGCACCAAAATCAGTAGATTGTACCTCTTCTGAATTAAAGTATCCTCTGTCATAACATCTGACTTATGTAAGGAATTTTCTCAAAGCTTATTGGATTTTCCAATATACTTTATCAACAGGACCACCTTGACACATTTTTCATGAATTCCTTAAAATACTCTTTTTTTTGTAAATAGTTTTTCTATCTTGTGATAGGTCAAAAGCACTCATGGCTAATGGCAAATTCAGCAGGAACCCTAAAACAAGCTAGGAAAATGCCACCTGGAATATTAAGAATGATTTGTCTTCTTTCACAGTTAAAAGGGAAAATTTTACTATTTTAATAGAGCATGATATAACTCAGAAAGTCACAGTTCTGAATGTGTTGTAAATTTTAGTTAATAAGGAAATCATCAGTTCATGCAGTAAAAGGAAAATTTGTGAGAATATATTCAAGGACAATTTCATTGCACAAAAGGTCACTTGTAGTTGCTAATTTTCTGTCAGTACTTAAATGTGAGTGACAGAATAGCATTTTGAAATAAGCAAATATTTATAAACAAAATAGGAGGGTGGAGAGAAGTGTTTTGTTATTTTTCCTGTAAGTGAAAGTCCCAAATCAAGTCTACTTAAAGGGAGAGAGAGAGAGAGAAAGGGAGAAAAAGCACGACTATCTTGACTGCGTGAAAACCACAATCAGTCAAGTAACCTTTATAAGCCTTGATACTATAGATTAAACTAGATTGACTTGATTGTTACATCTGCGGATTCAGCCTGGGGGAAAATAAAGGGTAAATGAAAGCATCTTTATTGATTAATGCAACTCCTTTTGTCTTTTGATTTAGAGGTTCAGTTTCAGAGTCTGCCTGGGATATATAAGACATTTCAGAGAAGACTGCCTCAGCGAAGGTGAGCTGACAGCTGAGAGGTATTTTTGAAATGCACGTGAGAAACGGAACAGACATTGATCTGCACTTAAAGGACATTATGTGCACTTGTTTATAGAGCAAGGAAGCTGGTCTTTAGGTCTGATTGGTTTATTACAGTACTATAAGTCAAAACAGTGGTAAGGCAAACAGTGACAAGGGGTTTATCTAATTTGCAAATTCAAGTTTAACTGTAGAAAGCTTAAATTATGACAATGTATTATTAAGATTACATGAACAATGGGGAAAATAGTTAATTATCTCTAATACCAATATGTTAAATACCACTATTAGGTAAAGCTATGTCTCTTTGCATTGTGTTAAGACAATATATTTCAGATTTACTTATTGTTATGTTAATTCTTCCATAAAGTTTTAAAAAATAAAAAACTTCATGTCCTTGAGAAAATTCTATGACGGAAATGCTATTCTTCAAAAATCATGACTACTTGTACATCCAACAGCTCAGATATATAATTCCTGCAATGTAAATGTTTATGTTATCAATAAAAGATCCTAGAAAGTCAGTATTACAGATTCTTAGTATAGCTTCAGCTGATGGTCAGATGCACCAATAAAACACTTTGCTCCCTCAAGGCAAGCTTGCAAGGTGTATTGTGGACCCAGCCTGCCTCTTCTCTCATGGTGCTGCCAGGCAGATGGGCTGTGTGAGAAGCATCTGAGGATATCCACATTCATGTTAGGCGTCAGAAACAAAGTAATGCCCCAGATGAGCGGATTTTTTTCCAGAAGAGATCAAGCTGCTAGTGTTCAGGGAAATGTGTTAAACAACCTTCAGATAAAGCCCTCCACTAGGACTTTTTTTTTTTTAAAGTCATAAAAGCCCTAAATCATTCTTCTCTACCTTCTGTCTGAACAGAACAGATAAGCTTTTTGTCTTACAGCACTCAGATACCAAGACATTAAATAGCTCTTAGAAAAAATGATTCATAATATGTCAAGGCATTGTAGAATTCTGTTCAGCTGTAAAATTAAAACTGGGAGATAAAGTAAAATACTTGGTAAGATAAAGTATTAATGCTCACACTGGCCTTTGCTAAGCATGTGTTCATGTGTGTTCACAAGCAATGTATCACATTGCCAATGAAGACAGACAGATTTAATGCTGTGCAGGCATAATAGCAAAATTCAAGAGAAATGAGGAAAAATTCATTTTCTTTCTTCCAGTGGATCATTCTGTCACATTTGTGTAATACAGTATTCACTCCCAGGTTCCACTATAAAATCTCACCCCTGTGCTGATTTCTTCCACGTGCAGCAGTTTACTTGTGCATAGTGTTTTCCTCTTTTTTCATTTCAAAACAGCCAAGATAATAAGAAAAAAATCCAGAGTCTCTCAGAATGATATAATGCACACATATTTTGTCACAATATTGCCTCAGCCAGAAAATGGATTCATGGATTCCAAATTATTTGGGGTTTTTTTCCCTTACATGTTACTTTGAGCCTCATATGCATTTTTTATCCCCCTTCAAGCTCATGTTTTTTTTTTTTGTTTGTTTTGGGTTTTTTTTTTTTTTGGTTTTTTTTTTTGTTGTTTTTTTTGTTTGTTTGTTTGTTTTTTGTTTGTTTGTTTTTTTTGTGGTTTTGTTTTGGTTTGGTTTGGTTTTTTTTCTTCTGATCCATTATCTCTTCTCTTTTTTCTCTCAGTACTGCTTTGTCTGGAATGGTCTAAGGCTCATTATGCTTCAATCAATATTATGGTATGTTTAGTCTTGGAAACAGCTTCTGAGCATAAAACTGAAGGGAATGGGCAACACCTGAAAAGTCATGACTATAATCGATCAAAAAGACTTTACAGTGGAAGAAAAGATATTTTTTTCTATGAGTATCCTGACAAAAAAAAATTAAGGTGTGAACATATTAGAGGTGTTTACAACTGCATGGATACATCTGTATCAGCTGTAATTCTCTCATAATATAAAGCTAGAGATGTCAGTTTTGTTCACAAGATGTAGTCTGTCAATCCCAGTTAAATATACAAAAGTAGGTTTTTTCAGTGAGTTAATAACTGCATTTTCCAGTGTAACTGCACTTCTAAATTTCTAAACTACTACTATGTCTGAGTAAAGAAGTGAACCCAATTCATTCTGGACATAAAGTAGCAATGAAAAGGAGCCCAAATTACAAGGGTCATAAGAGGTTCATACCAAGGCCAAGATAGAATACTAGCTTTTTTCTTTTTATTCTCTAGATGACTTGGAGCAGCAGCTCTTTCAGACCTACTGTGAACTACAATGTGGTTATGACTTTTGTTACCTAGAGAAATCAGGACATCTGCCTTCACCTTCTAACACAGAGCCTGCATTCAGTGTGACTTCCTCCACAACTGCCAGCCTAGACACATCACCTGAATGCAAATGACTAATCCTAGAAGTGAAAATTTTTATGTGCAATTACCTGTCACATTTTACTGTTAGATCTTTCTCTACCCTTTGGGTCTGAGTCATCTTTCAGTCATACTCATATAAATAATGAGCAGCTTTACCAAGTTAAAGGAGTTACAATCAGTGAAAAACTGTGGTAAGCGGGAATAAAACTAAGCCCCTTTGTTTTAAATTTTGAGATCTCTGGAAGCAACAATGCAGAATAAGATTGCTCTACACTTCACTAACTTTAGATTCACTTAACTGATATCAGACTATAAAAATGGCTTTCAAAACCTGCCAAACTATACCATTACTTTATATACGAAATTCTTTCTTTTGAGTGCCAATAAATGCTGATATATTTAAAAGCCTGATACCTTAACAGTTTTCATAAAGAAAAAAATCAAAAATTACTTCTATAAAAAGCTACTAAATTTAGTAATAGCACAACCTACAGAACAGCATCAGCAGTTTTAAATCCTAGTTTTTCATGTTCAAGTTATGAAGACATACTAGGATCAGAATAAACTCAATTTGTGTCATACTATCATCAGAGTTTATGTAAATACATATCATAAATCACTGTAAATTTCAATCTATGATAGCAAGATAACAGTTCCACAAGATACCAAAAATGCAAATGTCTTTAAGGATTTTGCTCAACCACTATTAAAGCAAGGAGAGTTAAACACTTGGAAGAAAACTTTTCTGTTGTGCCAGGGCCAAGCATTTTACTGTTGTAAGGATGCAAAGAACAACCTGACTCTCTGGAATAGTTCCTCGGCCAATGTAAATCAAAGGATCTCCACTGACTTCGAAAGAATGTGTGAATTTACATTACTTGGAGAGTTGTCTATTTGTTCATGCTTTTAGATCAAATGTCATTACTATTATTAGGAAAAGGTCAAAACAAGTGTCTATGTTATAACACAAAATCTAAACAACCATGCAAGGCTAAAACACAACGTTAATGAAAAGTGTCCTCTTTACCACTCACAGTTTAACTTTCAGAACTAGGCACCTGAAATGTTGGTCTTAACAAATCTTGCCAGCGCTTTTTCACAGAATAAGACAAACACTGCTTTCATTTTGAAGAAATGTTCTAATTAGACTGGTTGTGATTTTAATGCAGTTGCCTTGCTGCTGCTTCCATGTCAGGTTTTGCAGTATGGAACCTTTTTGAGCTCTTGTGATAAATTTGTATAAACAAACCGCATTAAAAATTACTTATGTAACAAGTATAAAAGTTTATAAATTAAATTAGACATCAGGAGTTCATGGCCAGTTCTTGGTTGTACTGTTATTTAACCACTGTGTGCCCACATTCCTACTGAAAGGTCCCAATAGTGGAGGTATTCAAACCATTTTGGCAAATAATTTGAGTCTAAGTAGAAGGCCTTGGGATGAAAGAAGAACCTCCAGGGAGTTATTCAGAGTATTTAGGTAAGGAATTTAAGCACTGCCCAAATAGTCTTAATCCTTTCCATTACTACCACATTTCTATCATTGGGCAGGAACAAATTTGCTTGCGTCAGAACAGAAGATTCCATCAGCTTCATTTCCAAATGAAGAGCCACAAAATAGACCTGTCCTCATCTATACTGCTGTAAAGGATCCTAATCTAGTTAAGGAAGACTAAGCATGCATATTCCAACCTCTCATCTGTTCTGGAGAGCTCAGGACATATAGTGTTATCCTGAGACATGACAGAGCCAGCAGGTCTGTTTTTGGTGACTTGCAGACAAGTCTTGAACACATGTCATATGAATACCCACTACCAACAGTCGACTGACTCTGTGTTCAACAGTATAAATCTACTTCAAATAGCCATCATAGCAAAAAGTGTGTCATCTAGTACCTTTAACAGCATGGATTAGTTATTTTTCTAGTGTTCTTACCCTAGCAACCACTAAGAACTCCCTTCAGAATTTAAACTGATTTTAAAAATCATGTGAGGGAAAGATTATCTGTCACAATAAGCAGCAGCAAAGATACCATATTTATTTTAGAATTGTAATATGCATTCTAATCAAAAGACTTTATCATAGCTGCTCAATTCCTTCCTCGTCGAACCCATTCCTTCTGCCTGTTGCTTAGGTAAAGAGAGGACCATCCAGGTGTCAGTTGTCTGGTTATACTGAAGTACCTGCAGTTCCCCTGTATCTTTAATGAAGGGTAATTATCATGTGCTGCCACTAAATCCTGAAAAAGCCAGGTTCTTTCTGCCTGATAACAGACTTAACTGAGATCTCAGGTTTAAAGTGACCTACTATGTAAAGTCATCAACTAATAACACTTGCACTTACATTTATAAACGACACGGTGCATACGATCACGACTGGGTTGTTTTGAAGCACAGAAGATAGTTTCTAAACATGGTATTCACAAAGCTTCAAAGGGATTCATTCCATCAGTGGATGGATATCTCACAGAATCATCTGCATAAGACTTAGAAAGTGTGAAAGTACACAGAACAAGTTGTTCAGATGTGAAGACTCATAATATGTCAAGACTGATTTCTGCAGTCTTCGGTCTATGTTCTCACGTGATTTCAATGGAAATTTTGGAAGAGTGATAACTAAGAGCCCCTGTTATATTGTGCCCTTACATTCCTTAGCTAATTTCAAATACCATTTTCTGAACAGAGAAAAGTGGCAGAGTGTCAGATTAAGCACAGAAGGGCAAATCTGTCAGATTATCTAAAACAATTATTATCCCTTTTAATACATCCCTAATTTGCTTGCTTTGAGTTGTGGGTGGTGGTGGAGACCATGTGAAAATGAAGTATTGGCAAGAAAAGGATAAAAAGCCTATGTAAAGGAATTAAAATAATTACACTTGTTCCATGAACACTGCAGAAGGGAAAATGCAAAATATTCATCTTATTTTAAATCCATATTGAAAGACACCTAGTATGTTCTAAACAAAATTATTACGACTACTAACAAAAATGTAGGGGGGTTGTTTTTGATTTTTTTTTTTTTACCAGATGCATGCTGGTATCCCAGGTATCTACATATATAGCAGAGGATCTACGGGGAACCTGTACTGTTCTGGAACATCTGAAAGAAAAGTGACAGCCAACTAAAAATGGCATTAAACATTTATGTTAAGGGATCTGATTCACCTCCTTCTACATGAAATGCTCACAGTAAAGATACAGTTTAGGATCCAGAATTAGGTAGCCTGAATCCTGCATGCTATGATATAAACTACAGATTTTACACCAGATATTGCATTGAGATTCTAAATTGTCCTCTGAAAATTTATCACTTGACAGTGAATTGTTATTTATAGCCAGGAGCTGGAGGAGCCATGTAATTTTTTTTTTTTGTTTAGTTTACTTTTTTTTCATTAACTGCATGTAAATGATCGTTCAAACAACTTACCCTCCCAGCATAATGCATAACAGTGAAGGTGGAGCCCAGATCCTTTGGGGCAAGGTTACCATTTCCATCTTTTGTGGAGGAATATACTGTATTTGTGTCTGAAGTATCCAGGTAAGACTGAATGCGTTTAGAAAGACTCTGTTCTACTGACCAAACAGATTGGCTTTCTTCATCCAGCATTGACAAAAAGCCTGATGGTTTCTGAAATGAAAAATAGATTTTTCTCATTTTATACAGGAGCAATAGAATTTCACTTGTTCCTTGTAGAGTAACACAGTGTGTAATTTATTACACAGAAACACATATCACCTCAAAAAAAGGGAAAAATAAAAAGATTAAAATATTTTGGAAAGTGTTCAAGGCTATGCACAGAGGATGACTCTACAACAGATGTAAGGAACAATATTTCAGTTGCCAAAAATGGTCACTCTCGACAATCTAGGAAACTAAGTTACTTCCTTCTTAGAAATTGCACTCAAGAAACTAGCTTCAGTTACTAAAGAAACTGTCAGGCTTACAACAGAGACTCGTCAGTCCTACAGCTGCATTATCAACATGCCATGATACACAGATGCCACGCATTAACTGGTAGAGACAAGGAGTTTCTGTTGCATCTTCTTCATCCCTGGACTGTTAGCAAGCTCTGTTAGCCCCTGAGCTATGGTCTCTCTGGGCCCATAACCTTATCTAAAGATTCATAAATTGGAAAATGCAAGCAAGGTTGTATTAGTCTAAGATGAAGAGACTGTGTATAAATATACATGGTGTAAAATGGATCTGGAAACTACCTGAAAGAAAAAATCCAGGGCTGCAGTATGGTTACCAGGAGAATATACTGTTTCCATGGCAACTCCCTCTTGTACACATTCTGCTTGCTCTTGTAAGAAAAGCACTTCATTGATGTACTGGTGTATCTTCTCATTGGTCATGTTGACACACAGCTATTGTAAAATGAAGAAAAACAAGCGCATGAGAAGTTTACTAGATAATTCATCGATGTAGGTTTTACTGCCCATTTAATATTGAATTTGATGAAATGTCAATCCACAATATGTTATCTCTTGGTAGATCATTGATTTAGCAAGACTTTCGGGAAATTTACATTTTAACAGCTATTACTATTAAATTGGGAATACACAGTTTTCTGCCTGCACAGTTCATTGTGAATTCCACATAAGAATTATCAAATACCAGCATTACCAAATATAGTGCAAATTTACACTCACTCCATTGATCAAAGTGGGGCAACTTTACTTATAAATTGGTACATTAAATATTCTTCTGCACTTTGTATTCAGGAAGCCTCTACAAATGTAACATGTTTTTAGAAAAAAATAACTACATATTTGTTTAAGATCCTGACTCTGTAATTACTTCAATGCTAACAAAGACATTCAAACTCTACTTTCACATATAATGCCACTGAAGTCTAAAGCAGTCTCTGAAGAACTAATTCTGTTATAAAACACCTAGGGACATTTTACTAGTGCTGCTCTCCATTTTAGAGACGTTCTAAGGGAAGGTTGGCAAGAAAATGGTGTTCAGTTGTAAAGTTCAAAGTTTGGAGAGATAAATAATGTAGAAGCTTCTGAAATATTTTTTTTTAATTGCCTTATAGGAGGTATAATGCCAGTTTTGTAAACTAAATAGATGCACAGAAATCTGATTTTCAATTAAAATCAGGTGGGAGTTGCATCAGCTTATTTTGGGCCTTTTTGTATTTTATTCAAAGCTCACCTGCAAAAATAGGTAAATATTTAATAACCTTGTGGAATAAATGTTTTAACTGCTTTATTGATGTTGGAGTGGAAATTTTAGTGGAAAATTCTAAAATCTTCTCCAGTGCTATAACAGCTACACAGTCTCTTTTCAGGCTAAACTAGTCACGTATTTGTGTTGGCCACAAACTATATGTTTCATGAACAAAATGTGTGAAAGTAATTCCACCAGCAAACCATATTAAAAATCATGAAGTATTTATATCAATCATAAAATTACCTGGTTTAACATCCAGATTAGGAAAGAGAACTCAAGTAATGTGTAATAGTTGCCTGAATTTTCTATTAACACATCATGTAAGTATAGTCAACTTGCACTTGTTATACAATGAAAGAGACTAGTATACAAGATAGTGCAGACAAAAGACATCCTCGAATAAAACCATTATTTCTTCTGAAGTGGGATTTATAAAGGTTCAGATTATTATCTCATTTACTAAAAACGAAAGTATACAATAGACTTACCCTATGTACTATTTTAATAGGAAAGACTGCTTTTTTAAACCTGTGGCAGGCAAAAGGTTCTTTACTGGTCACTTTTGAAATTCTAATTTTAACTACAAAATCTTCCCAAAAGCTTCTTAACATTATTTTATAAAGCAGAGAATCTTATAATTTGCAGGATATGGTAAAGCCTTAAAGTGATGCATACTGTGTACACCTTTATTTGCAGATGAGTTATTTAGAGAACCAGGTCATTCAATTCTACACAGGTATATTTTACAATAAGAAAAGTTTTCAAAATCCCTACAAACTCAAGCTTACTTTTAATCTTGAGCCAATCTCTTAAAATAAATATAAAAAAATAAAGTACTTGAGAACCTGGCTGTACAGGAAAATTATTGAACTACCAAGGGAAAGACTGTCTTACACATGTCTTAAAAAGATCTAATAAATAGCACTGGTTTTAAGTACCAAAAAAAAAGAAAAAAAAAAAAGGAATAGTAGTTTGTTAAAACATACACAGCATGCTTGGATGATAAAAGAGCCCCCACATTTTTAAATTCTACTGATCAGTTTATTATGGCATACACTGGTGTGCTTCTTAGCAACACAAGCAACACTGTCATTCAGATTGGGAGACTTGCAGTGATGACAGTAAGGTACTGCAAACCCCACCAGAAAGCAAGTTCAAGCACTTATACAAACTGCAAGCTGCTCTCTCTAGCAGTGGCTGAGAATAACAGCTCTGCAGAATGAGAACCAGGATGCCAGCCAGGGACTGCTGGAAAGCAAGACATTCTCATCCTATCTTTCTCCATTTCAGTGTTTTATACAACCTGCTGGGAAAAGGAAATAAAATGAATATTTCAAATTAAACGTTTGACACCAGTTGACATAATAGTTAAAAGAGCTGAAATGTAGAAATGGGATAAAAATGAACTAAAGTAGCTTTGTAACCCAACTTCTTTTGCTTCATGTCTAATTAGTATGACATAAAACAATGATGTATTTCCTGTTTAAAGATTTGAAAAGTTCAGAGACCTGCATTTTTTAAAACATGCATTTAATTGCACTAATGAAAATTAGATGGATATATAGCAGTAATAAATAAAAAACTCAAAGAAATATTTACCTAAAACAAGTATTTGGGGAATACCTTTAAGAACTGTGTATTTGTTTTACCTTGCAGCAGTACTTAACACTACCTATGATACTTTTTGTCATTAAACATTGTTAAACTGCTCTTGACATGCATCTCATGGGCTCCATTTTGTCTCTTCTGTATGGCTCTTTCTACATTCTCTTTCTTTCTAATCTTAGCTCATTATCATGTCTAAGTGAAAACAAATACAGTATATATTTGTCCAAGTCTTCTTTAAAAAGTCCTTTTAGAATATTAATAGAAGAAAAAATATTCTTGTTCAAGTATAGAGAAAAAACAACTTGCAGCATCATCACCCAAACTGTAGATTTTGGAAGAAATTATAGTGCCATTCCTAAAAGCACTAAATATTCACCTCATTAAACAGTATTAGCTCTATCTCTATTTTACTGAACTTGACCAGTTTGCACTATTAAATATAAGCTAAATAAAAATTTAGGTAGAATACAAAAATTGTACTGTGCTCTAAAGACAGAAAAGCATCTATGACTAATGAAATTTTCCTGCTCTCCACTCTGTTCACTTTTCCTGCTCTTATGCGTATTTGAAAAGGTGTAACCAAAAAAGGGAATTTGTGAAAAGAAAATTTGGTGACTGTCAATCAGTGAGGGATGGATGGATGTAAAGACCTTCTGGAAAGCTCATTTACATCCTTTGGTCATGCAGAAAGATTAGCTCTCCCAAAGGATGTGCATTCAGAGCACAGAGCAAGGCTTACAGCTGTCATATCAATACATCTATTGAGCCCTATGTTGTGGCCTGAGATAATGACACTACAACAACAAATTTAATCTGGTAGAGTGCTCTAGCATTTCTCAAAAATGTTATTTCTAAGACAAAGAAAAGCAGAATCATCTTCTTGAGGTTGGACTCAGTTAATGTTAATACTCACTGATTTTTCAGAAGTATCTTCATTGCTGTTCCCCTTTATATCTGCTAACCAAATATTTCAGCATCCTTTTTTTTATGTGTAGTACCAATCACTAGACCACCAGGGGTCACCAGGGCTGTCACCGCCGAGACCCAGGTTCGATTCCTGGTCAGGGCCACTCCCCGGGCAGATGGAGCTCGTTAGCCCTATAA
>JAYRBT010000001.1:93726006-93826316 GCA_036023395.1 Myiotriccus ornatus
AATGCGCAGGCTGGAAGGTGTAAAGACCTTCCCCGGTTCTTCGTTCGCGAAGACTGGCCATTACTTACTTACTTACTTACTAGTACAGTTTTCTTAGAAAAAAATTGGGGGAAAATGGTAACGGCATCTATCCCTCCTGTTTATTGCTTGTTACGCTCATTGGTCATGAGTTCGTTCATTTGCGGTCAAAAAATACACTAGCATAAGGGTATAATGAAGGTTGTAGCATTCCTTGACTGTATTATTTGGAGTTATGCTGTGAAGTAACCACGAATAAGATCTAACTTAGTTTTAAATTCTACTAAAAAAGAAGTAGATATTACTACTTTTAAAGGGGTACAGACTAAACCAAAAACAAATATAGTCTCTCTCAAACAGGGAAACCTAGGAAAACATTGAAAATTAACACTGAAACCTGCCATGGCTATTTTTGATAGAACACTCATATTTCCTGAAATTATCAAAAAATGAAGGCCATTTCTGTATAGAACAGCAAAGAGAAATCTGTGCTCACTTCTGACCATGTTCCAGTGTTGCTGTATACAAAGCTGTTCTGCCACAGCAGGTCTGCAGCTGCTCTAGGAAAATGCTGTTCCCAAGCTAATGATCAATGCTATGAAATGACTGTAAATTGTAATTGGGTGAGATAAAAGTGTACCGTAGTAATTTACCACAGCTCAACTGACCAACAGTACCTCACTGAGTCCTGGTAATTCAGAAGTTTTCAGTCTTTGTTGAGCAATGACTCTTTCAGACTGTGGCTTCTAAAAATACTGCTCCTTATCTTTCAGCTTTTAAATTTCTTACCAAAAATCAAAACTCTACTCACTATTGCTTATTTCACACACTTATTTACTGTTATTTTAGGATTACATATCTTGGAGTAAACAAGTTATTCTACCTGGTTTATCTATTGTCTGCCTGAAAACACAGTATCGCTGTTCTGTCTTAAAATGTCGTTTTAAAAAAAAAAGGTTTTTTAAAAAAATGTTTATTAAAATGACTTGTTTAAACTCACATGTGATTTAGTACCTTATTGCTCTCTTAATTATGATATAAGACTATCAACTAATCTGATATGAAGCATCAGAAAGATTCACACAGTTACTTGGAATGTCCCCAGTTTTGGGCAATCAGGAAGTTTTATTTTTCTTGAAAACAGTTGTAATTTTTTTTTTTCCCTAGAAAGCAGGAAAACAGATATCACAAAGAATGCCTTATCATATGCTAATTTGAAACAAAAGTTTTATTTTCTCCAAAATTACTTTTGCAATGCCATTTTAAAATATGCTAATCTAAATATGATTGAAAAATAATTTTTATGGGTCCACCAGTGTCTGGCTGTAACATTTAATGTTAACATTCTGCAGTCACAAGCCTTGACAGTGGGCATGTTTGCAGACATGATGCAATGTTTTTCATGAGGACCCTATCTGGGCTAATAAGACTGTTTATTGTTAGGGTTAACAAGCCCAGGCAGAATACAGAACTAGGCTAGACTGCTAGACAGTTCCAGCTTTGAAGTTCAGGCTGTTTTGGGTATGTCTGCATGATTACACTGCACCATGTGGCGATACAAACCGGTTCTCTTCATTGATACTGCAACCTATCACTTCAGGAATCAGGTATGTTAATTGCATTACAGAGTTCATATAAGAATGAACTCTATAATTCCCTCACTCCTATTTTGTCTTTTCAGGAATGTAGTTAAGTAGCTTCTGAGATAATAGGCAGATTATTACCCAATATTATTCAACAAAATGCCCAGAGTACAGTGTCTCCTGAAATATATTTATTTAGAAAAAAATAAAATAAAAATGCAAAGTTGACTTTAAAATTATCATTTTTGCTATGCAGAAATCATAAATTACTTTCTACTCATTTTTCTTTATATTTTTTTTTCTTCAAGTATCCTCTGCAGTCATTAAGTAGAAAATTACTTACCCCAGAAGTTGGAATTCAAAGTATTTCATGATGTAATTGCAGATCTTTTAAGAGTTTCATGATAAAAAAACACAATGCAGAACAGAGCCAAAGGAAAATGACCAGTAAGTCCCAAGATGCACCCCTCTCTTTTCAGAAGCATTCAAATTGCATAGAATACTTTTTCCTTATTAACCAGGAGGCTTTATGGATTTTTTTTTTTCCAGATATTGTCTGTTAAAAAGTTTTTAATTTTTCACTCTGTATTTTCCCCCACAGCAGGCATTCACACTCAGTAAATGACTGTGAATACTGGCACACATCAATAGTCCTTAATCCAGCAAAAGTTCAAGCAAGGTAGAACTGTAACAGCAAAAAGAACACTGTGAGAGGGGAACTGCAATGTATTTTATGGCCTTCTTACACGCTCTTTTGAAGGTACAGGTAAACCCATCATGCTTGTGATTTCAAACATTTGGAAATTGGATAGCAATGCAAACATGCTATACAGGCTGAATTATGTGGCTCTATGACTTCTATTTCATTAGAAAGAGGAAGCTGAGGCATAAAACAATGGATTGACTAGGATGAAGGGGCAAATTCTGATTTTAAAAAATAACAAGTCCTTTGTTGCAGCTGGTGCCATTCTATTCTTTTCTATGCTTTGATTTTGTATTCTATGCTTTGACTTTCTTCTGCTACATTACAGAATGAGTAACTGAACAATAACTTAGACACCTCTTTCAGTGCGTTGTGTAGAGTCAATAATGTTTCTAAAATATGTAATTCAAAAGAGCTTTGGTGTTCAGAGACTAATGTTGAAAGTAGGCAAACAGTTTAAAGAAAGTTTGATATTTAAATGGATTTTTAAGCATATTTCCATTTATTTGACATGGATTAAATTCAATTTTTTGAAAATTCACATGTTGTAAAGTCACACAAAGGTGAATCTCCCAGTAATGGCACTTAGCATAATGTAGCATTTTCATTCTATTTTTTCTGCAAGGCATCTGAAGACCTTTTGATATTTCTTCCAATTCAGCGTATTGTCCTTCTACTCACTGATCTAGCTGAAATATAACTTTCACAGGCATGAAAACAGACAAAACTATTTCCCTCAGATTGTCTTTCAGTGATAATACTACCCTTCTTCAAAATCATTATGGTAGATATTTACTGGATTATTTTAAAATCATCAACAACTGTACAAAGACCTGGATATAATTCACACACATATAGCCTGAATGGGAAAAAAAATATTTATGAGAAAATTTTCACCTTCATCTATATTTGTATTCTGATCAAAACACTGATTAGTTAAACATTCAGCAAAAAATCAACACTTACCTGCTCAAAAGTATTCTTTTGAAACTCTTCAAATCCAAAAATATCTAGCACTCCAATTTCAAACACCTGGTCACTAGGAAGAAAAGATATTACCAATGCTAAGAATTCAAGCAAGCGAATAATACATCTACTGTTTCTGGTAAAAGTATGTTTGTTCTGAGACTCAAGCAGGCTGTATTTCAAAAACATGGGATGAAATACACAAGCAGACCATGTACAGAACAGTACCAAAATTCAACTCACCAACCTACTGTATTGAACAGAAATAAAAAAGCAGGGTTCAACATTGTTTTAGCAGCCATGTTAAAAACTAAATTTGTGAGAGAAGGAGAAAATCTTCGCTTCTTTTAAGTCCAGTTTCTAAAAGTAACAGTACCCATTTGCTCATATAAGAGACATTTAGGAAAAGTCTCAAAAATGCTTGGTTACACTCAGTTACCCTTTCCAGTTTATATTTCTTCAGCAGTCAGAATCTAAGTGTACTTCAAGGGAAACCTGTTAAGTCCAAGCCCCAGCCCAAGCCCTCCCTTGTGTCAGCATCAAGCAGAAGCTGAGAGCTTGGGCTGCACAAGAGGTTACATGTCTGGGAAAGAACAGTCAGGGTTCAGGCTCGAAGAAGCTTTCTTCTCTGTATATATAAAAGAGTACTTGTTGACAGTACATCTAATTTGTCATGTGTCACTGCATGCATTCAGGGAAGGACTTTTATTTTGGCCATGTGGAAGGATTAGGGCAGAGCAGTCACCTAGGATTTGGACAGGAGAAATGGGAAAGGGACAGAGGTGTTAATTTGCTGTACTTACTTGGGACTGAGTCATTGTAAACCTGATCTGGAGAGGAAACTAAGTTCACTACAGTGAGCAAAATGAATGTTTTGGGATATTCTGTTGCCTATTTTGCAAGGATTTGAGAATTCCATATGAAAGATCTTGGCTCACTGAGGCCGGAATTTTTTTAATTTTCTTCACAGCATTATCAGAGAGAGAACATAAAAAGTGGGTTGCAGTCAAAAATTTTTTGCAGTTTGCCTATGTGAATGCATGGGACTTTCTCCAGAGTGAAATGATCTGCAGCAGGATGAAGGACGTTGTAGTATAGCTGATGGCTTTCTGGAACAGGGAAAATCAGCAAAAGAAAAATCACTCAGTTTCCTGAGAAAGGATAGGGACACTATCCAAAGCAGGTAAGTTTTCCTTTCTCTTTGTCAACATAATTTGCAAACTTACTCATACGCATGCAAATAATGTAGCAGGCTGCTGGTTCTGAAATCTACTTTTCCATCCACATTTTTTCTCTATGTTCTGTGTTTCCTCTATGTCTAAATCTATATGTATGTCAGGATATAGACACAAAGGAAAAAAAGATGAACCACTGCTGAAGTACTTGAGTTCAGTTCTATTGCAGTCATTGTAATCACTAACATTTCATTAGGCAACAATCCAGCTCTCAAAATAAATTCCCATATAACAAACCAAAAAAGTAAAATCGTTAAAGAAAAGTGCATTACAAAACAAGGCGGAAAAACAATCCTCAGGGACAAGCAGAGCCTTTTCCAGAAATCATACCCAAGAAGTCTGTCTTCACTTCTAAGGCACCCTAGTTCAATGCACTACTGATTGTCACAAGACTCGCTACGTAGGTAAATGTCAGACATAGATTGCTACGTAATAAATATGGTCTAGAAAGACTTTGTTGGGCAGGAGAGGTTACTGGGAGGTCAATTAGCCTCCAAGGGAATTTCTGCAAAAAGCATAAAGCTACATCACCACCTCCATCTCTAGTAATGTCTCCAATTTAAACTGTGTTTTAAAATGTAAGTCTCATTCACAACTGTTCCTGATTAGAACAAGGTGTACATTCCTTGTCGTAATGCGTTTTAAACAAAACCTGTCCCTTTCTAAAAAGAATTAGATGTTTTAAAAAAAACCCTACCTCAGACAAACTAATATTGAAAATCCAGAATTATTATGCTATTTAAACAGGTTTTAGGAAAAAAAAAAAAAAAAAAAGAGAGTAGTTTGAAATTTTTGAGTAATTTTTGATAAGTTTTTTTTTTTTTTTTTTTCTCCCACTTATATATAGCTTTCCTTACAGGAAGGCAAAATATGAACTCCTATGTAACATTGTACACCAGCTGAAATATTGCATTATATTTTGCAGTTTTTAAGAACTACTTAAAACAGACAGAACTGCTTATCCCTTATCTGTCCAATTCAGTTAATAGATTTGCAGTTGGGTTGCTTACATAGCAGTTGAGTCCATGACTGTTATTTTGTCAAATTAGTCTCTTTTACTTTCCCTCAAAGAATATATAAACATTTGCATAGGGAAAAGACCAATACGAAGTGACTTGATGAATTATTTCAAGTCAGGTTTTAAACACGAATCTGGTCCTAGTTTCTAAAATGCTGGGTTAAAAATTCTTATCAGCCAGCCTACTGCCTACTTCAAATAACATTCATTATGAAAACTGTGATATTTGCACGAAATATCTTGACTTGCTGGAGATGCATTTGTTAACAGGAAATCATGCCATGCCAGTGCTTTTATAAACGCCACTTGATAATTCTTAGGAGATGCACACACAACATGAAAAGAGCTAGAGGTTTTACATAATTAATATCTTGCCTACGGGGCAAGTATAACAGAACAAGGCTCTATATCCTCTACAATAGTGACATTTTACTACTACACTGTGGTATTTATGTGCAAAATCTCTCCAACCATGATAGTAATTTTCTGTATTAAATTATTGCTCAAATTTTGAAAACTAAATAACAACTGACAGCACAACATCAAAATTAAAAGCATTGTTTCACATGTAGCTGCATATTACTTGGGGTTTTTTAATTTTTCTTCTCGTATTTCCTTTTTTATACCACTTTATTCTCAGAAGGAGGGCCCATATCTGTTTTCATTGGCTAGCTGTCAATCATATTAATTCCAGCAAAATTACTTTCCTTAAATTAATCATAGCAGAGATTCCCAAGGCAAAACAAAGCATGAATGACCCCATGTTTACAAGTGAAAGGTCATGTCCCCAGTTTCTAAAAGAACAAATATCAGAAAAAGCACTTTTTTGTTCTGAAAGATCCCCTTCTCTAATTTTATTATTTTATGGTAACTAATCATCACTGACACGCTTCCTCATTATGTTTCAGAAATTCAGTATTTACTATGTATAAATAAAAGAATTGTAGTTTTAGTAGAGACTGAGACTTTGATTTCAAGTTTGACAATATTTCCTAGCACCGAAATTAGAAAAAAATTAATTTGCCAACATTTGAACATTTTTGCCAACTTTTTTATCTCTTAGACCAATACATATGTTTGAATAGTTAAAAACAAGCATGGATGTTCTCTATAACTCATTTTGGTTTTCTTATTTACAAAACAGCATTTCAACTGATGATATTGTACAATGTCTCCTGTTTTTCCTCAGAACGACATCTCTGTAAAGATGTCCTTAGAGACAAGGAATACCTTTTTGATCTTGTACACTTAACAATTGTATTATAAAGAAACTACATAGAAATTCTTGGCAGCTCCTAAAAACAATAACATACAGAAGACATCCTGTCCAATGATCTACTGCCTTGGTAGACTTCTTACCATTCATCAAGAGATGCTCTTGAAGCATTTCCTGGCAAGGTGAAGAGAACATCCTTTACAATACGTCTGACCCATTGCTTTAAACAAACCTACAGAATGTTATTTGATCACTTTTTTTTTTTTTCATCACAGATGATTTTTAGTTCTGAAATCCACAGGGTTCATTCCCATTGTTACTTTTTGCAATCTGGCTACATAAAGCAGTGAGGTGAATCTCTCGTGGGAGGGTGATCAAATGTTCCTTTTCATCTGCCCAAAAATATAAAGTTTCTTGCTCTTCCTCCAACTTCTGCCAGTAATGAAGAAGCAAGTCAATAGGTTTATGTCTGATCTGGATAAACTAGAAGTGATACTGATCAATGAGGAAATATTTCTAAGATTAGATGAAGTGTATAATCTAACCTTCAAATTAGACCCCTGGAATCCTAACTAAGAAGCCCTCAGTTTTCCCAGGGGGACAGATTACACCCGTTGTCTTAAACACGGTTCTTGAAGGGAACAAGCTGAATACTCCCAGTTGGATATGTTCTTCATCATGAACAATAAACAAAACTAATTTCTTTAACTTTTGAGAGAGCTCTTTCAATATTCTGAGGCTTTTCCCGAAACTTGGTGTCATTGCAATGTCTCAGGTATCTTGCTCAACAACTGTAATTTTTCTTTTGGTATTACCTTACCCAGGTGGGAGTGGTACATACAGAGTCAATGGTTGGACACATCAGAAAGAAACACTGGCTCCATTTCTGACAAACATTTCTTTGAGTGACTTGACTGGTATGGCAGGAAGGAAGTATGTTTGCTAATAGACTCAAGATCCATAGCTTTCTCGTCAGTAGCACATACTATTCCCAGCTCTTTCAAGTAAAAATTGTTCCATGCTTTAAAAAATGACATTATTTTGTTTAATGCAATACTAGAAATTATCCAAACTGAAACAGATTTCAAAATATATTATGCACCAAATTATATCCTATGCTTTGTATTGTTTGTCTGTTTTAAAGATTTCCCAACCTCTACATAAAGAAAAAATTCTCATTATGCTGTAAGTTCATGTTCTGAGAAGGAAGTTGTTTTCCCTCCTTCCTGCACTCCCAGCACTCTTCTGTTGGATTCAGTACTAGATGAATAAATGGTTTAGTTTATGTCCCTTTTTTTTTCTCTCATGCTGGGAAGATTTCTATTCCAGAATATCTTATTCTATAATCATACAATGTATCAGATAATGTACTAAGGATGAAGTAAATGAGACGGCTGAGATCTCTCCTCTGCCCAAATAAATGTTCCCACTGCTACTCTTTGGCAATATTGGAATTTTGCTGGCTGTAAGAGTGTACAGTCAGAATACACAAGTTTTCAGAAAATACCTATTTAGAAATACTCTATATGCTCTATCTGCAACAGAAATCTACAGCTGACCTGGTGATACAGACAGAAAGCATGACTAAACGCCAGCTTTCTTTTCCTGTCTGCAACACAGCAGGCATATGGCACTGGCCCCATCTTCAGGCTACATAAGAATAACAGAATGGGTCACATTGGAAAGGACCACAGTGAGTCATTTGGTCCAATCTCTCTGCTCAAGAAGGGTTATCCTAGAGCACATCGTGCAGGATTGTGTCCAGACGGTTCTTGAATATCTCCAGTGAGGGAGACTCCACAATCTATCCAGGCAATCTGTTCCAGTGCTCAGTCACCTGCCCAGTAGAGAAGCTGTTTCTCATGTTCAGATGCAACTTTCTGTGCATCAGTTTCTGGTCGTTGCCTCTTGTCTTAGCGCTTGGCACCACTGAGAAGAGCCTGGGTCCATCCTCTTGATATCCTCCCTTCAGATACTTACAGACATTGATCAAGTCCCCTCTCAGTTGTCTCTTCTTGAGACTAAACAGGCCCAGCTCCCTCAGCCTTTCCTCATAAGAGATGCTCCAGCCCCTTAATCATCTTTATTGCCCTCTGCTGGAGGGCTCTGCAGGAGCTCCATGTCTCTCTTGTACTGAAGAACCCAGAACTGAACACAGCACTCCAGACTGGCCTCACCAGGGCTGAAGAGAGGGCAGGATCACCTCCTCAACCTGCTGGCAATTCTCTTTCTAATGCATCCCAAGATACCATTGGCCTTCTTGGCCACAAGGGCACACTGCTGTCTCATGGACAGCTTGTCGTCCACCAGGACACCCAGCTCCTTCTCTGCAGAGCTGCTTTCCAGCAGGTCAGCCCCAAGCCTGTATGGGGGGGGTTATACTTCCCCAGGTGCAGGACCCTGCACTTGCACTTGTTGGATTTCAGACAATTCTTCTCTACCGATATCTCCAGACTTGTTGAGGTCCTTCTGAAGGGCTGCACAGTCCTCTGGGGCATTGGCCACTCCTCCCAGCTTTGTGTCATCAGCGACCTTGCTGAGGAGGCATCTGCCTCGCCAACCAAGTCACTGATGAATAGGTTAAAGAATGCTGGATGCAGTATTGGACCCTGAGGGACACCGCTAGTAACAGACCTCCAACTAGACCCTTTGCCCTCTGGGACATCCTGTTCAGCCTCTTTTTACTTATAAAATATTTATCAAATTTTTCTCAGCTTTTATCTACAAAGAGAGAAACTCTTTGCTAACTAGCTGATAAAACAACATGCCTTCGACTTACTAGCAGGCATGAAACATAATATCAAGATTTTCTCAAGCATATATACCTAATTAGCTCACTTTCTGACAGAAAAGAAAAACAATATTTCACAAGAGTTCACAGACATTCTTAAACCTCCGTATATGAAAAGTCCTCTTGCAGAATGAGTCAAGAATTCTTAAAATATTGTCTTAAGATATTTCATTACTTATTTGGATTACTAGATCCAACTTTGCCAATGTGCAATCAATTACCTTGAAACGCCACACTTAGGCAACCACGAATGCTAGTCTCTTATCTATAAAAGTGAAAATCAGCATATTTATTTGAAATGGAAGTAAACTTTGAAGAGTTAGGAGTCTTCGGAAGAAACTCACCCAGATTATTTTGGTAACAATAAAATCAGTAGAAAATGGAATCTTTATATAGATAAGTGAAGATAAATAAATAATAAAAAAAATAAATATAAGCACCTGTGAGAATTTTTGATAGCTTTCTTCTAATTCCATTCCAGGGGCCAATTACAGTAAAATAGTTTCCCCACAGTCAATTTTTTAAAAGTAATATCAAGATGAATAAAGTAATAAACCTTGCAACAAGTAATAGACCTTGCAACCAGTCTAAACTAGCATCTAAGGTTACAATTTAGTAAAACCTAGGCAAAAGTATAAGTAAGTCTTTATGGAAGAGAACATTTCTAAAGATGTAATATCTCACTTAACAACATTACCAAAATTCTTGGTTTATACCTATTGAATAATACTGTACAGTACTGAATTTGCTGGATTCTGGCAACACTTCTATCCTATACTTCATACTTTTAGAGCTTGGTCTTTGCAGCTTTTCACAAATCATCTCCCCTTCCCTTAGATCTAATCATAATCATCACTTTTATTTCGTCTGAAACCCGTCACAAGCTATTTCATAGTAAATCTACATCAATATTAAAGAACAAAATCAAGTACTGCCACCATAAAAGTTAAACATGGATAACTAGTTTCCTCAAAAATGCTGAGGAATGTTTCTCTTAGAGTTACTAAGCCAATAAATCTAATTTTATTGCTTCATAAATTCTCACTGAAGTGGGCTAGAAGTACATTTAAGCTGCCTCAAAACAAAACGAGAACTGAGTTAGAAACCTAATTCTGGGTTTCTGAACAAGGTTTCATCCCATCTGATAAGAAGTAACTCTGTCAGTTTCCAAACAGGGAATTAAGTATAGCCTGAAATGTATCAGACTTATTTAGTCAGATAAATTGATGTCTTGGATGAATCTCTATGCAGAGGTTTATTAAAACTTCACCAAACTGGAGGTATAATGCTGCTAACTTATAGAGTTGCTCAGATGTATATGAGGTAAATCTGAATCACAAACCACAGATTCATTCAGTAATCCAACTTGCATCTAGAACTGTGCTACGCCTTGATTTACTACTCTGGGTTAAACAATATGATTAGATTGGAGAAAAAAAAAAAAGGTTAACTCAACTGAGGTTGAAATATCAGGGAAGGATGACTTAATTTTCATTTAAAACAAGATAGTTAGCTTCAAGTTTGGAAAGGGATCTGAGGCTGATTTTGGCCTGCTAAAACTTAATATGTCTTGTCAGTACTATCAATTAATCCTGAGCTGGTTAGCTTCCTACAACCAGCCTAAATGAAGAACTCTCCCTTTTCAAGCATAGGTATATTATGTGGCCAGAGAAGACTTGCAAATTCCCCATTCCTGACAACATCAAACAGCTGCTCTGTTATAGCTAGGACTTACAGAATCACATTGTCTTCAAGTTACCTAAGAGGTAGAAATAGTCACCTCTTCTACCTACTGATTGCACTAAAAGGAGACTAGAAGGTAAACAATATACAGACAACTTTGACTTTCATTATTTGAAGATCCTATGATATCTAGAAATTATAGTTTTATATTAACAACAACAATTATAGGTTTATATTACAACACCCTATTCTGAAAGACTGTGAAATATCAAATGGCAAAATTACAAAATTACACACTGAAACATTTTAATAGATTAATATACTGATTCTAAATTTCTTCCTCAACAACCACTACAAAAAAGCTGACTGTAGTTAGCAATGCCTGAGATGGATCGTTGTCTGTCACAGACATTCAGTGAGCTAAGCCCATGTTCCATAAGTGCCAGGGATGAATAAGGAAGAATTGTGACCACATGCTACTGTCCTTGCTTATTACAAACAGACTATTTCAAGTTAGGACATGGATTGGAAAGTTTCTCTGGCTTGGTGTCAGAAACAGACAACTAAAATCATTTTGTGTTACTGGCAAACCTCTCCTTTGCCTACAGCAGGAAGCTAGGCACTCTGGTGGGATACATAATGACAGAACACTTCTAGGTGCAGAAAGCTCTGAGTTACTCAGGCATAGTAGTTTTTTCTGTTAGCTACATCCTTAAAAGAGAAATGCATTTTATCACTAGTTGGTCTACAAATAGGAATAAAATAAGATTGTGAAGTCCTCAAACTCTAAAAGAGGGAACCTCATAAATAGTGGTCCTATTAATGCAGATATAAGAAAAACATACTTATTCTTTTTTGAAAGTTCTGCATCTGTCATTTGTGTATTTACCATTAAATGATATACCAAGACACTTGTATTTTTTGATCCTAAGAAAGCTCAGCTGAGCATGTGAGATGTTGAACCTTAATTAAGTCATATGCATATCATCATCTAATTAGGTCTACTGTCTTAGTTTGTTACTTTGATTCTACCGAGATTTCCTTTTTTTTCTTGTTTCTTTGATTTGTTTCTTGACTATCACTATGCATTAAATTTCTCCATTTAATGGAATTATGTTTCTTTTATGGATCTGGATTTGAACAGAAAATGGTACACCTAATAGTTTGCAACAGCACTCCTACCTGTCAGTGTCATCTTGATTTTGAAGATAGCAGTTGATTGTGTTGACTAAAAAGCTAAATAAACGACCATACAGAGATTTTGCCAAGAGATCCCGGTAAAAATCTGCAACCTCTATAGTGTGCCTCCGTACAATCATGTCTCCTACGAGAGAAAGCAGAAAATGGAGATGAAAGCATGCTGTGAAGTTCGCCTTAAATAATTTTAGTTACAGTAAATTTAGCTACAGTTACTTCTCCTTTGCCAAACATTTACAGTGTTAGTTTTTTTCTGAAGCCTCGGGTGTAAGATGAGAAGACTGTCAACACTCAAAAGATTTTCAGTTTGGAAATACGTGCCTTTATACTTTCTTCAAAAGAAATGTGTATGAGTACCACAGAGAACTAGAATTTTACTGAATATATTTTTTCAGAAGTTTTTTTCCAAGACACTCCTGTTGACTTTAGTTCTCACTAATATTCTCTATTAATATCTAATCTGTTATCTTGACACACTTCTGTAGGATCAATCAAGTTAGGAGTCTGTCAGCATCACAATGTGAAACTTCTTTGCTGTATATTACAAGACATTTCTAATTTGGTGGCCCAGTCTGATTTACTGCACGGCAGATAACCCTACATATTCCTCAGAGAGAATATTTACAACTCATACAAGAAATAAGAAACAAAAATCATCAGCTTTTAAAATTCTCAAATCAGATGGAGCAGAATGCCATCAGGGCCAAGCTATGAGAATGAAAGCTTGGAGGAGATTACCTTTAAAATACTGAACATCAGTTGTTAAGGCTGAAGCAAGCTCATCTGGTGAAACCTGTAGCATTCCTGCCACTGAAATGAAAAGAAAATGTAAAGAAAGACTGATTTGGGCTGTACTGCATATTTCATTTCTTATAACAGATTTTCTACTGTAGATACTATTTTTGAATAGTGAAAGAATCCACACATTAAAGAAAAGGGTGCTGTCATAGAAGCAATCAAAATTAATGAACACACAAAATTGCATTATTATAATCAGTACTTCGTGAAGTTTGAACACATCTGTATATGACATTACAGCTTTCTTTCCCCTTTAAAGATTACTCAGGACATTCCCCAGGGTTTGGCAGACTTTCTCTCCTACTAGAGTTAAGGTATGATACTTATTGACATTCTGTATCCATAAGCCACTTGGAGGAGATTTGTAAGTGATCAAGAGGGCAAACTTCAAAGCATAGAAACAAGAGACCCTTTTAAGGCACAGGTTTTGAATGTAAGGAATTCAGTTCAAAGCAAATTGTTCAGCTGTTGACAAGCAGTGCAAAAGCACTTTAAAAGAAGATGGCACAAAGTGCACTGTCCAATTTCTTTTGGCAAACGATAGCATTCAAAATGACATTTAATTAGATAATTTGTGACACTGGCATATTATTTCATCCCATAAAAATCTGTAGTTTATGAAACATCCAAGTCAATTGGATACTATCATATCGCCACAGTAACTTATGAATTTTCAGAAGTAATTTTTTTTTTGTCTCCCTGGAATTATGTTTCCATCTGTCGGTGGAACAGCGCAACTTCCCTGCTGTGGGACCAAGCAGGCGCTGCTCCAAAGTCATGTCCTACTGACCTTGTTCCAGTAGCTGCAGGTCGGACACAAATGCTGTCTCAGCGTCTGTCAGAGCTGTAAAGCGAATATCTCCAAGGTGCAGAATTGCTGAGAGAATTACAAACAGGTTCTCCACCTCCTGCACATATTTTATGCAGAATTAAAGATAAAGAAGAGATCTGTTGGGCACATCACTGAAAGGCAACGCTTTATAAAAACACAAATTCTACTAGTTTGTATCACTGGCATTTCCTAAGTTAAAAAGTATTTGTGTGTGAATTCTTAATAGGAAATTTGGACTTAGAAATCAAAATGGAATCTATTTAGGACACGCACCAATGAAATTGCCTTTTATTCCTTTGTAACTCACATTAACTGCTAGGTTAAGAAAGTTTTTCAGAATGTGATAAAAATACTAAAATATCTTTAAAGGATGCATTATTTATGCAAGAAATAAACACATCTTGTCCATAGAGAATTTCCAAAGAGACAATTGCCGTATCTGAGAATAGCAAGGTTTTGTTTTTCCCTCAGCCAACTGCATTCACAAATGAATTGTCTAGTTTCAAATTATAAAAGTTTCTTGGTAGTAAAAGCTGTAATTAAGGTTTTAAAGACACAAAAGCAACCTCTCTTACCCTCACACTTTCCCTCCATGACTACATGCTCTTTTCTGATGTCCCTAATATTATGAAGCAGTTATCTGTAAGGGCAGATTTCACCTGGCCTCATATTTATCACAGCAAGAAGGAAACTAACTTTCTTGGGTTGTTTTGGTCCGGTTGTTTATTTTTAAAATATTTTTAAATCCAAGAAAAAACACAAACCATGAAATATGAACCTTAAATGCTAAGACAGAGAAAACTGTGCATTTTTGGAAGTTTTTTTAAGGTTTTTTTGAGGTTTGTTTTAAAGTGCTTCTTTAGAGTTGTAAAATGAGAAACCTGATATCCGCTATAACATTACATGCCGTAATGCACAGAAAAGTTAATTGATAATTTTTGAAAAATAGTATTTGGAACCTGATTCTACTGAAACTGAAGAAGTGATGGTGAGAATTCTCACCACAATTTGCAGAATAAAATTAAAAATACACTACTAATAAAACATTTGACCAATACATCCTCTTTATTCTCAAGTTTTCTTCTTTTCTTCTTGTTCCTTTCCCTAATAATTATGCTCATTATCAAAGGCCACTAAAAAAGCTTACAGTCTTTCTGGGATAGACTATAGCACCTCCAACTCCGTTTAAGCAAGTTTTATTCATACATTTTTAGACAAGAATTTCAATCTCTTACTGTATGAGACAGATACTAATAGGGCACCAATATATTTTTCTGTTACACAATCCCAAAGCTGAAGATTCAAAAAGACCCACTATATACAGGTGAAATCTGAATAAGGTAAGTCCTAAAATAGAAGAACTTTCATGTTAATATGGCATTCAAACTAGGGTGCTATACGCTGCTCCTTGGAAATCTTTATGTGATTCTTGAAAAAGATAAATTATCATTAAATGTGGCTAGATAGTCAAGGAATAATACATACAGACCTTTCCATGTACCTCAGAAGTAATGGGTAGAAATTTTAGGAATATGTTTTACATATTCCGCTTTATCTTCAACACAGGAGATCAACGTGCAATACTCCAGAGTTCCACAGATTTCTAGACTCCTAAATAATTATTCTAACACTGTCTGAATACAGAAGAGATTTAAAGATGGTTTACACTTTTTTAGGTTGCATATTTACACAGACTATATGAGTTGTCATATACATCCCTCCATTTCCTCTAATTTCCATCACACCTCTGTCCTCCAGAATCTCTTCTTGATTAATTTTTCAAATTATCTTCATTAGTTTTATAGGATAAAAGACAAACATCAGGCCTATCTTCTTGTTGCTTTTGAGGAGTTAAGTCAGCTTTTTCAGGTTATCCAGCTTTAATTTTCTTTGACTAAACATGTATTTATTTCTTTTCAGGTGCTGCTAGCATATGTGTGTTTCACAAAATTAAAAAGGACAGGGAGATAATCAAGAGGAGGAAAAAAATGTCTGTCTTTTATGAGATTTCTGTCACATGGGATTTGATTGTTTCTTTTTATCTATGTAATCTAATTGTTCAGAGTATTATAACTTGAAGCTGTTTAGTGAATCTTTAAGAATTAAAAAGATTTACATTGTTGGTTCTGTGTCTAATTAAAAGTGATTACAGTAATTTCTCTGGAGTGAGCTAGTTTTGTATATTGTTTCAAGCTCTTAAACAACAGAAGAAAAAAAAAGGACAAAAAATCCCACTTTTTTTTTCACTCAAAATGTTATCAGGGAGAATTCCTTATGGCCTGTTTTTAACTAATATGATGATTTTAGCCACAAATAACATAAACTCATGAAACTTACCAGACTATTAAATCCCAGAGCACCCAGAGCTTGTTTTAGTAGGATTAATTTCTCCCTGTTTTGAGGGTTGGCTGTTGACATCGTCTCTTCCAGTACAGTCTGGCTTAGATACCTGCAGAGAGGAAAAGCAGCATATATGGCATTTACAAGGCTGATGCATGATCAAACTTTTGAAGTTAAAATCCAGATTTGCATTTCTAAGCAGAGGTTTGTTACAGATTTTTCTCAGTCTTTGGAGGTAACAGTACCAGCAACAGAATATTCTGTATTTCTTTCTTAAACTTTTGCTTAAGGCTCCCCTCAGCCCCAACTTTAGCCCTATGTGCAAGCTAAAACTTCAGATTGAATTTATACCATTGCCAGTTTTGCCATTCTTGCACTACCAGAGATTCCCCTTCAGAATGAAGATTTGAAGAGAACCTCTGATAATTCCGACTGCTTTAAATTCCCCTCCTGCTGCTAGGGAATAGATCATCTCCCAGCTGCCACAATCATCATTCATTTCCTTAGCAGCTGAATGGATGACAGGCATACTCAGCATCTCTGTAACTAAGTAGTAACTAAGCACATGCAGTAGTAAGTGTACAGCCCTTAAGCTGTACTGGTTTGAACACTGTGAAGCAACAGGAAATTCTATGAACCTTCTCAAAAATAATCATTAGAAGAGAGAAGGAGAGACACCTAGTGCAATGGCTAACTCAGGAAAGAGAAACACAGAAACAACATAATGACACAAAACAGATTAAACAAGAACTACAGTAAAACAGATTACTGAAAAGTGCAGTAATCTAACCTTTACAACAATGTATTTCAACCCTCTTGAAATATGTCTATGGACTGTATTTTTTAAAGTATTCAGGTATCTTTATACAGCTGAAATCACTAAGAATGAGGAGTTTGAATATTTGACGGGATCTGACTTTTAGTTACATCATGCAGAGAATGTAAGATGTTTTATCATCAGCATTAAATTATCATTAGCATTAAAATACACATTCATCATACAATCTACAATCTTCACAAACATCAGTTACATAAACAAAAGAATTCCCCACATCTATATCCAAGTAACACCATCACTACACCAACAAAGGTGGACAATTTACACACACACCACCCCTCATCCCTTCACCACAATTACTACAAAAATTCCCCACAATAATTCTGTTCTCTACCAATTTTCAGTCCATGATCTGTCATGTAAATATGGGAAACAATACCGGTTTAAATTTTGGCAATGGTATTTTATAATCCTGTTCTAATAGCTCTCTAGAGGAGATAAAATTTCAAAATAAAACTCCTCCTGCTACAGAAGGTCTGGCAATGCTCTAGTAAAGGTGGTAGTTCTTATGAAGATGGCCTTTTATGTGAATGTGTGTAGGAAGAATTATTAGGTATTTGCACTTTTCTATCTGATAATGAGGTTTAAGTGGTATACACAATGAAGCTACAAAGTGAATTTTTAGTGGACCAATACCAGGTTTACAGTGTTGATTTCCCTTGCAGTGATAATGGCATAAGTTACCCCAGCAGGTGGACAGAAAAGAATGACGGGGGGAAAAAAATGTGTGCTTGGGTGCATAAGCACTTTTTGCAACCACAGGACGACTCAGTCAGCAGATACCTAAAGTACAAACAAACCTCACATCAGTGGATAAAGCCGGTGAATTAACACTACCATTCAGGACGTGGGTCTGTGAGCATCACTGCCAGTGCTCAGCTCTGGTTCCTTGAAGTTATTAAAAACATCAATTTTGTCAGAATCAGGTAGATACAAATGATAGCACAGCTGTCAAATCAGCTAGAGCAAATGATACAAAGTATAGGTCAGCTTTCTGTTTTGGTTTGGTTGGTTTGTTGGGTTTTTTTCCTGTTTTGTTTCTTTTACATTGCCTGTAGGTTCAAAAGGAGCCTAGAACACATCTGAGAATGAATCTGGCATAGAACCTATTGGTATAAAGGTTAAGCCATCAGAAAATCTTCCACTGTTCTGAACTGCTGCATGAGCTTATATCAGTAGGATGTTATGCATCAGGTGTCAGTGGCCTTTTTGATCCATAATTAGGAGACTTACAGAAGGAGCTACTCTGCTGTCAAAATATCCTGTTGTTGAATGGTTGGAGGAGTTGGAAGCATATGGCTCATTTCTGTAAGAAAACCTCCTCCTCGATGGTATTCTCCCTAAATAACTCTTTGTCTCTCTCTCTCTCTGTACTAAGCAAGGAATAGTCTTTCCTGTCCTGTGAAGAGAATATTCTACACTTCTCCTTTTTAAGCAACCCCATTTAATCAGCATTTTTTAGCACAGTTGAAGTGCCAGTGGGTACTGATGTTGCAAAAAGATGTGTGAACACTACCAACACATATAAAAGCAAGCTGCAGCACAGCAGAGTGATGCAGAACACTCAATCCCTGAAAGAGTTGAGCTGTGATATGAACCAACACGCGCCAGTTCTTGCCTTCAGCACAACTCCTTCTTGCTGATACAGCAGGGGGCAAACCGGGCACCTGCCAAACCAGGTGCCTGTGGCTCTAGGAACCCAGCCATAAACGGCAGCATCTGCTGGGACATGCCTGCTGGAAGAGAATCTGACTTTCCCAATAATACATGTCCTGAAGATTTAATCAGCAGATGTACCGGTGCCCTTGGAAAGGGATGCAGTTGAACATTTTCTAAGGTGCACTTCAATTTAGAATCAGTTTCCGCAGTCTAAAAGCAATTAAACTCTTTTAGAACATTTCATGAGACCCACTCATTTCCAAACTATGCACTAATGAAATAAGCAAAGTTGCTTTGAAGATATGCACATTCATTAGATGTTTATACTATAGAGTATATGCATAATAAGGATGGATTAATTGTATAGAGTACTTGGGACAGTTGATGGTTATCATAGAGCTCTAACTAAAATGTCTTCTCACCTTCTTCTAAACTTCACCAACTTTCAAATAGTCTTTCTTTTTTAAAATGTTAGAAAACTAAAATTTCAGAGAAATTAACTGCAAATTTTAAGAAAAACTGATATGAACAGTTTACAAATTCACCATCAGGAAATTTCCAGACACTTTGATCACCTTCTATGAGCTAGAAACCAAAGAAAACCTTTTTTTAGAATTTTTTAGGTTATACCTTCAAAATAGCTGGGGAAATAGTATTATTGATAAGTCAGAAAATGTTCAGCAGTTCTTTTAGGAAGTGCTGGGGCTCAGGGCCAAACTCCTGGAATTGATGAAGACATCCCTTGCAACCTGTATCAACATCATTGTCAGGATATATGCTGTGATCACTACCAACATCTCCAAGCTAATTCAACTTAGCTTGATTTTGTATCTAGACAATAAATGGTTTGTACATGGAACTATTTGTCATTAAGTCTACCAGGAGGACTGAAAAATAATCCTTTCTTGCACATAATCACTCAGAGAGGTAAAATTTTTATTATACTGGCTTCGGGGTAAAAGTATACACTAAATGAACTCAAGCTTATTTTAGTTAGACTTTAGTTCTTATTCTGTGTGAAGTGAAAAAAGGGAAGAGCTGAAAGTCACAACAGAAACTTTGCTTATTCCAAATATTACACCAACGTAGAAAATCTCAAGTTTAAAAATTTGGGAATGATAGAATTATCTTCCTGGTAAGAACTGGGAACACGAAGGTGAAGACAGATAAAACTGCCCTGTCATTAGCTTACAAATCAGTTGAGTTTTCTGTTTCTTTTGTGCAGCTGTTGCAAAAGGTTTTCAAAAAACTGTCTGTTTTCACAGAAGATTCTGTCTTGATACAAAGAGTTAGACCAGATCTCTGGAGGCCCCTTTCAAACCAAGGGCAAAGGAAAATATAACTTTTCTCTGTTTATACTTCTTTAATTGGTGAAAAAAAACCACAAACACCCAAATGCATGAGAAGAGCTGAATGTCATAATCTGTTATCTTTTTGAGATAGCTGGTGAACTGGTTCCTCAGAGGAATTACATCTATGTTGTGCTTTCTTCTACTGATCCACTTGTCCACATCTCATTTCTCTGCTACTGGTAGGATAAGTCTTAACTAACCCCAAGAGAAACAGAATAGTATCAGCTCCTGTTCTAGCACAGTTGGCCATAGGATCTAGTACATTTATTTTGTTAAAAGGAATTTAAGATTAGTGGGTAAAGAATTTAAATGGAAGGAGCAAAGAATTAATATTTAAGATAAACTAATCACTAAATACAGGACTCTGTATCAGTACTTAATTAGGCAATGCAAGCAAGCCACTGCAGATCATGGTATGAATCAGAAATTCTGGATTGTGTCTATAAATTAATTTTTTCTTCTATAAAAATGACAGATAAAACTCTTTATATTCATTCACTAATTCAAAATAGCTATTAAAACTGAGATCCTGATACTTCATATTTATTTATCCAAGCAAGAATGTTTTTGTTTTCACTTAAAGAACAAAAAATACATGCCTTTTTTTTTTTTTTTTTTACATCATGCTGTAAGCATGTGGAAACCTCTCATGCAGGTTCTCCAAAACTATTATGTGCTGTCCCGTTAAAGAAATTTGGAAGAAAGAAATGAAACCAGGCTGTTTCAAAACATCATCTTCCTCCTGGGTATGATTCTCTGCATACATCTCCAATTACACAGAGTGTGAGAGTGTCTTCCTAATCATGATGACAGGCAGGAAACAGGACTGACTTGTCACTTGCTTTGTATGAGTTGCTCAATGAGTCAGCTTTATAGGCAACTGGTATGTGCCCATAACCTGGAGAGGGGCATGTCAGTTAGACTGAATGGATTCAGATATGCCTATTGAAAGCATTCATACACTTGTAATATTGTAAAGGCTTTTATTACAGCTTGACCTTAATTAAAAAGCGTCATTAAAAAGCACATACAAGTATCCTCTCAGTGCTAGCTTCTATGAAACGCTGCATCAATTGTTCTAAAAACAGACACAGACCATGCCCACCATGACATCATATTTAGTGATTTCAGGCCACTGGAACAAGAAAGAAGACTTTTTTTCTTGTGAGGTTTACATGTACTGTGAAGTAGAATAATGATTTATTTCACCACTGTGTATTGTCTTAATTCAGACAAACATTTATGTGCAACTAACTTCAAACCAACGCTTCATCCCAGTGATTTCAGTTGAATCTTATTATAGTAATAAATGTCAATATGAAATACAACTGAAAGTTACAGGTTAACACTATACATTGACCTCTGGCTTACTAAGAAAGAAAGAAAGGCAGATGAGGTGTGAGACTGAAGGAAATAAGTAGTATTGGAAACCTAGATTTCAAACTGTTGCAAGTATTGCCTACATAACTTCTAGGCATATGACCTTAACATACATTTACTTCTACAACATGCAATGCACATAGACACATAACGATTCCTGAACTATAACTGTATGAACTAGATGTAGGACAGAAAGCACAGTAAGTGAAGCTATTTGGCTCAAATGAAGCCCCAACACAGCTATGGACTTTTTGCTTGACAGCATCTGAGGTATCTATGATACACTTCACACTGAGCCTCACAGACTTTTTTTCTTTTGCCTCTACCTGTCTTTATATAAAGTCTAAACAAAAAAATATTAGAAAATCTTCATTAGTTGATGCTTTGTTGCTAGAAAATTTTCAAGAGACAACATCACAGGAGGATGAAGCAGTATTTCATAATCAGATTCCAGCTTTAACACAATCGATATGTGTGTTGTGGGTGTCACGTAATGTGACATTGTATTAAGAAGCATGGATTAACAAGCTAAATCCCTTCCTTCCCCTTATTAGTGCTGCCCAGTGAACCATGTACTTGCAAAATCATGTGAAAGTGTGTGGCTTTTTCCTTTGCAGTTTGCATCCCTCCATCCCATCCAGTTCAGGGTAGTAGCCCTGATTAAGCAATGTGGTTGTCACTAAAAATGAAACATTACCAGATCAGTTTATTTTTACTTTAAGTTCAGGTGGAAATCATAGTATCTCAGATATGTTTTAGTTACAGACAAAGTATGACTATTTAAAAACCAGTCTTCTTACAATTAGGTCAGTTTACAGCACTCGCATTAAATATTTGTAAGGTCTTCCTCTGAAATATATGAAATTTTTCTAAGAAGTTAGCTATTCCTGTGACTACTTGCTAAATCCCAAGACACAATTTAGGTATAGTTAAACAATGGACTTAAGGACTGTTTTGCCAGACTGAAAATTAATGACTTCATAGCTTTACATATGTTTTCAAAACTGCTGGGATGAAGGGTATTGAGTGTATAAAACCAAAACATTACCTTTGAAAAATAAATTCCACTAATCTCTACTCTATTTACAAAGTCACAGAATAAGAAATTACAACAAACATTTTAGTATTCTTAGATATCTCATGAGAATATGAGGACAATGTATTCTGCTCAGTGAGGAAAAGCTGCCTTGCTCTAAGCGCTCTCTGATATGTAAACAGGAATGAGATAAAGACAAAGCAAAACAGTTGACATCAATGAAGTAAATGACATTTACAGAACATGATAATGAATAGCTGCTGGCTTTTTTTCTCTGAGGGAAAAAGGGCATATATTACTGCTTTTTTTTTTTCTTTATCTCCAGTTTTAAAACCAGCACTGAGCTGGAGTTACTGCTAACCATTTAAGTGCACATATTTCTGCCCATAACTAGTGCAATTATGCACCAAAAGCAGCATTTAAAAATAGGAATGGCTTTGTCAGGAGGCAAGGTATCAGCATATTGTTAATTAATTAAACACTGCAGACAGATTTGGTGACAGCCAGAATAGAGCTCTTATTTTTATTTCTCTAACAAAATAACAAGTTAAGCTATGTGTTTTGTAAACTGGTTTTAGCACAGAAAGCTTGTATTAATCTGTGTGTTGTTCAGTAAATACTTTTGCCTTGATGTTTTCATAAAATTAAATTTCAAATAATTCTGTAAGACTACATGTACTATGAAGTACATAAGTTTTTCAGACAGTGGATATACTCAAAAAAGAGAAATACATCTTGGTCTTTATCCTCAGATTCCAAATACTGTTAGGCTACAATCAGGTATGCTTTTTTTTTTTTTTTACTTCTAATTATACTAATATTCTTGTGGAATAGGCTGAAACCACAATCTCAAGTGTTCTGTTCCTCAAGTTACATAAAAATGTAAATTTAGAATTATTCCATTCAAAAAAATAAAGAATGTACAACCAGAGTGACTCAAAATAGTCTTTTTCACACCTCTAATGATATTACAAGAATTAATAAACACATTATACCTTCTAGTACTGTTTACCTTATTCATGACCAGGCATTTTATAGGACAGAATCACTCAGGAGATCATAATTCTGTGATCTATCACTTTTAAAGTATAATTTCTAAGTTTAATATACATTAAATATGGGGAATAATGATAAATACTGAGCATTACTGAACATGTAAAAAAATAAGCAGTCTGCATGCAAGTGCAAACTGGTCCAATCCATGTCCTGAAATGCTTCAAAAATTCTGTTTGAACTTCGCTCCTAAAACTAGGAGTAATTTTGTATTCTTATATTCAGACTTACTCTGGAATTAGTTGCCAGGCAGATGTCATTAAGTTTATGAGCCTCAAAGGCATTTCTCTACCAGTGTTTGCTACTTTCAAATGCTGATTCACTAAATAAGTCTTTCTGTGTTAAGAGCCACAATATCTGAACTAAACTTTTAAAAGTGCTTTGGGAATCTGCTTATAACTTTCACCAGCATGCAGTTAAAAGGTTGATAAAATAATTCAAAATTATTTCATACAACTACTGATCGTAGTTCATGGATCTGTTTCACATCAGCAGCAGGTGTGTATACTAAACAAGTAATTCTGAACAGTAAGATCCATTTAAGGCACTTTTAACTTGGTCCAAAAAAGTTAAGGCCTCCCCAAGTTACTAGTCACTCTAATGACTTTTGAAATACTGGGAAGTATACATTATTTACTTATTAATGAGTCTTTTCTTTAAAGAAGATTTAATACAATTAATTATTCAATAACAATTATTTGCCTTTTGTGGGCTACGAAATTCTCACACAATACATGAATATGAGTTGGTGCAGTACCAACCTTTATCCTAATTTACTTTATTCTACAAAGCAAGAATATTGTCTTTTCAACTATAGATGAAGTAAATTTGTATATATTTATATATGTCATTTATTTAACAATCAGCAATCCACAAACTATTCCACTAAATAATTTTTTTCCTATTTAATACTTTCATTTTATTAATTTTTACAGTGAAAGGCCAAGGACTTTTTTTACAAGTGATTAGCACTTTTCTTAGTCTTCATGATCCTCATCTTGGGTGAAAACAGATCACAAAACTGGTGTTAATGTACCAGCATCAAAATAAACATTGCAGTTACTGTGTAGGTTTAATACCAAGTTGCAATGACAGCTTGGTAAACCGATTCCTATTCATTTAATGATTTAGTTACGCTAAAATTTCATAAAGGTTAAAACAGAATCTAGAGGGTGCCACCGTTTTCACAAGCCATAAATTACACTTCTCTGCAATTATGGTTACAAATGCTTTTCAAATGATATTTCTACAATGTCTCACCACCATTTTCTGTCATTTCAGTCAGCAGAAAATTTGTAGTAAATTTTTTATTCCATGATTTGCATAGTTCTTTGTGCAGACTGCATCTGTTTTAACAATTTTTCTCACCCATATTACTACAATACAAAAAATGTTTAAACTTCCAATCAGATAAGCATAAGACTTATTATCCTGGTCAGGTCACAGATAAAAATCATAGAATCATAGATTCACTTAGGCTGGAAAATGCCTTTCAGATCACTGAGTCTACAGTCCAGAACCTCATGCATGTTTCTTCCTTGAAACAGTCTGGACCCATTCAGCTCTCCCCAGTGTGTCTCCTTGTGTGATCCAGAGCACTGTTTACACAGGTCCTAAAAAAATACAGCTTTCCCTGGTTAGATAGGCTAATATATGTGCGTGTAATATGTACATATATATATTTATATATTAGCACGTGATATTTATTATATGTCCTAATATATAATCAATAAGTATCTCAAAAAGCCTCTGTACTATTTTACATCTGTTGGCTGCTAATCAAAGGTGACTCAAAACCTCGAAACTATACTTGAAACTAGTTTTGTTTCCTTCTGATTTCAACCACCGACTACAGCAGTTTCACATAATTTATGCTGTACTGTACTATGTTGCAGCAATAACACTTTCTGCCACGATTCCAAGAGATGGGTCATAAACTAACTGGATATAGATGAGACCTGTACATAGAATAAAGAAGTTCCAAAGATCACCTGGGTAATAAGTGATCCAGTGCAAGATGTTCCCACACCATTCTGTCCTGCATTATACTGCATAAAATAAACTCAGAAGCCAGCCTAGTAGAGTTGCCATTTTTAGAAGCCGTATAAAACTAAGATCCTAACGTCCTCTGGTCATTAGCACTCAAGCAGCAGATTCAGAAAATTTTAATTTGTTAATTGTATGCTTAAGACAAAACTCAGTTTGAATAGTTAACTACAAAAAACAGTGTGCAAATCCAGGAATTAAAGGAAATTGCGAATGGCACTAATCTGACACAATTAGGTTTAACTTCAGAGCTGAGGTAATTTTGAGTTATGATTAATGAAAGAACTAGAGGACGAAAACTTTGCTGTGCTTTGGGGTGACCTTGCCTGACTTACCTAGACAAGTTGGCTACAGTAACTCCAGTGCAGTGAAAAACTACATGGTAGCTCAGGGAGCTCGGAGAACACAACAAGTTCAAACAAGGGTGACTGGTATTATCTGCATTAGATCTAACACTGAGATGAGCTCGGTTCAATGACCGGGGCTTCCACATGTCAATAAAAATTTCTTAAATGACCCATTCCTCACTGGAAATTCATCTACAGTAACTGTATCAGGATGACTCTAAGAGTGACTTTTGAAATATAAATTGCAGAACTACATTATTGCTCTAGATTTATGCAACGTAATAGCTAAGTGGTTTCAGAAGCTGAAACCACTGAATCTCCTGCCATATATGAGATGATTAGCACGCTAGTAAAGTGCAGAGACATATTTTGTACTTAAAGTAAAAGCAAAATTAACTTTTCTATCATTTATATAAGTGAGTAATCATATCTGCTTTTAAGCTAGGGCTTCCACGGTAATTTCATCCCTTGGAGTGACATCCATTTTCAGTCTGACGTGAAATACTGGTGGGCTGCCTAAACACTCAGCACTTAATTTCTTCAACAGAAGACCAAATTTAACTTGAATATTACATATATGCATATATATATATATTTAAAATCTTCCACAGATCTCTGGAGATTCCTTTTTTTTTTTCCTAACAAAAGGTTGAACTTGGCCCAGAAACTTTAAGGTGTAAGATACTCATCAACAGAATTCATAGCAAATTGAAAAATCATCAATATAAAAAATTATATTAATTTTTCCATTTGCTTTCTTCATTTAAAGCAATTTATTCCAAGCAATGTTTTACTGTATGTATAGTTTTCTGTTAAAACTAGGACAGATGTCTTCAGTAGACTCTGAAGATCTCAGTGCTCTTAATTACTAGGTTTGTTTCTTTTTTTTTTTTTTTTTGATAAAACAGTTTTCATTTTTTTCTTGCCTCCTACTCTTTATCTTTCATGCCACAGACAGATTATTCTCCTCTTATTTTCTGCACCTGTTTCCATATCGTGTTTACTCCAAAAGAGACAAGAAAGACAAAGCCTCTCTCAAAAAAAAAGCAAATGGTATTATGCCAAGTCAAATGAAATAAATGAAAGTTCGTGGAATAGAACTAAACATGCAAAAGTAAACTGAGTAGAGCTAAAAAAGACAAAAGTCAGAGTGTTTTTATATGGTCTGATCTAATTTTTTCTGTTCGGAACTGACACTGAGAAAACATAAAATACCAAATATTATCAGATAGCTGACTTCCTTTAGGACAATACAGAAATAGAAGGAAGAGTGCCTTGGCTCTACTATAAACATGCAATTCATTCCTGAGAAAACATCATTTGTTCATTTACACACAGTTAGTCCTACAGGTTCAGCTTTATAGAATTACAATGGAGAGAAAAACAGTTGTTGAAAAGAGAGGTAATTATTTCTTTACCTCTGAGACTCTGTCAGTGGAGGACTGTACATCCTCTGCCACTAGTCAATCAATATGTATGAAGAATAATACAATGAAGAGGGGATTTTTAACATCAAATGAAAAAAAATATACCCAGAGGAATATGAGTTTCAGATTTACACTCTCAAACAAAGCAGAATTTCTATAGCATTTATTCTGAAAGCCAGACAAATAACAAGTCCACTTGGGACCTCAGACAAAGACCCTGAGCTAAGTCTAAGATTTATTTTTCTACCTTTACTTTGCTAAATAAATTTCTCCTTGAACTTCAGGTAAATTAATAATTATTCAACATCACTGGAGATATATTTTCGTAAAGGATCCTTTGGGAATAAAGCAGTAATAGCAAAAGCATCTAATGTCATAACTCAAATAAATACATTAAACATCAAAATCCAAAGCTCAGTTATCTCTTCTTTCAAGAGAAAAATACTGCTTTGGATATCCTGACATATAATTACAACACAACTATGCAGGTGTGTATGTAACTAACCCTGAAGTCAGAATGAACCACTCAAAACAACTGCCCAGACAGATCTCAAAACAAGTATTGTGAAATAAAATTCATAACATAGAGGTATACCTTATGCAAAAAGTGTACGTATCTGCAAATAGAAAAATAACCACTTATTTGCAAAATAAAGCAGATGACACAAATTAGTATTTCATTTTTGTTTTGAAAACCTAAGCCATGATCCTGATTATCTCTTTTGTAATTGAACTGCCAGCCTCCTAGTAATGTATCTTCTAGGACATGCCTATCCACAAATGTCTCCCAGAAAGGGGGTTTAAGATAGAGGAAATGGAGTCAATTTTCAGAAAAACACTGTATATTAATATTAACACTGACACTAATGTTAGCTTTTCCTGAATATTAAGGTGCACAGTAATGATCTTAGGGAGGAAGATTTAGTCTGCATGTTCCAGTCACCATATTTCCCCTGCTAAAAAACACTGAAAAATTTCTTAGCTACTGTACACTAATAAGTTCCTTAGGGTTCCATCTAATTTTCATTAAAACATGAGAGTCTAAGCCTAAAATATTAGAGACTAAACAGAAAAGCTAGTTGAACAGAACTGAGGTACATGAATAAGAAAAATGAGGCGAATTAGACCACAGAGTAACAAATCATTAGTTTTGAATATGGCTGGCTTTTTAAAAATCAATATTGGATGAAAAAATTCCCCAAACTTACACTCCATTCTATTTTTCAGTCTCAGAAACATTTGAAAATATGTACTTTAAAATCTTACATTAGAATTTAATAAAATTAGTTTTGGTTAATCAATATAATTTTGAAACATGAAGTTGTATCTTAACACAATATATAATAGAGTTTCTGGTGTCCATTCTGAACAAAACTAAGTGATTTATTCATGACTATTACTATCTGGCATAAAAAAACCACACATCAGTCATTTACTGGTGTTGCCTCTCAATAGTTCCTTCTTTGAGGTGCAAAAATCAACACTGAGGCTTGAAGATCATGGTCCAAGAGATTAACGGAGCCCGAACTTCAAGGAAAGAACAGGCCAAGAGAAAAAGAGCTAAGGAAAAAAAAACACAACCCATTCCTTTTGATTCAATAAAAAGAATAAACCAAGTTGAATAATGTCATGAACACTGTTTACTCAGAAAACCTGCGTGAATGAGGAAGACAAAGGAAAAATGAACAAGGTAAGAGTATTGAGATAAAGACTAAACTAAACTTTTCAAACTGAAGTTGAAATAAAAGGAAACTGGAGGCTGATGTTACAAGACAGCAGGGAAAAAAATCTGTTAAAAGGAACTATGGGAAAGCACATTTTGCTGGAATATGCATGTGATCTACATGCAGTAAAGACAGTTTCAATCTCAAAATAGAAATCAGTTAAAAAGTTCAGACATCAGTAAATACAGGGTAAACAGGAAAAGAATACGCAGAAAGCAGCAAAAGTACACAAAACAAACAAAAAAAGCACAAAAGACAACAGAGAAAATTTAGACAATTCTTTTAACATTAAAATTATTCCAGATTACATAGATGTAAAACTCACTGAACCATGTTTAGACCTGCTCCAGAATCTCATCAAATATATCTGCTTTATAACTCTCTCCATCACCTTCCTAATAACTTAATGGATTAGTTTAGCTGTCAGACCTCACTGGAATGTAAGTAAATGGAAATGCCTCATTACATTCAGAATCTACAGATCTTGTCCTTAAAATAGTACTTTTGACTGCGAATCAGATTTTCACAGTAGTATGGTATGAGGATAGCCAAATAATAAATATTCACAGTTAAAGCTTTTAAATACAAGTAAATTATATAAGGAAGATGTAAACTGACAGAAGCGTATATTTTTTATATTATTTGCAGTTGAAACAAAACAAAACAAAAAAAACCCCAAACTATTTTCACTTTTATTTAGGGTTTTACCTATCCGTATTCACTTATAGTAGTGAAACAAATTCCAACAAAATTAATTTAGAGATAACTCCCTCAATTTTTGAAATCTGTGTTTGAAACAGTATCTTCATACTACTCCATTATTTAGAAGGTTTTTCAAGTGTGCTTGAAAAATTTCCATATCTCAATGGCCCTCTGCTCACAAGGCATGCTAATATAGATACCTTGCACTACATGTATCACTGCATCGTCTTAGAACTGTTAATATACTTCAAATGCAAGCTTTTCAGAGAAAAGGAGTGTGCTGCATGCAAATAAGTTAGGACAGGAAAACTTAAACAGAACGAGAAAAATACAGAATTACTTTTTCAACCAGAACTTGAATGTTTGTTTCCAATTTAGAGATCTCTTCTGAAAGATCTCTTTGGAAGAAGAACTGGAAGGACTTGACTGGAATGCTAGAAGCTGCTGGAATGGTGAGCCTAAACATCTCCTGCCACAGCTTTGCTCTCCTCCTATGCCAATATCACCCATAATAGAAAAGTGAAATACAGCAGAGGAATCTCTGAGTCTGATCTTTACCATCCTCCTAAAATTAAATATAACAAATTCCACTTTCCTGATTGCTTGAAGCTTTAGGTTGTCAGCAGAATTTTAAAACTAAGTTGATCCTCAGCAGTAAAGTTCATGAAGCCTCAACACTAGTCTTTATTGGGGTGAAACTCAAATTTTGATACAACTAACTTATGCTGAGTTTCATCATGCAAAGTCTAATGGCAGTTTGATAAAGTGATGTAACTTGGCACTTCATATAGAAATTGTTATTCCAACAGGACTATCATTCATGGGAAAATCTGATGTAACCCTTACAGATCTAGTTGTTTCATTCACAACCTTTAGATTCAATTAATTTTCTAACTTAAGCCTAACACTTCCTTGGATTTTCCTCCTGTCCTCATACACCAATATCACTATCAGGCAAAGTGTGAAGGTAGCAGATCAAAATGGTACTGTGTAACCACCTCTGTGAATTGAGCTTTTTGGGTATACTGAAAGCTTAAAACAAAGCCAATATCCCCAAGTTAAAAAATTACTTATTAGTCTTGAATACAAGAAAAGAGCATGGAACATCAGAGGACTGGAACACCTCTAAACTGGCTGTTTTTTCCAATTATGTGGGGAAAATAAAAAAAAAAATAAAGAAGAATAATAGAAAAAAACTTTTCTCTATGAATTTACCTTTCATTGTTAGACTGAGGCAGCAAGGTTTGTAGACAAATGGCACTGGTATGGAAAACTGGTAGTTTCAAGATTATAATTTCTGTTTCACTTTAAATGAGAAAATAATCAAATTATTGGGAAAAAAAAAATCCAAAAATAAAAGGAGAGGAAAGGAAAGAGAAAGAGAGTATGGAAATGTTCACTGTCTTCCTGGCTTTACATATATAGCACTTAGAAAATATAGAGGCTGCCTCCTGAGTATGCTGAAAAGTGGAAATCTCTGGTAACTGGCTACTCAGTCTTGAAAATTTACATCTTGAGCTCTTGCATGTAAGGGAAGAGTGGGGATCAATGTGGATGATACTAGACTAATAATTATTTTTTACACACTGTATTAGTGCTTGCTAAAAAAGACGATGACTGGAAACACAAAAAACCAGACATAAGGCTGCCTACCGGAATCTTTACTGTACCATTCGCTTTAGCACACTGTAATTTTTAATCCTTTTTTGAGGATCAACCTTATAATTTAGAGAGGGAAATTATTTCCTCAGTGATCAAGGTTCAGATCAGCTTAGACTTTGATAAGAAATTCAATCACTTCACTAAAATTACTACTTTACACCTAGAATTAATATAAAGATTTTTTATTGGCAGTTAAGACGGCACCTGCACTGAAAAACTATAAAAGAACTGATCTACAGCTGTTGGTGTAGAAGAGTTTTGCTGCTTTTTAAGGGGTGAGAGAAACATCACAGGCAGAGAGCACACAGTGCAGTGCACATCACTGTTCTGTGGGCAAAAGGAAAGTTTAGACATGTGGGATCAGCAGTTTGACAATGCAAACACAAAAAAATGCATGTCCTGACCACAGTTCTGCTTCTGCATAAATGTGTATAATAACACTGTCCCTAGCTTGAAGTTGCTCACTTTTCTTGTGTATGTATTACACAAAGACATAAATGTAAGGACATGATTTTTAATAACAATATGTTTGATTATCTTACATGTATATATTACACAAAGACATTCTTACATTGTTATATATACCACAGCTTTGAAATAGAAATGCTAATATGAAACAGGTATTTCCACTTATCTTCTGTAAGATTTTTCCCCCATAATTTCTTTCCTGTCATTCTGATCTCTCCTTTCAACTCCTATCCTTTCTTCACCAGAGTTGAAGGTCATTTAGAAACAAATCTATCACCCCTGTCACTTCTCGTACTCCTCTTTGTTTCACATCCGTTGCAAGATTCGTCACTAAGGTAGCACCTATTGTGAGGCTAGAAAAGCTAGTGCATACTATTATTGTGAGGCTAAACTTCACGTCAGAAAAAATGCTTACAATCATAAACTGTAATGAGAAAAAAAAAAACAACAAAACAGAACAAATCCAGAGCAAATTGAGAATATAACTTCACATTTCTAATCAATTTGTATTACACATCATCATCATCAAGATAAAAAAGTTCTGTAGTTCTTTTGAAACACAGTAAGTTATTAGAAATTTTGGAATTTTTCAATCAAGGATCTGCTGATAAAAATCAGCTTTTGAATGTAATGAACACATGGGAGTAATTGTCAATCAAAAAGCCTCAACTTGCCCTTTCAGGGCTCTCTCTCCATTTCTGACATGCTTTCTCTGCTGAGTCTTGAAAAACGATCTTACCTTTCAGCAATTGCTTCTTTCTTTATCCATTATGATCCACATGCAGATATGGTGGGAGATATATCACTTCAGATCCCTCCCTACATAGATTAAATGGCTTGCTACTTTAAAATCCTAGTTGTATATAGGTCCAATAAAAAGTGTCCAGCTTCTGTGACAGGTTCAATAGAAAGTATCTTCATGCGATGCCTTAGCAATTAAAATGCTTGCAAGAACATACATTTAAGTTTCCAAACTCAAGCTCCCTCTCAGGATGGAACCAAAAACCACAGAATTACACAGAAATCTAACAACTTCTCTTACACATTGGGGTGAAATCCCAGCCTTACAAAAACTCTTAGTGACTCCAAAGGGGAGGGATTTCCCCTTTAACCAACTTATATTAACTCTGAATCCAGGATTATATACTTCTTAGAATTTGAACTGCTTCTCACGTTTTACAGCATCACATCTAACAATAACTAATATTGACAATGCTTCTCTGACTCTTTAAGATAATTTTATCGAAAATGAGAATAAAAAAATAATTTATTTTATTACAATGGCTTAAAAACTATATAAAAATAAAGGTTCTTTTTTATCTTAAAAGTCATTATTTACTTAGACTGTTGAATCTTCTACATAAAGGTGCAATATTAAACAATGCAAAGAGGAACAGAAAAATTACCAAAGAAACAGCTGGGCAGGAACAAGCTGTAGTTTCAAAAGGCCTATTATCCAGTTAAGTTTATTACTAGAGTCAAGATTACACTTGCTTAAAGAAAACATGAAAAATTCACTTATGGATGTTACCAAAATGATATGATCTTATCAAATTTGACTAAGCCAAAAATCACAAACTTATAAAAGAGGCCAGATCCTGCCTTCCTGATTCATGAATGAGTTTGATACAATAGAAATTCACTGCTAATTTAACTTTATCAAGTAAGAAAGATCTATCTCACTGAAGTACTACACTCAGGAGTTTAAGGGAAGAAATATTTGGCCCTAACACTCTCTCAGTAATGCAAGATACAATCTGCTCTATGTAGCCAAGGCAAAGTTTTATTGATAAAAGCAGGTTTATGCAAATATTCAGTTATAAATTATTTCTAGAGCTTTGGTACTGCAATGTTCAGACATATGTCTGGAAATACTATTTTGTTCTTTTTGGATGATTATCAGGTATCTTAGCAGATAAAGCCTTGTTCATGTGAATCTAATTATTCAGATTTCTGCTAAGTTCTTTCCTGTTTGAGCTTCTTGCAAAGTGACTTCAAACTGTTACATTTTCTGAACGATCTGAGTGCTTCCAAACAGCTTGTGCCAGAAGAGGAATAAATTAATGATCAGGAACTTAGAATACTTTTGGTCTTCAAAGGATTTAATATATAGAATTTAACTCTTTTCCTCCCTGCTTTGAAGTGGATAATTTTTAGCAAAGCAATTTAGCCTCAGGTTTCTTCAGAGCTAGTGCATTACATTATCCTGAACAACACAGAAGTAGCAACAGCTTAAAACACTCCAAACAATGGTAGTCTGAAGACTTCTGTTTAAGAAAAAGTCATAATCAAGTAAGTTTTTTTCTGCAAAAATTAATGTGATGTCTTTCTATTTACAGGTTGCAAGTCTAGAGCTGCTATTTTATTCAGGTACTAGCCAAAGTGGAAAACAATAAAGTTGAGAAAAAAATCCACAGGAAAAAAGCTTAGATGTGAAAAACTCAGACCACTCATTTTACATAATTTTAATTACTATTGGTCTTTTTACAGTTACTCCCTATCCCCATTACAAACTTAGCCCATTTAAGAGAAGATCATTAATACTATATAGGCCTCTATCATTTCAGTGATACTTAGGAAAGACTTAAAGGAAAAGGCAAATCATCTAAGTGAGGAATATCTTTTTCATTCTAAAATAACCTGAATTAATACACTTTGAGATACTACCAAAATTTCCAGAAAAAAAAAAACCAAAAGTTCCAATTACAGTAAATATTTGGACTATATTCAGCCTTAAACACACTACATTTGGGTGTCTATATTCAGCTCTTTTTATTTAAGCTCTGCTATTAAAGGGGATGTAGTCAGCACAGTTTATAAAGCCACAAATGTGGTTCAGTTCACCGCAAAGCACACATCTGCATGCAACTCTATATACAGCTAAAAGGGACTCAATCTCCTTTGATTGCAAATGGGAGCCAAGACAAGAAGCCTGCGTGGAGACACACACAGAAACATAATTGTAGATATTTGGTACTGAATCTTATCCTCGGTTTCAAAGCAGTCAGAACTTTTGTTCAGTTTTTCTTACTAATATGACGTTAAGTGCATATCAGAATGAAAATGGAAATACCAGTTTTATAGCGAAATTTCATCAAAATCAACATACTCCACAAGAGAATTCTAATTTAAATAAAACAGCTTTTTCTGAAGAAAAAACCTTTCATCAGTGAAGAAATAAAAACAACAGACCTACTCTAGGCCACAGAAGATGGAAAAATAACTAAAAAGTTTCCTTTCTTTTTCTCCTTTAAGGCAATAATCCTAATGGACATAAACCTCTGATCTTGTCAGTAGAGTATACATGCACTCCAGAATTCAAACCTCATGAGCAGGTACTCCACAATAAATGATTAATACATGATTTCAGAGCTTATTGAAAAGTCCTAACTATTGGAGGAAGGACCTCAACAGCAGAAAGGCACTAAAACAAGAAAAATATTAAGAGTGAATACGAAGTTGTTTTCCTACCTGTGTGCAGACAAATTACTGAGGTACAGGGTGTATTTTTCTTCAGAAGACAGCCCATCCATCATCAAGTAAAACACGTGAAAATTACTCTGGTTGAGAGGCTGGATAATGACACGAGACTTCTCCAACATGTATGTATAAATCCTAGCTGATTGAGAAACAAACATATAAATTAATCATCATACTGATTGCTCTAAACTTACATATTTTAAACCATTCACAATTGCAACAGTTAAGAATAAATAATGTTTCTTATAAAACGGTCTGAGGGGAACATATAAAATTTAATAGTACCATTCATACTCCCATGTTTCGCTATATAAATCACATATAAAGCCCTACTTCCATTAAAATTGGTGAAAAAAAGTATTATCTTACTGTCTTAAAATTAAGTTTTAAAGATAGTGATGTTGATTTTTCCTCTTTTTTATTTATATATTTGATGAACCAGTTACTGTATTTGAGAGAGAAGCTATTAGTCATCTCACCAAAGTGTAGCCATATGAGCACTGGCACCTATTCTAAGCTGCTGCTTAACAGAAAAAGATGGAAGAGATTCAAAACTTCTTGAAAAGAACACCCTTGGAAATATTTCTTCTTTCTCTGCTGGTGATCAAGAACAGACAAATTAATAGTTCAGATTAACACCTAACTTCTAGATGGCTACAAAGAGACAAATTCCTCTGCAGAACTGGTTATCAAGAAGCTCACTAACCTGAGCCTGGGGAAACACGGGTATCTCAGAAGGGCTGTGATGAGCTGGATAAAGAAGCCATGTGAACAAGCACAATCTGGGAAGAAGCTGAAGGAGGATGAATCTGAATGAGATTTGCCTACAGAAATGCAGTTTACATGCTTATACATAACCTCAGACCCACTAAGGTTCTGAAAGAGGCAAATCACAGAAGCAAATGAAATAGCGGACCCCAAGATCCATTCACCTGTTCACAAGATTACAGGTATTTTATAGATATACATGAAGAGACAGACACTGTTTTGAGGAGTCTACTCTTCAGCCCTCCACTGGGGGTACATAACCACACGGTTCCAGGTGCAAGAGACTAAGAGAATAAGGGAACACCAAACTGCAGCTGGAGGTCATGGCCTTCCCTGTCAGTGAGAACCTGATTCCCGTTTCCACTTACCCTGCTATCTGTGTACTTTCTCTCACCATTACTTAAATACTAGCTGTTGTGCAAGGATCGGAAGTGTGTCCCTTCACACAAAACTGAGGACCTCCACCACTTGAATGCAGTCCATTTTGCTGCAGCTTTAGGCTTTTCAATCTCTGCAGTATGGTGGAGCTTTCACAGAGTCTTAGTGAGCATCCTTACCCTGGAAAGGACTGTTGAGTTTAGAGCATAAGGTGCCCTTCTCACCAATGGAGGAACTATATTTTTGAAACACTGTAAGCAGAGGAGAATATTAAACCATAGCTTCCCATAGTGTGGGTTTCAACCTACCCATCTAGGACTCCTTCCTTTGAGAACTGGAAGTAGTTCTTGAACACAGTTACAGAAAATACTGGTGCATGCATCCTGTAGCACAGTAAGGATATTCTTAAATGCATACCATTTTTGTGCCACTCATGTTTCTTTAGGTTTTTTTCTTTTTTTTTTTTAATGGGGATTAAGCTGGGATTAAGCACAAAATAGCACTGATTTATTCGGTACAGTCAAAACTCTTGCACTTCTAAACATATGCAGAAGCACAACTTCAGATGCCTAAGAGACCTGAAGTTTGAAGGCTGCGTGGGTGTTTAAAGACTTTAAAAGATGGGGTTAGTTGTGGTTGAAGCATTATTTTCAGAATCAGTTTTTGACTCACAGGTATTGCCCAATGCAACGCTGAGCAAGGTTATGCAGGTTGGTGTATGAGAGTGTGTACCAGAGGCAAGGCAGTTGCTTTAGCCCAGTGACGAGGCTAGGGGGCAGAACAGCATGCTCCTGTCACCATACTGTTGCTAATACCCACAGAAGCTCATTTAGCACTAGTTAGTTACCGCTATACCGTCTGTATTTGTCTGGTAATTTTATTTTAAATTCCACCTATTTATCTTCCCGTCTTTTGAAATTCTTTAAGTTTCTGTCTATACCGTTAAATTAAACAGAGCAAGCTTGAGGTTACTTGTAATTGTGTGTTAAAGGGAACTCAGCCTTTGAGAATATTGCTGAAAGACAGTGTAGAGTGGAGGGAAATGAAATGGGTAGATCTCCAACATTGTTTTAAGAAAGGTCTCAGCAGGTAAGCTCTGTCCTTGAACTAAATATAACTATGCACAGTCTCTCAAAGTTCTACTCTGCAGAGGCCAAACCATCCTGAACATATCCCAGTTAAGGAGTGCAAAAGTCAGTGGTACACTAGCCAGGGACCTCTTCTACACTTTCCTCATGTAATAGCACAGACAGGGCCTGACAGATGTGCTGGCAATCAAAACCATGCCTGCATAGCTACATAAGAGACAGTACGACCAACAGTGAAGAGCTGCACATCTGACTTGCTGAACCAAGGAAACATGATCTGGCCCATTTCATCATCCTACAAAATATAGAAGTGAACTGCTATTATAGAATCTATATTATGAGAAGTTGTGCATTATCCATCTAGTTCTCTGCTGCTATACTACAAAAAGGAAAACAAACAAAACCCAAACCTGTGCTTGAAGTAAAAAGGCACACTTGGGAAATCATATATGTGTCTGGCTCCTGTAACTTTGCAGCACACTACAAATTGAAGCAATGCAATCTTAATCTATCATGGCAGGACTGGCCCAGACACACACCGTCATCATTACCTGTCTGCCATTCCTACAGGATAAAACAGAATAGATGAACCTGAAGGATGATTTCCATGTTTTATTGTGCTTGTAACTTACTTCTCAGTAAAACTAACCCAATCATCAATTAATTTGAAAAGAGTCCACTACTGCTCTTTAATCACATTTTTGTGTGCAATGTTCTTCGCTGAGGCTTTCATAACTACCACTCAGGTGGTTTTAACATTCATTGATTAATAAAAGCAAGAAAAATGTTATCAAAGGTCATCTATCATTTAACTTTGATGACGGGCAACACCACTTACTTAGATGACACAAATTAATTCAGCCCTTTTCAGGTACTTCAAGTCACCTTCACTTTAATAAGGCTAAATACAGTTCATCTCAACTAGCATCTCTAGCGATGATAAGAGCTTTTAAAAAAAGCCAAGCTTCCAAACACCAAAAATCAAACACAGGACAATCTTAATGGTGCTAAAGGAACTCATAAAGAAAACTATCACAGTAGTATGCTTTTCTACAAAGGGAAGCATGTTTGTTGATCTATATGTAAAATAAAAGGGAAAAAACAAAAGACTTCAAGAGCAAAGTCTCTCATTTTTGTGCAGCGTTATTTGTGGTTACAGGCACAAACAAATTTGTACTTCCTTTACCAGCTCACTTGATCTATGGAGCAGCTACAAAGTCACCAAGCGGACTATTAAAAGCGTGGCCAGTGAAATCTGTCTTTCAACTATGTATTCTTTGAAACTACATTGTTCCTTCTCAAAAAACATGCTGTCCTAAACACAGTAATTGCTAAAAACAAAATACCATTTGTCAGTCCATTTCAATGTAACTTAAAAAAAAAAAAAGAAAAAACTCAGTCCTTGCTTTTCAGAAAGTGAAGACTGAGAAAAGCATGGCCTGGAAAGTAAGGCAGAAAAATCTGGAGAACAATTTTTTCAGACTTTTCTTTTCTTCCTTTTTTGAGTAACTTGAGGAATTGATAGAAGCCTTAATTTTCATCCTAGGAATTATGTCCATTTACCTGAAGGACCACTTTGGGAATAAAAAAATAATCTTTCTTTTACCACTATGCTGTGAGTCTGAATTGTTCTCTATGAATGATTATAATTTTTTGCCAGAAGTTCAATCTTTGAGTTCTGAATTTATTTTAGAAACTTAATGAAATCACTGGCCTGTAGTTTATTCTGTGTTTGTTCTAATATAAGACTTCTTACTAGTTCCCATGGTCTTATCTTATTCAGTCACAAAGAACAATTACTTATTCTAGGTTATACCTTCTCCACTTGTTTGCCTGTACTACAGCAATAAAGACACTTAACTGCAAAGACACTTGTGACAGGAAAACTCCCATTTGGACCCAACTTTGCAGTACACCTTATCAGAAACAAGAGTCAGAGAAGACAAATAAAACCTCTAAATATATCTGTACTGTCTTTCGGTAGAACACACTCAAAAGCTCCATCTTTGTTTTCAAAATGTTGTGGCAACGATACAGTTTATGCAAAAGACCAAATCAAACCTGATGATGAAAATTATGGAGAATATTTCTTTTATTTATGTATATTGGACTTTCTGCTATAAGAATAAACCTTATGGGACACAAGTCAGAGCATTTCTAGGGTCGAAGCATAAAAGAACCTCAGCATGAACAAGAAGTTGTCACAAAGTTGACTGACACCCTCTCAAAATGCAAGGAGTGCCACCTTGAGCTTGTCCTCTATAATAAAAATGTACACATATACTTTTCATGACCCTTCCTTAGCAAATTGTTCTGAATCCCCACCCACAGGATCTGTCTATTGATGAGTTTAAACCACCTAAATTTTTTGATGGAGGAAATCTAGTGTCACTTGGATTTTTCGTTTAGCCCAGTTTGTATCAATGCGTTATAAAATCATGGCTCAGCAAAATAAGGTGCTTGCATACTTATATCTTTCATTCATGTTTAAACAGCACAAGACAGTAAATACTGCTGCAAATGATCTTGTGAATAAATACAGAGAATCACTGGGTGGGATTTAAACCAGACAAAGAAAACATGCATGATCTTTTCTCATTTATGATGTAAATCTGGGACAATTTTACTCAGAGGTGATGTGTAGCAGTGGCCTAGAAAAGGCAACATCTACTATGCAAATAAAACAGCGGGACAACTGGAAGTTTCAGAAATATAAAATCCACTTCTACTGCTGTACTAAGATTTCTCATTCTTGACTGCAAATTATGTAACTTTTGGCTACCTTAGCTTTGTTAAGAGTAAATGATACAATTCCTACATAACTGGGGAATAGTAGGTCATATAAGTAATTTGTTTATATTTTTAATGGACCTGACTACCCCTAGATTTTCTCATTTAATGCCTATGGTTTGAGAACGATGAAAATACCGAATTAGTCTACCAGAAAACTGACAGAAGAACCTGGTTAATTGATTCCACATTTATATCCAGCACAGAAAAGGGCTATGAACTAAACTGGCCAGTCTGGGCAAAGCTGTTTGAAAACTCAAGTCCCTGCAAACTCAATATACTCAAATCAAATATATACAACACAAAGGATTTATAAAATATTAGCTTTAGGGACTGAGCTTTATTTTCACAAGCTCAACTCAGATGCTCTTCAGTCCATGTTAATGTATACATCACTTTACATTCCTCCCACAAGAGTTCATACATAAAACCTAAAATCACTTTGTTTCTGGTTTCTTTTACAATGAATGTAGGATAATTGTAAAGGAAAAGCAAAGTGTTAGTAATTGCTCATGCAGTGACATTTTCACTGAAGAAACTGTCATATTTGCTAGCACATGGGGAACTGTCTAAAAAAACATGAATTGTAATTCCCACTGAGAAATATTTCCAAATAATTTTTTTGGGAAGCTGTTCAGAAAATATAAACACGATTAAAAAAGATTTAAAAAAAAATAGATTTTGAAATGTTTATCTAATGGAACCTTATTTACTTGGAACAAAAGTGTGTCTTGCCATACGGCTTCTCCATCCAAAAAGATTAGTGCAAGCAGGAAACTGTCTGTGTGTAGTTATTTCTGCAGAGATACCTTGCTTTGACACTGAGTAACTTTACAACGACCTATGGGGACCAGACAGAGTTTTCAGAATCAAACTGACGTTTTTCTCAGTTATCTTGCTTGGTTTTTTTTCACTAATGAACGCTTAATGGGGATTAGCAGACTCACACTTACTCTGGAAGCAGGCACAAATTCCGTGCCATTTTGCCTCTAATGAGAAAAAAACATCAAAATGATTCCTACTTCTTTTATAAGAAACTTCCAATTTCAGCACTGCAGAAAATACTTGGGTTTTTTTGCCTAAATAGATTATATTATCACTCAGTAATTTATGGGATTCTCAAAATACCCAATAAAATATTACGTAGAAATGCAAAACCTAATCTCTTTGTTACTTTTATTTCACAGTGATGCAACACACAGCTCTCTCAGTATATTAATCTGGGAAATAAAGAAAAACGTTATTTCCTGGGAAATACGAGGAATCAGTGGTGTCAATTTTTTTCCTGTCTTTCTCTGCCACCTAGTGGTTGCTCAGAACAAATGAAAACTGCTCCTGACAAGCTGTCAATTAATTTACTGCTAAACATGTTCCTCTGATACTCCCTAAAGCCCCCTCGCCTCTTTCACATACTTTAAAGCCCTTGCTGTCCAATTCTACGTATGGCACACTGGGATCCCTGATCTAATAGTCTGTGGGTTATATCAAAATAAACAGATTACGTGATACTTACCTGCAATTAATGTTTTTTTTCTCCCACAAAACTGTAGCTCAAAATACTTTATAAAACAGCTGGAAAAATCATTCAAGGGTGTCTTAGCATGTCCAAAGGCCTCCAAGATACAATTTACCTGCAAAAAGATTGTAAAGAAGCAATGGTTGATTTGTGATTAATAACTGGGGGGAAGATCATTTTTCATCTTGGAATTTCAAAAAAAATCCTTGGAAGGTTTTTTTCCTAAAGAGAAAGTAAATATATTTTTTTTAAAAAATTACGTCAGAATAATGGAAGTCGTGAATGCAAGGTGGAAGACAACAGTTCACATGTCAGCTATATCCTTACCATCAGTTTGGATATGAGTGACTGGAGTCACGTGCCCAGAGCTGGTATCCCTGGCAAAAATACTAGACTCTTTGAAGGCAGCTTATGAAGTTAAAGTCAGTCAATATTAATAACCAACCAAAGGAATTTACAAGCATTATATGATGTCAGAAATTGCATGAATTATTGACTTCATATAGAATTACTTTAGGATAATACTAGTGAAAAACTGAGGAAAAAATAGATTCACATTTTTATGGCATCTCTCACTAAAGCATTTTCATGTTACACTTTCATAGTCACAGCAATTGTTTCAAGGTAGCATTAAAAAAACCATAAAAAACCCAAACAAAACCAAAACATTAAAGATGACACCTTTATTCCATGTTTTCTCTATATTTAGTTCTTTTGTGTATAATTAGTTGCTTACACCCTTTATACCCTGAAGGATTCCTTTCAGAACTCTCCTCTGCATCCTTAGAAGTTGATTTGCGATGGGGCTCAAATACACTATTGTTCTAATATAACTTTTTGCACGAAGCTGCATGACCTAGCTGGGGAGGGAAGCTGCATGTGGAGTGGCACAGATAACTTGTGGTTCCAATCACAAAGACAGAAGCTCCAAAAACCAAACCCTTAAGAATTATTAGTTAAAGCAGCTGTCTGTGCAGTAGGTGGCAGCAGTAAACTATTCAGCTTAGTTTCGATTCCAGTTCCACTCCAATAGTGTTGTTTAGATTGTATTTGCTCTTTAGAATAATTCAGCACTTGGTTTAACCTGCACAGCTTTATTAATTTAATGGTGCTATGCATGACTGCAGCAGAAATGAATTCAGGGTACTGTGTTCATTAAGGCACCTTTAAAGGCACCTAAACCAGAATCTCTACTTTATTCCCCATGGGAGAGATCTGCTACATGTGCCTTTGCTATCTGAAGTCAGATATCCTATCTAAACAAGTTGTAAGGGATCTTTCTATAACCAAAAGGCAACTCTTTTTTCTTAGTATGTGGTAGTTTTCTTCCTGCATTGATTAAGACTCATTGATATGTATGGCTACATCAATACTATTAAACAAAACAAGACCAGGAGCAGAACTCTAACATCAGTGGCAAGTGGCATGACAAGGCTCGAATTCACAGATCTAACATCTCTTCTTTGGCAAATCAGGGTGGACATAATGTCGTGAATGGTCCCTGGCATGTGCTGTCCTCTGAACTGTGACCAGAGGACCTCCATGGGATTTAAACTGTGCCAGGGAGCAGGGCACCAAGTGTCTGTTAAGGATTGTTGTTGTTTACTGCATAAAGGAAGGTCAAGTAGTTTACAAAATTAATGTATTTTTAGTTGGAGAAAATTAGGCCTGGTCTGGTCCCTCCCACGTTAGTTTCTCCTCTTAACTGAACACATTTGCACGATGGACAACCATGACGGTTGTCCCTGGGAATTTTCCTGTGTTCAGGAGAAAAGTTACAGCAAAGACAATAGTACTTCTCACACCTCCTGATTCCCTGCTGCCATATTTGCATCTAAAGCACACAGTTTTAAGTTGCTTATCTACAAAGTTACTGATTTAGTTACTTCTTCTACTCATTACTTAATCTGAACTTTAGGAAACAAAAGGACTTGGATGATGCGACCTGAATTTTGCAGTCCTACTTGAATAACTTCCATGGCCTGATCAGTTCAAAACTGTAAGTAAACCTGTGTAGGTAGTAAAAAAAAAGGATACACAGTAGAAATAAATATAGCTTGTAGATATGGCTCCTGGGTTTAAAAATATAGCAAAAGTGCACTGTCCATATATAATAGTATTATTGCAACACCAGACTTTAAAGCTCAGAAAAAAGTGAGAAAATAACAAGAATATTCTTAACATTGCATGTTGGATTAAATGCCTCATTTTAGGAATACCATCAGTGAACAAGATAACACTATGAAAATCATTAACATGGCAATTGCATGACTTCATGAAGTAAGATAAAGGTACAACTTATTCATTTGTAGTGTTCTCACTGTCATCAGGTTTTTTCATGTCTTCAAAAAACACAAATGCAAAACTCTTCTAAAATCTACCCAAAATCCATAGGATTTTTATTACCTTATCACTTGTAATGTACAAACTATGAATCACTGTATCTGTAGCCTTTCTCACATCCCAGTAATCCTGATTTGTAGGTTGTCTGTTAGTGGCAGTTGTACTTCCAACGTATTTTATCATCTTTCTGGACTGAATCATGCATAATTCAGGAAGAAAGTGTGTTTTGAGTGGTTCATATGACACTACTAAAAACCCCACAATGAACAATTCTAGAGTTCTGTTGAATGTCATGCATGTGAAACCACAAAAAGTACCCCAAAAGTACCTTGGGTTGACTGTAAGCCTTGTAGAAGAAGATCATCAGAGTAGGTGAAAGAGGTTAAACTTTTTTTTTTTTAAAGTGTGAAACTCAGAACTGACTGACGACAAGGCAGACTGTGCTAAAACTTTCTGTGTAAATCTGTCTCTGAGCTGGGATCTCAAATGAGAGGTTTCATTGGGAAAGGCCATTTTTTAAAGGAATTTGAACTGGCAATTCAGGGTTTGCATAATTTAAAATGCCAGTATGAACCTTTGTAGGGAATTAAATAGGGGGATATGGAAATACATATTTTGGAAATGAAATATGACTGAACGAATATACATAACTCTTGCCTATTTCTTAAATATATTTAGTACATAAATACAGAGCCATATAACTGTTTAACCCTTGCATTTTTCCTGCAAGTTTACACTTTCTAGCTTACATGCTATTACTTCAGATGTCTCAGCACTTCTTATACTGTCCAGAGAAGCACCACCACATCATAGAGACAAATTTATTTATTTACAGAAGACAATTAGTATACATTTTGGAAACAGTTCCTTATCACACAAATGTTTCCTATTCACTGAAACACTGATTTCAAAGTCACCAAAACATATAGAAACAAAACTGCCTCCACTTTTGAATCAATATGAGCTTAATCTTGTTCCCATTCAGGGAATTAAATTGAGGAAAAGAAATTTCCTTTGACTTCAATGGTGAAAAAAAAAAACACCCTTTAAGAATTTCTGCAGAGCAGATGCCTTTTTCCTTACAGTTCAAATCTCTATCCTTTTTCAAGAGGCTAAGTTTTTGCTTTGTTCTACTCAGTGATCAGAATGCTACTTACATGTTTTATCTTTGTATCAAAGGTATTTCTGCTGGAGCTGGCTCTGCAAGTGAGGTGTTTCACTATCTGTTTGCAGGCTTCAGTCTTCCCTGAACCACTTTCTCCACTGGAAAATGACAGTCAAGGAAGAGAGAGAGGAATCATTGTTAGTTTCACAATTGAGTTGTTCTTTAAATTCCCTGCTAGCTGTGTTTGAATAGATTTAAGTTAGCTCTGTCAAACTTTCATTTCAAATAACAGCAGGTTTATGGATGGCAAATAAAGAACAGAACATAGGAGAGAGACTGGCTTACTGTCTATGTTCATGAGGGCTGTCAGAGCTAAGGTACGTTGTTTTGTTCCACAAGTCAAACCAATCAAATCTAAAGCTTTCTAGCCATTTTGGAGGTATTTATAACATAAATGTTATCTTTATCTTTTGTCCAGCAAAGGAGCCCTCTTATGACGCCTAGTTCTCTTTGCAGATGGAGAAATATTACTGTGGTAATGATGGGAGTCAGAAGAAATGGAAAGTGGAGAATACGATAGGAAGAAGGAAAAGAAAAAAGGAAAGGAACAGGAAAGAAAAGGATAATTGATTTTACAACCTGTCCCATTTCTGCAGTGCAATACTGTTTGGATCACTGTGATTCCTTGTTCATGATGCAGAATAAATATCCAAAAGAATGAGAATCTCTGACAGGGAAAGTGAGCAAAGAAAATAAGGTAAAGCCAAAAGAACAATGAAGGTGGGAAGAATAACAGAAAAGTGCAGGGATAGAGGGAGGAGGCAAAATCAATGGTGCACTTCAAGTATGAAGAAGGAAGGAAAAGGAAAAAAATAAATGGAAAGTATAAAGCTAGTGAAGCCTTATTAAGAAATTCATGTAAGAATTTCTTAATTGAATTATAAGAAGCTGTTTTCTTTATAGACAACTGAACCAAACAAAATGCATTTTGATGCTTCTCCTTCCTTTATTGGCTTGATCAAATTTAAAACAGCCAGTTTCTGTTTCCATTTCTACAACAGCCAGTTAAATTTTTCACTGGTACAATGGCCATGATGACTGGTCAATCTGTTACTTGTGTAGTTTAGTTTCTGAAAATGAGACACGGCAAAAGATAGTATCTGTCTGACGATTGCTTTATCTATTCAAATATCACTTTAAAGAAGAAATCAATTAAATAAGGGGAAGGACAAAAAGGACTTCATACTCAGATAGCAGCGGGATCTCTGCAGTATTTAATCTCATTCAACTCTCATGGGACATACAGGGAGCTCTGGTGAATATCCCATTTGTTCTCCTGGAAAACTTTATTCTTACATGACAAGGCATATTATTACTACATGTGACGAGTCAAACTGCTTTTATCTGTGTTGTCCATGTTTCTATAATGAGGTGGTTCTGACACTGGACTTCAAAGTCCTATCAGCATTAGTAGGAGGTTTATGGTCCAAGACTGCAATGGTTGACATCCTCGATCCATGTCAATATCCAATGAGATTCATCCACAGGTCCTGAATGAGCTGGCAGATGAAGTTGCTAAGCCACAATCCACCATTTTTGAAAAATCATAGCAGCCAGGAGAAGTCCCTGATGACTGGAAAAAGGGAAATATAACACCCATTTTTAAGAATGGGAAAGCAGAAGACCTGGGGAACCAGAACAGTCAGACTCACATCTGTGACAGGCAAGATCATGGAGCAGATTCTCCTTGAAACTATGCTAAGGCACGTGGTGATAGGTAACAGCCAACATGGCTTTGCAAAGGAGAAATCATGCCTGACAAATTTGGTGACCTTCTGTGACAGGGCTACAGCACTGGTGAAGAGGGGCAGAGCAACTGACTTCATCTACATGGACTCATGCAAAGTGTTTGACACTGTCCCGCACGACATCCTTGTCTCCAAATTGGAGAGACATGGACTTAATGGATGGACCCCTTGGGGCATAAAGAACTGGCTGGATGGCTGCACAGAGAGTTGTGGTCAAGGTCTCACTGTCCACATGGAGACCAGTGACGAGTGGTGCCCCTCAGGTGTCGGTAATGGGGTGACTTACAATATGAACGTTGGTTTCTTATAGCTGTTGGTTGGACTGCCTTATCAAGGTGTAAGGTAAGTTAGCATCGAAGCAGGAAAGCATTCTTCTGCACTAAAACCTCCATAGAAGGCATTATGAAACAGTCAAAGCAAAGAAGGCTTATTTCCCTGATAAAAAAAGGTTAAATTAGAGGCAGTGTACTCCAAAGGAAGGAAAATGAAAAGAGAATTTTAAATCCTATGCTCACACAGGGCTTTAGGCAAGTTCCACTAAGTTTTCTCACTTTATTCCTCCTTTGGCTTGCCAGCTTTCTTTTATAACTACCTGATGGAGACCCTGTTTTCTACTAATTCTTTATTAATATTTTGTTAATACAACCTTAATTACAGCTCTAGTCTCTGTACCTTCAAACTGACTGGCTGTGAATAGCTGTGGTTAGAGTAACAAGGGCCTTTGCCGTGACTCCCCAAAACCACAAAGCCTGTGTGAACACCCCAGCTCTGAGACCACGATGGGTGTTGGCGGCCACTGATTCAAAAGTTACTGGGCAGAGGGGGACTTGTAGATGGACAGACAGCACAATCACATGGTAATTAATCAAGGAGGTCCAGTTAAATGAGTCAAAACAGCCAACCTCAGCAATTTTTAAGAATTACTTTCAGCAAGTACTGACAAGTACATCTTGCTTACCCTCAGTTTCTGCATATTAGCCAGGTTTATCTATGTCTTTATGAATTCAAAACACTGGATCATTATATGATTATTATTATTATTATTTGTCAAGTGTCAATTCCAGTATAAATAAACTCTATAAATCTCCTGTTTAGGCAAAATATGACAAAATATAAAACACGTAAGGAGCAATATACCTGCTATTTCAGAACATATAAATGCCTGCACTTCATTTTCAATTCTGACCAAAGTACCACATTCAGAAGTGCAGGAATACTTAACAAAACAAACTAAAAAACTTACTCCTGAAGTACTTACACTACAATCAGAAATGCTGGAAAACTGCTAACAGAATGTGTTCATATGGGATTTACACCAGGTTAAAGGGGAGACTTAGTTCATTATAAATAGGCATGCTGTTCTGTATGAATTTCTGAAACCAATCTCTCATTGTACCTCCCTAAACTGTGAGCTTTACTACTTTAAATCCCCATTCAAATAGTAAGATAGATCCAGGGAAGAGCTAATAAGCTTGCAAACTTTTAGGAGCCAGAATAATTTCTTTCTTCTCAATTTGTAGAGTATGTAAGTCAGACATTGGGTCTTGCTCCATGACTAAGGTTTCTAGATTTGAAACAAATATGTGCAAGCAAGACTGCTAAATATAGAAGAATGTGTTTTGTACTATCAGTACTGCTATCTGTAACTGGACAACCCTGCATGTTAGTTGAAAATTGTATTTCTGAAGTAAACTAAACTGGAAAGTCTGTTTCTAAACAATATTTTACTACAAATAACTGAAGTACATGGCACTTACAATGCAGTGAATTATAATTTTAAAAAATAAATACTATTATCTTGAACAGAATGCTTTGGTGATGCTAAAGGGAGGAAATCTAAAGCTTTCAATGCATTCCACTTTAAAATACAAGGATTTCTCTCCATTCAGATTATCTGGCTTAAAAATGCAATTTATATCACAACAAAATCATTGGATATTGACATTCCCGGTTGCTAACAAAGTTATAACATTTCATTTTATGTATTCATCACGATTTTTTTGATTCTCAAAAATTAGTCATCATCATGCCATAAATAATTAGTTCGATTGATTAAGGATCCTTAGCTTTTAACAAGCCTATAAACTACCTTTAGGCTTCCTAGGCAGCTCCTTACTTATCTTGTCAGTGCTTAATGCATTTTCATACCCTAAAAAGCAGGAGCAAAATGCAGTCAGAAGGAAGTTAATTATGAAAAGTCCACCAACTGCCTATTTAAGAGCATAACATAATATTATTTTATTCTGGACTTCCACACAAAGTTTATACAAAGCCAGCTCTTGGTGTTCAGCACACGAGTGAAGGTGGCTTGCTATAAACTAAAAGCAATTGTGAACAATGACCACTCTCTGAGGTAGAATTTTGACCTGAGAGTATTTCTCCAGTTCAGTGCACCATGCCACCACCTGAACATTTGTGCTGAGACAAAGGATTGTGTGGAAATGAGGCAACAACCAGACAAAAGCAGAAGGGCAGAAGCACGCCTAGCCAACTTATTCCAGAGTAACATTCTCATGGATCTATGAGTCCTTTTTAGTAAAAACAGGACTGTTCATCCATTGCCTTTTGGGCACTTACATGAAATGTCCTTACTAGCTACAGAGTGATTCTCTGAGCTCCTCCATCTTCATTCAGCCTGTGATTCCATGTTAGATGAAAGTGTATTTTTTTACTTTTAATATTTGCTACTAGGCTTACTCCTTGCACTATACATGCATGCATAGAAATGTATCCACAGCTCAGCTTTATAACTGGAGAGATTTTAAAATTACAGACCACAGGCCAAACACGAACAGAACTTCTCAGGAATGAAAAGTATTTTTGATATGAAAGGTTGGTGGAAACAAAGTAAAACACAAAGGCCTGAAACATTTCAGAACAACAGAGTTGCAGTTATTTGGTTCTGATAGAAAATGAAACTGAAAACAAAAATTTCCCCACAAACCCCTTCTCTTCTAGTGAAAACCAAGGGAAAACTGACTGGATGCTATAGCACATGCCTTCAGAGCCAGAGAGTAAGCCCTGCTCCTGCTGTCTATTAGCATAGGTGTAACCAGTGAATCATTCGCCCGGTAGTGAAAGAGCTGATAACAAATGGTTTTTTAGAACTGAAATGGCAAGAAAGCAGAAATACATTTTGACCACACACAGAAATTCATGCATACACATGTGAGCAGGTGACAGCAATGGGGTGGATGAGTAACTTGAGCTACATCACACATATTTTTCAGATGATGAGGATGATGATGATTATTATTGTTGTTGTTGTTGTCAGAAAACTAATGGAATTTTCCTATATCACCTTCACTTTCCAGACATTAATTATTTAGATTTTACCAAATGGACTAAACCAATGTTATTAGCTGCTTTTAAGTATCAAGTTATCTCCATTTTATAGTATTAATTTTTTTTATAATTAAAGGTAGTTTAAGAGCAAATAGGTTTATCAAATGGATTATCCTTTACTACTGGCCAAATCAAAATAAACCTGTTTTCAGTGAGTTTTTTCCATCTGCCATGAAGTTCTGTAAACTTTTGCCAGTACTTCAGTCAACAGCAATCACCAAAGTGAGAAGACTGAGCAACACATTTCTTTGACTGACTACATCAATTTCACCAGACTCACTGCTTTTACATACAATTAAGAGATTTAGGGATCAAAAAGTTCCAAGTAAATGCAGTTTTACCATTAGAAAACCAGCATATTTGGATGAAACTCTGTTTCACATTACTAATAAGGTCATTCACAATCTTGAAATTATTTATCTTTGAAATAACACTTTGAATGAAGGTTAAAGGTTAAAAGTTCATTTTGAGCCTGGAGAGCTAAATAACAAACTCAAGACCACACAAACATACAAAGCAGAGTGCAAGCTCCAATACAGGTGCCCCAACTCAGAGGTTTATAATTTAGTCAAGGACTTATCATTTTTTTTGTTAATAGATTCTGTTTCTAATCCCGATTCATGTAATATTACAAACACACATGGCAGTATTGAATTCTTTACCATTAACTCTTGCTCCTAATTAGATGCAGCTACATGGAGTGGCAAGTCCCCAAGAGAATTTATGAACTTGAGATGTAATTAAACCTTTTTCATTTCTATTTTGCTCTAATGTATGATACAGAGATCAGTACACAGAAAAAAAACATCAGTTGGAGAAAAAAAATAAATGGAAATTTCAACTGCTGAGGCCCAAGGGAAACAGCTGAAAGGCAGGAGGTAAAAATTAATTAGTAGAAAGATAAATTTTCACCTGAGGATAAAGCATTGGGGACGCTGCTCCTGGAATAGCATGTGGTAAGCTCTTTCAGCACAGGAAAATATATGTGGGGGAAGTGAGGAACACAGTTTTCCAGAGTTACTTAAATAAAGCTGGGTGACCTGAAAAATTGTAGAAAATTAACATGATCAATATATTTCAAACTAATTATGTTTCACCCTCTTAATCCTGGGTCTTTTGTAAAGCTCTCTAAGCATTGTGAACAGAATCTCTTTATATATGTAAGTGATATTGTTAAGCATCTATGAAGATTTTAATTAAAGAAAATAGAGCTGTAAGCAAATAAGGTCTAATAAAGATACAAAATTAAACAAAACTGGAGGGCTTAACACTACTAGTTTGTCCATAAAGCAAAACAAAACCTAGTAAGTTACTTTCTTATACCCTACATTTATGGTTCTTCAGTGTCTTGACTCGAAAATCTTACAAAATGAAATATGAACAGCACATGAAAAGTTAGAATTGAAATCAAAGGCATGTTATAAACTAGTTTATTTATTACATGACAGAGCAGTCACCCGCAAATACTCTCTCTGCAATATAGGATAGCTCCTGATACACATAGCTGGCAACAAGTACTATCCTTAAAATCTGAGTAGAACCAATTATCTGCTTAGAAACCACTTTTTTTTTCACCCCTGAGGATATCCTGATGTCCTTATCTCTTTCTGTCCCACACCTGTCCGATTTACTTAGATATTAAACTATTCAGTCTAGGGGAATCTACAATGCTGTAGCTGAATGAATTCTCCACGATATGTTCTCATTCAGGCCTTTTGAGTTACCAGACTGAAGAAGATTAAATCCATGCTGATTCCCCAGGAATCATTTCAGAATGTCACAAAGCAGAAAGAAAAACCTTCACCCACTTACACTCATTGCAAAATGTTGCTAATTTACATAGTTTTCTAACACGAACTTTACGAATATATTTGTCCTAATCAGGCACAAATAAATTCTACAGAAATGTAACAAAGCAGCATGACCATAGCACAAGATTCTACAGTTACTAATGCTACTATAATGTGCAGTGTAGTACTGCAGTGTATTTCCATGCAAAAGTGCAGTAATATTATCATCTAGCAATTGCACTGACCTTCAGAAGAAGCAATGTATATCAGTGTCCATTAATGCAGAATTCTTTATGTCATCTCAGAGTGACTGATTGCTTACAAAAATATTTATTTTAATAGTATTCTATTGAAACTAAGTGTGGGAGTTCAGTGTAGGATAACAAAATTATGCTTGTTGAGAAGTTATGAACAGTATTTTTAAAAAGAGAAGGAAATGTAAAATGTTATTGAAAAACACACGATAATCTTTTCATTGCTTCTTTGTGGTTTTAAAAATAGCATCTTGCCCAATCCATGCGCATTCTTTTTCTTCTTGACAGCTACCAAACTACATACCTGAAACAAAAATGCTAACTAATGAGCCACATCATATAGCACGTCAACGTCTCCTTGAGGAATTGACATAATAATTTTCTTTACTTGAATATACAGGCCATCAAACTTTTAGAGACTTTAATAATCAGCTAAGGTGCTGCAGTATATTTGAGCATTGCAAACACAAAGTGATTTTACAACCATGACTTTTTACCATCTGGGAAATACCTGCATAATGCACAGTAGTGTGCAAATGATAGTGATGAAGTAAAAGCAATTACTGTCCAAGGTGACCCAAACAATTGCAGGACAAAAAGTGTCTCATGTTAAACTTAATGAAATAGATCTATCACAGAAAAGACAAGAAAAGATGTGGCAAACATTCAGGAAACATTTTCATATGTAAGCCTACCACCTAAACTCTTTTTCTTTACCATTCTCTCTTGGTGCACAAAATCATGTGTTTAATGTAAAATACATAGTGACAGCAAAAAATACAATAATCTAAAACCTTGGAGGTGATGGATGATTTCCATTTCTAGAAATAAATTCAGACTCTCAACTTGGAATCTGCTGCTCCTGCCATGAATATCACAGTATTTTTTCTCTCAAATTTACTACTGATATACACAAAGCCACATAACGTAGCAAACAGCCACAGATTACAATTTGCTCACCAATTTTTTAACGCTTTATAATTCTTATAAGTTAAAAATAATTCTTATATTTGAACATTAACTATCAGGGAGCCTGATCTCCGTGATCTCAATGCATCAATGAGAAAATAAGGGGAGGATAAACTATAGTTATACTAACATGTATCTCTAAAATGTCTAGGTGAAGATGGAGGGATCAATACATTTGAATTTATGCTACTCCCACAGATCTACAAAATCCACTTAAGTTTGTATCAGCATCTGGATACTGAAATTACAAGCCCCTTGCAAATATCTGGTCTGTCTCATAAGTGAAGGATTAGAAAGATAAGACAGAAACATCTGAAGCACTTCTTAGAGTGGCCTTGTGCATATGACAGGTCACACATGGACTCAAGCCCCCCCTGCCGAAGCCACCTCTCTGTGACTGACCCAGTGCAGTGCTATAAGCTCATGATGAGCCCTTTGCACTCGCTGTTGTACAGTGCCAAAACTGAGAGCCCTGATGTGGAGCACAGACAGACATTTTGAGCCTCTGTGCACTATCCAAGGTTGTTATCTCTGTAATCATGTTTTGGGCGATGGGGGTGCGAACTAAAACAGTCTTGCATAAAGTATGCATCTCTTTTTACAAGTCTGACTTTGGCAGAAACCACCAAGGTCACCAGGAGGAGTTTTTAAACAATCTAAAGTGCTCCTGCTCATTCAAAGCATTATCAGGATGGCTGTTTTACAAATAAGATGCGGCAAAAATACTGGGGTTTGGAAATAATTTAAAAATTTTTGCTAAAATATTAAAACTAAGATGCTCCCAGCATAAAAAGCACATATATGTCAATTAATTTTAGAAGTTTGACCTGCAAAATGAACTATATGAATCCTGAAAAAAATATCCACAATCTTTTAAAAAGAGAACGCTTACCATGGTAGAATAAATAGGAAGCTCTTTAAATGGGTTAACAAGCAACAGTATATCACCAATGTAGGTCTGAAAAAAGAACATATAATTGCTTTATTAAAAATTAAACTGAAAGTTTAAGAAGGCTAATGGTTTTCTTCCAGAAAGAATTCTTGGCAAAGTTTCTTAAATCTAGCTATCAACATGCTACACATAATTCATGAATTCAGAGCTTATAACTTCATAATTTGAACTTGAGAACTAAATTTACAATTCGTACAGAATTAATTACTCTTTTTGTAACAAAACTGAGTTCTTCATGAGGAAGAATTATGCACAGAAAAACTGCATTGCATATATTATTAGTAATTATTTGAAAGTTAATTTGTAATTTAGCATTTGCTAAACTACGAAAATGTGACATGCCTGCCACATAAACAAGCTCTTCAAGTGGGATAGATGACATAATTTAGAAATAATTATATTATAAATATAATTATAAATACTATATTGGTTATCCAGAACTGATACATTAAAACATGTTGCTTGTGGAGTAAGATAGAGCAATTGATACACATATAAGTCTTTATGAAAGTATATCTGTACATGAACATATGAAAATGCATTTAGATAAAACTATCCTGACTATATTAAACCATCTAATGATGGCAAAGTTCGCAAGATATTTCTGTCTCATAGTTGGGGATATTGGTGGATGAAAGGCTGGACATGAGCACTCACAGCCCAGAAAGCCAATTGTATCCTGGGCTGCATCAAAAGCAGGGTGGCCAGCAGGTCAAGTGAGGTGATTCTGACCCTCTGCTCTGCACTTGTGAGAGCCCACCTGGAATGCTGCATCCAGCTCTGGGGTCCCCAGCACAAGAGAGACATGGACCTGTTAGAGTGGGTCCAGAGTAGGGCCACAGAGATGATCAGAGGGGTGGACCTAAAGGGTGCCTACAGGAAGGATACAAAGGAACTCTCTATCAGGGATTGAAGTGTGCCAGAATGAGGGGCAATCATTTTAAATTAAAAGGTAGGAAATTTAGACTAGATACTAGGAAAAAAAATTTTTACTGTGAGGGTGGTGAGGCACTGGAACAGGTTGCCCAGAGGAATTGTGGATGCCAGATGCCTGGAGATGTTCAAGGCCAGGTTGGATGGGGCTCTGAGCTCAGCCTGGCCTAGTGGAAGGTGTCCCTGGCCATGGCAGGAGGGTTGGAACTAGATGATCTTTAAGGTTCCAGTCATGCTATCCTTTTTAAAATGAATAGCTTGATTTGAGGAGGCAGAAAATATTGCCTTTCATGGCAAAAGTACTGTTTTTCTTCTAAGAGGTAGTAATATATTTCCCCTCTCTCACCCACTCTGACTTCACTGTTGTGTTTTCCTGAAGAATGAAACTCTATTAAGCATCAAAAACATGAAGCAGGAAACTTCAAGGATCTTTTGGTGGCTTGAGAAGGAAGATATTACACCACCCCCTCAAACCGCACTATGATCTGAGTGACCTTAAAACACTCATTCATGACAAATATGTTTATCAGCATTTACCAATATACTTCCTCTGTGAAACAAACACACATAAATTATATCTAAACCTATCTGAAGTGATATTCCATTTTTTATTTCTCCTTTTCCTACATAAACTTCAGAAGTTGCAGGGCTTACACACGCACATGCTCTGATCCATCTAAAATTAGTCTTGAGATCAGGGCAGGTCACTGCCCAGTAGTTATAATAGTAATCCTATTCTTTCTTTTCTTTTTTTGCTCTTTTTTGAAAGCTTACTGTTGACAGGTGAATAGCAACTCACATATATCTGATTATTATTGAAGCGCTTCTGAATCTCATAAAGCAGGCTGCTGTCTGTTAGCTCGCTCAGAGAAGCCAGGTCATCATTTGGAGCTGGAGGCATTAGCTTGATCTAGAAAACAAAAATTAGAGAAGTAAAGTAACTTCACAACTAATCATTCTATACCACAATGTTCTAACCTGCAGTATAAACCTAGATCACTAGAAGTACGGAAGAAAAATGCATTAGGAAACCAGAAAGTTGTCACTCCCAAACGATTTCACATCATTAATCTTAATCAAGAGAAGAATGTAAAAATTATTATCAGTGTTAAGGTGTATAACTGCACAAGTCTCATGGGCCCTTAAGAACACAGATTGCTACCAGAGTGCTATTTGCAATCCTTAAACCCATAAAGATTTTCAGCTCAAATGCCATTCTCCTGCTCTCTTCATTAAATGTTTATGGCAGAAGAAATCAAGACTATTAGTTAGTGCACTTGTAAACTATTTATTTCCCACTATTTAACAAAATTCTCACACTGCTCTTCAACACATGGGATTTGAAATTCTATTGCAATTTTTCCTGCAGATTAGAAGTAAGGTAGTAAGGAATGGGGATCGTGTTGTCAAGGAGACCAGAAGATAATCAGAAGAGGCCACTAAGCCAAAATAGGTGAGTGAAATTAGTTTAACAATTTTGAGATTTAGGATGAATAGTATAAACTCTGCAAGGGAAAGGAAAAAAGTCAATGCTAATGAAAAAAAAAAATCTGAAAGACAAAGTCAAAATCAGAGAAAGTAGAAAAAAAATCAATGATAATGGAAGGTCAATTAAAGACAAAACACATTGATAAGCAGTGTGCTTATAAATTATTATCTACACTAATTATGTAGTTTGATTCATTTCTTATGTCAGCCTAAAGAAAAACACATTTGCATGTCAGTAAAATACCTAGAAACAGAAAATTCTCCTGTGAACAATGGTAAAATTGAGTTTGTTCAGAGTTTACTAACTAAGTGTCTCTTTTGAGGATGGGTAAAGAAGATAAAGCTTTTTTCTTCTATTGCTTTGCTTAAAATGAAGGTCCAGGAGAAAAACAGACATTGCCCTTTTTTGGCAAACAACTCAGCATCTTCAGTCTCTGGCAGTGTGAGGAGGTCATTGACAAAAGCTGCAAGCAGACTGGGTGATATTGAAGGGAATATTCTGACAAGGAGAAGACCCCAAAAACTATGGATACCTGTGTTTAATACTGGGGATCTGATTCAAAACTACTGAACTTCAATTATTTCCATAGGTTCAAGGTCTAGTTCAAAAAACATGATACTCCAGGTTCACTACCATGCCTATCCACCTACAGGTGTATGTCTACGTATTGAAGAGGTTTATTCCTCACCCATTAAAGTGAATGAAGATTTCTCTGTCACACAGAAGATGGAATTTCTCGCTCTTTTTGTTTCTAATCACAGCAGTTGGATGTAGAGCTGGCTAGAAAACAAGAATTCCACTTGGCCAAAAAAAAAAAAAAATTATGTTTTGATATTTGTCTTTAATGATGTACATTGGAACAGAAAAACCAAACAAAAGAATTCCAAGAACATTTTAAGTGTCTTGTAGAGGGAGAACAGATGAAAGACAGAGGTCTGTGGCCCCCTTTCCTTAATAGTGTGCTCACCTGGCTTGCAGGAACAAAACAGGCATCAGGCTTCACCACACTCCCTTATGTGCTATCAAAACTCAGAATATCTGTGCCAAAGAATGAGCTTGTCTTAATCTATCTCAAATCTATCTCAAATAGAAATAGAAATCTATCTCAAATAAAAATAAAAATCTATCTCAAATAAAAGAAAGGTTTGCCCTGGGATTCTCCATATTTTCACAGCTTTTTAGCACACCTCCTTATTCATTCATGCTTCATATCAGCTAGTCCTCATGCAGATGAAACCGGGATATCATTCATGCCACAAATCAATGGCCATTTCCTAAAGGCCATTTGGGCATGGCCCCATCTCTGGAGGAAGAAAAAAGAGTTTTGCCTTATGGATGTGTACTGACCCATTCTGCATAACCCTAGGCCGGCAAATAGGCTCTGGCTTTTTTTTCATGTTATAGTCTAAGTATGGCCAAAGATGCTCTTTCTGTAGACAGATGGTTAGAAATGTGAAGGGCTCAGTTAAACTCTGAGTAAGGAAATCAAAATAATTTCTCATCAACTTTTTATTCCACAAAGTGGAATTTGGTGTTTCAGCAATTTTTTACCAGACTCTGCCTCTAGAAATTTTTGAGATTTTTTGTAATGCTAGTAATGAAGATTCCTATTTACTCATTTAAATTATATACACTTAAAAAGATTCAGAATCTCCTCATATAAAATTCTTTAATTCTTTACATTTTTTACATACTTTTGTCACTGAAATATGTATGCATTCCATCTCTTATGTGTAATATTATGATATACACAGCTGTCCCCTTATTGCAAGTGATACTGGAACAATCAAAAGGGTATCAGGTATCTATCACACAGTTCATATGACCATATGACCAATATGTAAAGAACTATAAGACAAAGACAATTTTTTGGTTTTAAAAGAAAAGACCCAATTAAGAAAAAGAAAATATTTAATCTATATTTGTGTGTAGCATGAAGCACATAATTCAATTCCAGGCCAGTAATTTTAATCAGTTATCAAAAAAGTATCTTTCCCAGCTCTGAGGGAAAGAAATTGTTGGCTATGATAAAATTCTGGAAATTACTCATACTGCTTTCTTTGTTTGGAGCATAGATCTTGACATTACAGACGATCAAAGAGCACCTTTTACCAAGGAAAAAGCAAAAGCTAATACAAGAGACACACAAAATCCTTTGTCAATGTAGTCATTTGATCCCCTCCTGTGCTTCATGTAATAAAAATCCTACTTCATGAGAAATATTTTCTTAAGTCTCTTTTTCATCATGTTTGCAATTAAAAGAACCTGAAGCTACATATAAATTTGAATTGTTAGGTCTCTCAAAAAAAATCATTAATATTTTTATTAAGAATGCACGTTTCAAATGTACTAGGATGAAATTTTTTTCTCTGATCCTCCACTAAAGGCCTAATCTGCATGCCATATTGCCTAAGAATGTATGATATTCCTGATACAAAGCATACACAATATCATGCTGATATATTTCAATAATATATGAATAAAAAAGCCAAGTAATGACTCCATATAACCTACTGAAAAATTAAACAGAACATGATTACTTTTAGCACACTTTGAAAGGCAATTACTAAGAATAAGACAGTGAAATTCATTAGAATGTGTACCCAAAAGGCTGGAATAGAAGGAAGAGGTTGTTCAAAGTTTTCCTTAGCTACTAGCACTAAATAAGAACTTCACTTGCCAAGTTGTGAAATTTAAAAAATAAAATAAAAAAAAAAATTGTCTCTGAAAACTAAGATCTAAATAGTATGTACACAAATACGGATAGATAGATATATATATATACAGTTTATAATGCATGGCTTTTAGTATAGAATAGAATCCCTGTATTTCCAGGATCACAATTAAGTCACTTCAAAAAAGAAAAAAATTGCATATTTTCATTTGACAAAATCTAGGTATTCTTTAGTTTAGTAAAATTTAACTATTTCCCAAAGTGTTTGAACCAGTTTATTCTCCTTTCTTCATAGGAGCTAAAGCTCATTAAGCCCTTGCCAACTGAAAAGTTCTGTTAATCTATTAATTTTTTTAATGCAACCACTCATTTAAAAACTCACTGAAACAGCACCATTTCTAACGTATGCCCTGTTAGTGATGATTTCTCAGACAGGATCTTCTGTCTGTGTTTTAGTGCCCAAACTATGAAGCAAAAGTTTAGCTTAGAGATAATGAAAATCCAAATATTTTTAACTAGGTTTGCATCAAAAGAGAATCAAGCAGGAAGAAGTATCTATGTTCATGCTCACACTACTGCTGAACATCTAGAAGGAAGCGATGGTCTTGGCAAGATCCTAAGCTAAACACCTCCCTCTCTTTCACTACAGTTATAGGGGGGTTCCTTCTAAAAGAGTTGCAAGCATTCCCTTTTCTAACCAGCATTGCTTGTCCCTTGGATTGACTGTTTTCATCACATCACATTAGTCAGCAACACCAGAAATTTTAAGACATGAAAAGATCTAAGCCAAGTGCAAAACACGTGGTATCTTCTGACTGCATAGGGAACTGAGTGCTCTACAGGATCCCAAAGCTGAGGACTTTGAGAGATTGACTCCTATTATTTACATATGAACCCACTGATTGATCTCATATGATCAAGCCATTCCTCTGAAACACACACAAATAAAAGCAGTGGAACATGCATTCTTCTGCCAAGACAGTTACACAGTTTTTTTGAACTGAAGGTGGCTTAAATGAAATCAGTATCTTGCTCCTTTGTTATGCTTCAAATTCACAGTAAGCTGTTTTAAATGGAAATATTCCCCTCCACCACCCCCACCTCCACAATTCTAAAGTAATGTTTTCTTAAATGGCTGAATATTTCTGGAATATGTGTTTCCGAAATGCATGTAACAGAAAATAAAACCTCTAGTAGCACAAAAACACAAACAAGCAAACAAACCCAAACAAACAAAACTCAATCCCCAACAAAACAAACCAACCAACCAAAATCAGAAAAACAAACCAAAACACCAAACCAAACCAAACAACAACAAAAAAATGAAAACCCGACAAAAACAAACGAAAACCAAACAGGCAAGCAAGCAAACAACAGCAACAACAACAAAAACACACCCACACCACACCTCCTCAAAAAAACTGCCAAACTCCAAGTAACGAACTCAAACTGGGGATGTGTTAAATTTATAAGCAATATACAATTGCCTCCTTTTGCATTCATCCTATGCACTGAATGAGACTGTGATTCTGGCTGAGGAGAAAACTGCAAAGGGTATCCAAATAATCAGTGCCTGTAACTTAGTGCATTATCACAAGAAAGAGAGTTAACACTGCAGCTGTAAATCTAGATTTAAATTACAGTCACTTACTTTGCAACTTGATATTCCTTAGACATTCTTTTTGTTTTTACAGTCTCGCAGGCTGTGTTTCTTTCTTTTGTACATCGACCTTGGAGACAAGAGTACACTCTGGGCAGTGCTAACAGTTGTCCCTCCCCTGTTGTGAACCATGAATAGGAGTTTGAGGAGCTCTGAGCCCTCAGACTGCCTCAGCCCCTGACCTGCCACCAGTAGCTGGCAGTGAAGCAGCTGTTCAATTTGCAGAGGGAACTCTGCAGGGCCAGACTGATTGCAGGAAGTGATCAAGGTGACAAGGCTCCACAGTGCAAAAGATATTGCTGTGTGGTCAGGGAAAAAAATACCACGGTTTTCAGCTTCAATAAGGTTACAATTTCCATACCTAAGCACTAAAAAAAAAATAATCAAGAAACTGCATGCCATTACCTGTTCAAGTTTGGTTGTGGTGTTCACAGTGGCATTTTCAGAGGCACTGTCTTGAGACTGCTGCTTACATAAGGCTTTAGCTGCATCTTTAAACATGGTGTCTTTCTCCAGCAAACTGTCTTGCTTGGCAATCGGTAAAGCCAGGGGATTGCTACAAAGAGAATCAATAAAACAATTAGACTCCTACTGAAGATGTCAGACAAACAAATGTGGGTGGCACAAGCACTGAACTGAGATACATCTCAGGGATGAGACACAAGTTCCTGGCCAATTACAAAAAAGAAATTGGTAAGAAATGAAGTGTTCACATAGGTCGGTCTGTTCCCAAAGACACAGAGCAAAACACTTCGATTTAAAATTCACCTTTATGCATTTCTTTTCTGAAGCAGAATTGAACAAGCTGAAGAGAACATGCATGACAGCACTAGGCTGGCAAATCAATAGCCAATTTTGAAACAGAATTTAAAAAGCACAGTGTTAACCTACACAATACTATTTTGAAAAATAGTATATTTTAATGTAATATAGATATTGCCATTGCAATAATACAATTATTTTATTTAAAATTTAAAAAAAAAAAATCTATCACTTTTTAGCTCAATTTTAATTAGGCAATATCCAACATATTTTTTATGACCAGAAGCTGCTCTGAATTTGTACTAAGGTAAAAAAAACCCAAAACAAAACAAAAAAAAACCCAAGGAAATAGCACACTCCTGACTGCAACAATATACAATAGTCTTCATCCACATAAAAGTTAAATCTCTTCTTACACACATGGAGTTGTTTTCCCTACTGACAGTTCAGACAATATGACACTTCTGAAATACAACAAAGTCAAAATCTTGGATGATTTTGGCAACATTGTACATCCATAAGGAATTAGTAAGGAATCAGCCCCAGGAGTTGAGAACACAAACATCTTAAAAAATAACTGTCTGGATTCTGACAGTGCAAAGGAGACAATCTCATGGAGTGTACAGCAGCTCTTTGCCAGAATGTATACATAACTTCTTTGAAAGGAAATGTGGACTCAATATGGGAATGTGGGAACAGTGCATTCCACTATGGAATAAAGTCCAAACCTAGCTAAAATAAATCTCATAATTACTCAAAAGTTACTTGAGTTTAATCACTAATTATATAAAAAAAGCCAATATTACACACACAGTTAAACGAAATTATGGAAGACCCATAGATAACAGTGATAGCAATTCATGATAAGAACTCGTGTTGGAAAGAGAACTGACACACACATATCAATTTTAGGAACGAAGAAGAAAGCATCTTCTAAGCAGAATTCATTGGAGAAAAAGTCAAAGCAGTTTCCCATTAAATACAATATAGACAAACAAAACTCTTCTTTTGATGAAACTGTCAGTCTGAAAACACTGAAAACACAGAAACATTTTATAATGAAATATGCAAGATTTTCCTCCTCAAAACTTGCTTCAGACACTTAAATTTAAAATGTCTAGAGGAACATTAGTGAAAATAAAAATTTTTATTTAGTGTTTTGATTGACCTGAAATAATTTGTTTATCAAATATCACATGGGCAAAAGATCCAAATCCCTTTCTCTTGATTTGAGCTGCAGAACAGAAAAGCCATTATCCAAGTATTTTTTTGAACTTGGCAATTACGATATGACATATCAGTGATTAGATTGTAGAATAAATTAAATAACTGGGACACTTTTTTGATGTGATGTTTCTTTTAAATTGAGAAGATCCAGGATTTTTTTGCTGTGAAGATGAACCTTACCCATTTAATCTTACCACTTTTGTATTAACTACACAACACTCATTAAAATTCAGCTGTAAACTTCTCGAAACCAAATAAACCTTCCAGGTGTCACAAAAGAGAAGTAAGTTGTAAATCACAGCAAAGTGCTGGGGAAATAAAGGTGCCTCTTATTTCCGCAGATGCATTTTGAACTTAAGAGGACAATAATAACATAATACATAACTTAACAGGCATGTTTCATGTCTTGATGGACAGGAGAATAGCCTATAAATTATGTGCATTTACGAGATATTAATAGGACTTCAAGTGATGGAAATGCTGACATGCAATTCATATTACAACAAAAAAGTGAAAGATTCTGTGAAAGAAAAAACTTATTAAAATTATTCCAACAGTTCATTACAACTCAGGTTCAAGTAGACATTATAAAAAATAAAATGAAAAGAGTGGCTTTTTAGAAAAATATCTCTATTAACATTCATATGTATTTTTATTACTCACAAGATTAAGACAAGACACTTTCCTTTGAAAGCTGAACTATAGGACAGTGCAAGGGGAGATTTTATATCAGTGTAAGCAAGCAGATTAGCATAAATGGTCTTCTTTTATAAAAATTAATGAATAATTAATAGTTAATTAACCACAAAGGGAGACTTAAACCAAAATAATGTTGCATAGTAGACAGGAAGAAGTGTTATCTAGGGTAATCTTATTTGAACATTGTAGGATTTGCTACTGGCCTGACTGGAAAAAATCTTGAATGTTATATGGAGGAATAGAAATTTTAAATTTTAACCAAAGAAGCCATCATATATGGAATTAATTTGATGTTTTGTGTATTTTTATTGGGGTTTTTTAGATAAATTGATGGTTTTCTATAGACTGCCATCCTCTAGCATGCCCTTTATTAAAAAAAAAAAAAATAAATAATACAAAAAACTGAGAGCTGACAATCAAATAACTGGAAGTTTTATCATCAATACTGAAAGCACTAGGGCATCTTTTAACGTGATAGAGAGAATTACACAAAGCCAGACTGCAGTGATATTTTCATGGGCCCTTTGAGCTTATTGCTTTTGTTGGAAGGAACTTCTGTTACTGATAGGGAGCAGAGTTTTAGAATGAGCAAGCTCAGTGAGTGCCAGCTACAGCCAAGTCACCACAGTCAACTTCCTAATCCACCCATCCTAAATCAGACAGACAAAGGTACTCAGCAGCTCAGTAAAAGAACAAGAAGAAATATTCTAATACTATTAGTGTTTCATGGTAACATGAATTCAGCTTAATTAACTCAGCCCTTGTCTAAAGGAAACCTACCTTCTACTTCTGTTATTATGACATTTCAGAAATTAAAAATAAAGGGCTTCTTTATGTTTGAGAATCTAAAGGCTTACTTTCATACCTCAAAATTAAAGTTTTTCATTAGAAGATAACAGAAGGCCACATAAATTTCAAGAGTATGAATTAAGTTATTGAAACAGTGGGTCAGACTAGAGGACTGCTTATTTCATAAGGAATTAACACGCATGAGAAATTAGGAATTCCATAAACATTAGTAAAATACTCCCAGCTACATACATCAGTGACTGCAAATGATGAAGCAGAAACAACACACCATGTTTATTATCCATGAACTATGCAATCTTTACTAAATATAAATATATTCCCTGGAATTCTAAATTTAACAGATTGATCATTTCATGACAGTTGCTAACCTCTTCAAGATTTTAATGTATCCAAATACATTCTGCTGACCATAAATTATAACTATAATGAAATGGAAGCATATATACAAACTCTCTGTCTCTCTTTAAGAGGTTTTATTTATTCTTTTTTCCTCACACAATCTTTGGTGATTACTACATGAAAATTAATATCAGTGTTTTGCAAACTTATGCAACCAACATGCTTCAAATATACAGCAATTGCATACTGTATAAAGACATTATTTGTAGTTTTTAAAATTCCCATGGTTCACAGTATCTGGAAACAAGAATCTGGAATAGCAATATGCCTTGTACTACCATAAAACAGCCATTAGTGCTTCATACATATTGTACATCTCTTTTCACATATCTATGACAGTATTTTCTTAAGATTCACAAGGAAATACAAAAAATATCAAAATCTACAACTTAAGACAAATTGACTCTTCAATACCAAGTTTTAAGTCCACACTGCTAAATTCTGCTTGATTCCACTTGAATTTTAAGCAGCACAAATCTAAATACAAATTTGTAACTGCTTGGATCAGTATAATTTCATCTGTAATAATATATATTATCTTTATTTTCAGGACTTGTCTTTGCTTCTCTCACAGGCAAGGGTAGTTTTACTACACTATTCCCATCTACTTTAATAAAACGATGCTCGAGTCTAATAATTCTGCTAAGGCAACCTTAGACAATTTTTAGTGGCAATTATAACAATGTCTTTTATTATCAATAGTTTATATTTATAGAAATAAGGTTGACAAAAACATATGAGAGATGCAAACACAAAAGATGATTCAGCAGATTTCCAAAATGAAAGAGTTACTTGACCCATCAAATCACAAGACTCATGGAATCATAGGATGGTTGGGGTTGGCAGGGACCTCCTAGAGGGCTCCAGGTCCAATCATCCTGCTCTAGCAGGGACATGTAGAGCCAGCTTCCCAGGACTATGTCCAGATGTGTTTTGAATATCTTCAAGGACATTCATAGGATTCATAGATTGACAGATACCCTTCAAATGATAACCTGGCTCCAGTGCACTGCTCTGTAACAATAGAAGCACTTACAGTTTATTGGAAACTGTGGGCAAATCATGGATGATCTCTTCATATGGCTCTTCTTGAGATAAAGCAGAAACAGCTAAAGGGTCTTTCATTCTTTCCTCCCAAACAATTTCAGCCTTCATAAGCATTTCTTCAATAAAATCAGAAGCTGCAACATCTGAGACATTGAAACACCAAGATATCAGAAAAAGAAAATGGTGTAGAAAAGCTCCTTTGAATTCAAGTCTCTAGATCAGACTAAGATTAGGCATCTGGCTAGATAACATGAAAAGAATAGCTCAGATACTGATCATAAAATAATACTTGAAATTACCGGGGAAACTAAAGCAAAGTAAACTTAGTACAGAATTAAACTGTCATCTGCAAAACTTCAAAACCATTCTTGCTGTGTAGTGAACCAAAGTTTCCAATAATTCATAGAATTTCAGGAAAAACAATACAACCCTTCTCAACATGGTATTTCAATGAAAACATGCACTTAAATCCTTTTCAAATGTTTTACATTTCTACAAACTAGATTTACATGCCTTGTACATACAGAAGTGCTGAAATCAACTGTGTTAAATACATACTAATTGTGGTTGCCTAACTGTATTATTAGATGATCTGAATTTGGTCCATACCCTTTAAATCAAATACAAACTGGCATGTAACTAACCACAAACAAGGTTTCTGAGGTTAAGTGTCATGATGTTCCCTGTGAATGTATTTGTAGGTGGTACAGTACTTCCAGCATAACATATTTTGCTTTGTTATACTGATGCCACAGAGCTTTTTGGATTTTTTAGCTTTTTGTAGATTTTAGAAGTAGTTGTGTAGTAAATGTAGATTTTAATGTAGCTGCATAATATGTCACCTTTTAGCACAGTAGTTTACACATGCCCAACCCTATTACCCCATTTCATATCAAACCCTCTAAATTCCTTTAGCGTGTTTAGTCTTCTTTTCAAGGTAGAATTGTAGAAAATTCTTGGCAGAACTGGGGGTATTTCTGGGAGTGGATGGACCTTATTATAAAATTTTAGAACCACTGCCTGGGTGCGCACATAGTGCGTATTCCCCTGGTCCTGAGGGCCTGATTAAAGGGTCTGCTCTTTTTATCTTATATACTGAATTGGCCTGGAGTTTTTTCTCCATGGTCTCTCAAGACAAGAAAGTTACACCTCATAATCTGAAAGAAAGATTCTGTTTTCTACATTACTGAGTTCCATCTTCAGTTTATCCTAGGCAGTGAACACTGAACAACCATGTATTTCTTCTCTTCAGCTCTCCTAGCTAACACTACTGGCGTTAGCTCTGCTTTGCTCTGTCTTAGAGCAGTTGACCAGAAGTCCCTTCCAGCCTAATACAGTCTGTAATTCTATTAGCTTTAGAGCCAGTGCTTCGGCTCCCTGTTGTTATCTGGTCTAAGAAGGTGCCTTCTGCAGTAAACAAGGGGTGCTACACTTTAAAACTCTTTGTTGAATTTGTTTTCAGACAACAGCTATAGAAATTCCAGTTCATGAGGTTATGGAGTATGACCAGTTGAGACAGAAAGGAACTCAGACAGAAGTCACCAAGAATGTGTAAATGCAGCTACCACTGAGGCACTGAAGAACTCTCCATCAACAAACACAGTTAAAAATAAACAGGGAATGCAACAAGTGGAAGAACATGCTGTCATTTGATATGATATCCTTCATTACCATGAGTAGCAGTTCTCAGCAATATATGTAAAAACATATACAAACATGCGTATGTGTATTTAACTCTATACACTAAATAAAGAATAACCAAGACAGCAGGAAGGAAAGAAAACAGAGTCACAGTAACTAATACATACATAATGCACATGGATTTTCACCTACCTGAAGGCTTTTCATTATTGCAGTTAAGAAGACTGGGATTTGCCTGGCGCATCAAAAGCAGCTTCACAAGATTGGTCTAAAATGGGTAAAACCAGAGGTGTTTGAAATGGCAGAAGTAGGACAGATGCAGTGTGCCTGTCATTTATTTTACTTCTTCCTTTCTGCACTAGCTGAAATCACATGATAAACCATAGGCAGTACCTCCAACCCCCCACCTTCTGCAGATACTTACACATTTCTATAAATCACAAGAGGCAGAATAAAATACAGTTCTCCTTCAGTTTCAGTGTCCCCTGCGCGTAACTCCACCCCTAAAGTCTCCCTCCACCCTTACACGTGTAAACAAATTCACAAAGGAAAAGAACTTTAACCCTCCATCACCACCTGTTATGACTTAGATCACAAATATTTCCTTATGCCTAATTCAACAACTGTGTGCCATCACTGCCAAAGGGGTGTGACTCACAGCCATCATCATGGAAGTAAATCTGTCCTCTGTCAGGAGTAAGAATTGGCCCATTTATCTTCTGTTTACCAAAACCATTTAATCTATTAGTAATAGTCACAATTATTGCAACACTGAGTGGGATAGAGTATTACATAATTAAAAAGTCTAAAACATATTTTTCAGTTCCTGCAAGAGTTCTGCAAGTGAGCTCTTCTGTTGCTGCGCCAAAGTCTCTGGAGATACTGCCCATCAAAGGTTGTAGTGATGTCTACCCTGAAAAATTGGTTGGTCAGAAAGAAAGGAGTAAAAAGCTGCATAAGGAGCAAAAATATTTTTAGAATGTGAATATACAGCTCAACGAAATGCGAGAACTACGCATGTTTGGACATAAATGCTAAAGCAAATAGAATGTATAATATAAATGTAATCAACAGGGGAGGCCAGGATGAGCACAGGGGAAAATAAGCTGTGCAGGAGATAAAGGATTTTTAACAGCAGAAGAACAGACCTACAGATAAACGAGACCTGAATTGCAAGGCAGCCAAAAGAAAGGATAGTAATTTGGCATAAAACCAAGCAATAAATAAATAATAAAATAAATAAATAAATAAAGGCTAAATGGGAAAGAAATCATTGAAATAAAAAAAATAATTCAATATGGATTCAGTACACAGGAGACAACTTATTAAACAAATACCATGATAATGAGGAATCCATTAAATGCACAGAAAATCCCAAGCTTTTAGTCACAGAAAACTAGAAAAATATTGTTGCAAATTTCTATAAAAATAAAAAGATCTTGCTCTCCGCAGCTTTCTAATGCTGGCTGTGCTCTCTGGCAGTAACAGCACAAAATTCATCAAACTCGAAGACGTGAGGAAACCATAACAGGTTTATTTCCAAATCCAATTAGCCCTGCTTTCAACTGAGAAGTCTCAACACATACATCTCTGTCTTTTTGCATTATGAAAAAAGGAAACATGCTTAGTTATGGAGCTATTGCATAATCTCTGAAAAGTGGTAGTGGCTGTATCAAAGGAGGGAGGTTTTAGATGCACTTTCAGTTTAGTAACAATACACAGCTTTTTGTGTTACCAAAGGTTTGGATTTATACCACAAGAAATCCCATGTTCCAATACCAGTGCTTCTTGCTGCCAATGAAATATCTCCTGCTGGGATTCCTTGAGGCATGTCACCAAGACTAAGGTATTCAGGTCACTGAGAATTTCAATAACCTGCTTTTGCATACACAACTGTCTGTGTCAGAATTAACCTCGTTCACTAATGTTTTAGAAGGAGTATTTTAAAATCCAATTGCCATATCTTCAGAACTGTGCCTAACAGTAGAAATATTTGGAGAATAATTACAGCAAATTACTGCTATCCAAAGGTGTTTCAGTTGCAGGGCTACAAATAATGTAGGTATGATTATATTAAGAAATAACTCAATATCTGATGAAATATTGTAGATCATATGAATAAATTTAGTTTAAAATTAGTTTATATATATATATATATATTCCTATTTTTCCAGTGTAGTCTTTGACAATTCATATTTAAAAAAATTAGTGATCTGGATGACGGGGCAAAGTTCACAGATTGCACAAAAATGTGAGGTGTATAATATTCAAGGGGGTTATGCTGCCATCCTGAGGGACCTCAATAGAGGTTGAGAAATGGCTCAGGAAACGGGCTGACAAGAACCTCACAAAGCTCAACAAGGCAAAGTGCAAAGGAACAGAAGGTAAATGGTACCCTGAACTGCATTAGGAGGAGTGTTGCCCATAGGTCAAGGGAGCTGAGGTCACACCTGGAGTGCCATGTCCATTCCTGGACTTTTCAGTACAAAAGAATACACAAAGAGTCCAGAAAAAGACCACTAAAATGATTAAGAGACTGGAGCACCTCACATGAGAGTTAAAAGTGGGAGAACTGGAATTCTTCAGCCTGGAGAAAAGAAGGTTCAGGAGGATCTCCTCCATGTGGGTAAACACCTGAAGGGAGGTTGCAAAGATGACAGAGACAAGCTCTTTTCAGTGGTGCCCAGTGACAAGACAAGAGATAATAGGCACAAACCGAAGGCTCCATCTGAACATCACGTAACTTTTTTTCACTGTGATAGTGACCAAGCACGGGCACAGGTTACCCAGAGAGGTGCTGAACAGCTCTTTAAACCTAATGAAACATGGAATGCAGTACTGAAAATAAAAAACTATAAGGGAAACTGAACACAGCACTCCAGGTGTGGCCTCACCAGGGCTGAGCAGTGGGACAGGATCACGTCCCTCAACCTGCTGGCAATGCTCTTCTTAATGCATCCCAGGATACCACTGGCCTTCTTGGCCACAAGGGCACACTGCTGCCTCATGGACAGCTTGCTGATCACCAGGACCTCCAGGTCTTTCTCTGCAGAGCTGCCTTCCAGAAGGTCATTCTGCTGTACCAGCCTATACTGGTACCTGGAGTTATTCTTTCCCAGGTGCAGGATGATGCATTTGTCTTTGCTGAATTTCAGACTTGTTTTTTTTCTGCCAGTCTCTCCAACCTGATGAGGTCCCTCTGAAGGGCTGCACAGCCCTCTGGAATATTTGCCGCTCCTCACAGCATGGTGTCATCAGTGAACTTGCTGAAGAGGCATCTGCCCCTTCATCTAGTTCTGGGCTCATCAGCACACAAGAGATGGGGAGCTTCTGGAGCAGGTCTAGGACACTGGGAGTAATTAGAGGACTAGAGCATCTCCCTTATGAGGATAGGTTGAGGGAGTTGGGCCTGTTCAGTCTCAAGAAGAGACGACTGAGAGAGGACCACATCGATGTCTATAAGGGAGCATGTCAAGAAGATGGAGCCAGGCTCTCTCTTTTTGGTGCTGTCAAGCAATTGGACCAGAGGCAACAGATGAAAACCAATGCACAAGAAGTTCCACCTGAATGTGAGGAAGAACTTCTTTACTGTGTGAGTGACTGAGCACTGTAACAGATTATCCAGAGAGATTGTGGAGTCTCCCTCACTGGAGATATTCAAGAACTGTCTGGACACAATTCTGTGCAATGTGCTCTGGGATGACCCTCCTTGAGCAGGGAGGTTGGACCAGATGACCTGCTGTGTTCCCTTCCAGCCTATCCATTCTGTGACACTGTGACAAAAGGCAGCATAAATAAATTTACTATAATAGGCACATTATAAAGCCTTCAAATACAATTGCCCTGTGCCAAAAAGTGTCTAAGTTTTACCCCACATTACATGTTAGCTATAAGAAAGCCCAATGCTCAGTTTCATAAACCACAGGCTTAGGAGCACCACTGTTGGCCAGCTGAAAGACTGCAAAGCCTGTTGCCACAGATAAGTAACTGCAGTGACAGTGTAGGAAAAATGGGACATGAAGGAGTGATAATAGAATCTCCCTGTGCACTTGAGGTTGAAAAAGCAGCTCCAAATTGCTCTGAAGCCATGCTATTTTTACTGTTAATGAATTAGGTGGAGAGCAGAACTAGTGCTCCTAGAAAGTGTCTTCCTCCCTCATTTGCTCAGATATTCTCCTCTGAAGCTGTATGCAGAATGCTAGATGTGTGCCAGCACCTGCAAAGGATAAGCTGCCGGCTCTGGCTGAGCTTTGAACTCTGATTATCCAAGTCCCCGTATCACTAATGCAGATCATTTATTCCCCTTTCTTTACCATCAGAGAGATACCTATTTAAGTTGTAAATGCAGAAAAGGTTTTATGCAAATGTCCTCATGTGCTGTTTTGCAGAGCAATTAGTATGCATCATCCAATTTGCATGCACCCCCAACAATAAATTCTTTCAGTCTTTCACTTTTCTTCCCTGTTGACAGAAACAGTTCTCTCCACTCCTCCACTCAACACTGGACATATCCTACCATCCATAAGTGACTCGGTTCACCACCAACATTTGGTTACTATCCCCCTTCCCAATTTTTTATTCCTCTGGCATTTCTTGACATCCATTGCTCAGTTCTCCTTGACTAAGCCCTCATCACCTTCTTCCTGCAATTTTATTCAACCTGCTGTCACTTCTCAGGTTCCCACTTGACGAATGTTGAGTGTGGATAGGGAGGGGAACTCCAGGCTAGAGGCTTAGAGGCTTTCCCTTTACCTCTAGCTCTGGAGGGGAGCGTGCTCTCTCCCCCCTCCCCCCACCACATGGCTTCCATAGCCTCTGCAGAGACCACAGGACATGAGCAGGGAGCGAGGCACAGAGAGAGTTTATTGTTCTGGATAGCGACTTAAATACCTCCTGGGGATTACAAAGTGACCACTGGGAGTTCAGGAGGTCTTACAAACAACCAATGACAATAAGGGGTTAACAACCAATAGGTAAGCTCTCAGTTTTCTCTTAGAACATTCCAAAGGTATAGATAAGACTGAGGAACCTTGGGAAGAAGAAAGGTGAGTTTACACAAAGAGTTACAAAGCCATTTTCAAAGCATGTTCATTTAAACAACCTTAAAACTTCTACATCCTTTTATATATTGCAAAACTACCCCAACATCTCCTCCTTTTTTATTTTCTAAAGTTGGATATGCCTTTATTGACTTAAAACTCCTGGCAGACATGGAAATACATAAACAAAAAGAATTTAAAACAAGCACATGTGTTTTTTGGCTGTATTACCTAATGTTCCCAGTTTTTAACCATGTTTCACTATTTTAAAAGTAACCAACTGTATCTCACTGAAAGTCCTCTTTTATAAGAGGCATTAAATATCACTTACACAGGTTTATACTTACAAAATTTTTTCAACTAATTTAAACCGTTTTCATCATGTTTCATTTGCTGCTAAATACAGCAACACATACTGCAGTTAAAGTATTTTATTAGAGTCACTTTGGCAGATGGAATTTACTACCCCAACACCCACTCCATTTTGCTGGATATGGTCCCCAGAATGCTCTAATCCACAGTGAGACAAAGAAGTACACTAAGAAACTAGTGGATAAACAATCTTAGATCAAAATCAGTATTATTTTTGACCATCAGTCTCACACTATTGTATGAAACAGTGAAATCACCAAGTACTATTTTAATATCTAAGGTGTTTATTCACTAAATACAGCAAAACCTCTGGGCAACACACAAGAAATATCACTGGTTACACCATTATAATCTGCAGTCTTCACCACTGAGTAAGATGACCTATATCTCCACTCATAAGAACCAGTTTTCTATTGCTCATATGACTAAAATTTATTTCACTGGGTTGAAAAGTGCACATTTACCTCACTGTATGATTTTTGTTAGGCAATTTGTTGGGACTGCTGACAGTAAAAGCTTGTGATTTTTTTGTTATTGGTTTGTTTGTTTGTTTTAAATTAGACAAAAAAAATAAAGCAACTAAAAATGAAGCACTTCTAGTAGTCGGTACGGGACAATATTTTACTTGTCCTTGTGAGCTCCAGTGTCTGTATGATTTGAAGACTTTGTATTATGTAGAAGATGAATTCCATAGGCTAAGAATATTCCTATTTTTTGGAAAATCATGAAAACTTCACCAAGCTTCAAACCTTTGGAAAAATCAGCTGCCAAACGTTTACATGAAAGGTTTTTTTACTGTAATGGATAAATCAAGGAGCCCACTTTTGCTAGTACAGTCCACTGTAAGCCTATATGTTAGCCTAACCAGTATCAGCTCTCTATTTAAATATACACTTGGATATTTAAAAGATTTGCAATTAAAAAGAACAGAAAGCAGGGAAGTAGTTCAATTTTTATTACTGTTGTTATTATTATAATTGCTAAGCTTCTATGATGGAGGTGCTGTTGCTTCATGCTAGCTGTATATTCCATAGATGGAATAAATAAGATCAGATAAGTCATGGAACAATAAAACTCCTTAGAATAATACTGGAGACTATTTAACTAATTAAATGGGGTGATAATAGGCACTTCAGTAAGCATCAAGGACATAAAAAAGAAAAGTGTAGGTTAGGAACCTTAAGCTACAGGGGAGTGAAACAAATGCTCAACATTAGGGAGTAAGGTAATTATTAAGCCATTAGGGTTCCTGTGAATTGAGTTTTTAAGATGATATATTTGTTCTCCATTACATAACAGCATGCCTTAGAAGACCGTATCTCCCTTAAAGCCAAAATTTCATACATGAAGCCCTAAAGAAGAACAACAGCGTTCAGAGGCTCAATAGCATTTCCTCTGTGGTTGCAAATCTGATCCACAGTACTGCTCCAAACACAGAAAATTATGTCTGAAACTCATTACAGATCTTCCTTCTTAATACAATATAGATTAGGAAGATATTTTTTCTATTTGAGTGCTGAGAAAAGGGGACCATTACCACCTGTGGTCAGCAAAGTGGAACAGATTAGAAAAACTAGGTTGTGGGAATAAAACCAGCAGCAGGGTAGATAGTGGGGTGGGGGAATAGAAGAGAGAATAGATAAAATGCTGGACTTCGGAACTAACAGCATGAAACAAATGAAGTGAAAGGGAAGAAGACAAACGTGGCAAGGAGCTAGGATGTAGCGAGAGACAGACTAAGCAGAAAAGTGAAAGAAGCATGTGACATAGTGAGGGAAAAAACACTGAGATTGAACAAGAGAGACTGGGACTGTAAGTAAGTGGGTCAAAAAGGCAGGAAGGTTGGCATGAAGTCAAAGTAGAGAGAAAAGCTTGCATCAGAACCAGGGAGAGGAGGAGGGACAGAAGCTAAGTGTGCAAGGAAATTAGGATTGGGATAAGATGCGTAAGGAAAGGACATGGAGCAAGGCAAATAAATAGGACAATAAGACAACAGAATAAGTACAAGAATGGGGCAAACTGGAGGCAATGGGACAAATAAGGTTATGTGTGAGAGGAATGAACCATAAATGTCTGTTCATGCACAGGGCTTGAAATGGAACCAAAGTTTCTCAAGTGTCACCACCACCCTTCTGCAGTCAGCAAGTTTAACCTATACGGTCTAAGAGTATGCCTTTAAACACTCTAGAACAGCTCAAGAAAAGAAGAAAAGCCTAATGCTGTTTTCAGCTATCAAAGCAAGTGACAAAGGTCACTTAAATTTTTTTCTACAGCTGAAGTAAACACTTCATCAGGCTTTACTTCAAGACTGAAAACCTGCATTTCTGGTTTTCAATCCACCAAGAAATTAGACCAAGAAAAAAAAATTAAATAAAATAAATCACGGAAAAATATTATGTGACCTTGTGATTAAAGATGTTAACAAGTTATAGTCCTACAAGTTACATATTGACACTATTGTGTGAATCTAGGTTTTCTTGACTTGTGTTCTGTACCCACAATCAGCATTTGAATTATTTACAGAAATTTTGTGAATATACTGAAAGTGAAAGAAAGATATCACAGGCAGAAATTCCAAAGTGGTCTCTCTGTTTGAGGAAACTGAGTGTAATTTGATCTGACGGGAAATATGGCTCCTCTACCTGAGTACAATCACACATGCCAAACATGAACAAAAAGACTAAAGAAAAAAGGGTGAGCTATGTCTGGGTAAAACATTCTCTAGAGGATTTTCTGACCATAAATTAAAGATTAAAACTACTTGACAGGGAAAATATTTATTGCCTGAGAGACTATATTCTTTTTGAAATACTAAACAAGCACCCCCTTCTTTAGGGTCTTCTCATTGAAAACATTTGTGGAGAGTGTTTGCAGAAGTCCAGAAACTGCATTCAAAGGAACTGCTATGGCAATAGTCAAACTTGAATGTGATTAAATATAATTTCCTACAAAGAGTTCATATATTTCTTCTACACTGAAGCATATTCTATTTTTTCTATTTCAAGGTTAACATACACTTAAAGGAAATGAAACTACAGCTTATCATTGAGTCAAATAACTAATGTGTTTTGGTAATGATGAACAAATTAGTTTGCACAGTAAAAAGGCGTGTTCTCTGAGACTTCAGCAAGGAGCAGGGTCCCTTCTACAATCCGAAAGAAATGTTCTGTTTTGATGAACTAACTAGTCAGAGGGGTATGATTCAGTTCAAGCAAACAGGCCAACAAAACGTGTGTTAAGGGAGAATATATTTACAGAATGGCAATTTCATGCATAAATTTTGAAAATGACACAGGACGCATATAACATGCTGAGAAACATGAGGTAGGCATCTGAGATCTCTAAATTTTATTTATTTGGGATATTTCCAATTTATTAATAGGAATCCTTGCTAGTGGAGGAGTTACTCTTGCAGAGATACAGTCAGTAGTTCAATAAATCTCTTATCCTTTTTTTTTTTTTTTGACATCATGAAACCCTTTAAACCTCAAAGCCAGAGGCTAAATCTGTCTCACTAAGAGAGTGCAATGGAACAAGCTTAAGTATTCCTTATAATCCATACTGCTTAACTGTTAGCTCTCTCCCTGACTCTGCTTTGGACTGCTCCAACTAGCTCTCTACAAACAAGACTAATCTCCTATATAGGAAACTAGCTCTAAACAATACGAATGTAAGCCAGACTGCTGCCTGGCTTAATCCCTAGCCCTCTTTTATTTAGTGATTTAACAGTTTAGATATAGGCATCATCCCCCAAGGATGAAATTTTGGGAGAGGTAGTGTTTCAGCTACTGCAGAGTCAGCTCTGACCTGCATGCCTCTGATAGCTGCTTGAAAGGTGACATTTCTGTGATAAACAACAAAGAAACAGCTTGTGCCTGGGAATTGTGCCAAAGTACCCAAGGCAAATGTCAGAGCTGCAGCCTATTCCCACCACAGGGAGGGTGAGTGTGTGCTCTCCTGATCACAGCAGCTGGAAGGTGTCCAGCAGGGATAGCACTACCAATACCAGATTACTAACCGTTCACAGAGTGATTGCTGTGCTCAATTCAAATTAAGGGGCCGGCCTGCGAAATACAAGTTGCCCTTCTGCAGTTGGTATCAGTGCCAGCATGGGCAGTGTGGTACCCAAGTGACGATGCGTGCCCCGCTCTGGTGCGTGCAGACTCGAAGCACATGTACACCAGCACTGCCCACGCTGCATGGGAGTGGGACGAAGGAGTCCCAACTGCCATCAAAAACAGTATTAAAAATGTATATGTCCAGAATGCTCTGTTAAATTTACATAGGCATCCTTGGCATATTCTAATTTCTTGAGGCTAGCTTTGCTGCCCTCATAATCTAATTTTGTAAAGGGTTTTGCAGATTTGGATGCGTGTTGTAGAGCTTATTATAGTCCACCATTTCATAAAGGTAAAATTATTAAGGTAAGTAACTCTGATCTAAATACCTCAATAATATTAATTTTTGCTATAATGTTAATATTTCAATGTGCATTAAAAACATAAAATTACTTTTAGCCCTAATACTTACAGGGGTGGGGAAATGACAACAATCCTAGAAACTCAGAATAACCTTGCTTAAAATTGTGTATTTTTTTATGCTATTACCATTATTGTTTAATATTTGAAGCTGGTAGTATTTAATTTACCAGTCTATTGCACTCATTAGTAACCTAATCTGTTGCTGTAAGGCAGATTCTTGTCTTACAGAGAGACTGACCTTCGGGCGGTAGCCTCAGCTGCCTTATTCTGTACTCAGTAGCCATATCCTGTACACAACCCGTAAACTCAACAGAAACATTCTGTATTCCTATGCAAGAAAAATGTTCTACTCTCGATCTACACACTTTGCACTAATAAGCATTTATCATTCATCCATGCTCTGTTGCAATATTCAGACTAATAATGTTCTAACAAATTTTAAATGGTAAATTTATTCATGAAATTGGTTTTCTTTACAAATCTATATACATATAGGTACAGATTTATCTTTTTTCCAACATCAGATAATACATACTGACACTTAAAACTATAATTTATTCCCTATCTAGAAACAATGCAATAGCCTACTGTTATATTTTGCTTGTGATAAGATTGTTGTATTGTTGCAAGTATCCAACTGATGCTTCTGTAGGATTCCCTCTGTGCAGCTTTATGCTTTCTAAAAGTAAGGCATCTACTCCATGCCCACTTCATGATCACCGGGGAGACCTAGAAGACCAGTGGGCAGCAGACCCATCCTTTGGCCCCTTTGGTCTGGATTTCTGCAGAATTTTACAATGTTCAAATTAGACCTCTAACATACACTAGTTGCCCATGACCTCTACAGGAAAGAAGGGTCATCCCCTCTATTTTAAATGCACCCCCTAGAACTGCCTGAGTTGTCTTCTAAAGGTGATTCTTCACATTAAACAAGACAAAACTTGGACTTTGTCCTTAAGCTTAGTTGGCTAAATTTAGTTGAGAAGGACCCCATCTAAATAAAAATGTGTTTGCCATTATTGAGGTATCTCCGCAAACCAGTTTTGATTATAATGTTTGGATGTAATGTCTTTCACAGGTTTAGCTCACTCAGATTGATGTATCTTTCTCCAATAATTTCTAACATAAATTACTGTGGAAGATGGAGCAATAAGCTTTTTCTAATCCCCTTAATTTACAACTTGAGATTTGTAATAAGAACCTCACAGCGCCTTTATTTTTTATAAATTTCCTCCTGTGCAGATACAAATTTAATTTTCTCACTATAAATTTAAAACCTCAGCAGTTCCTTCTTTTGTTTTTCCCCAGGTAAAGTAAATTAGTATCATCTCTATTGTTGCAATTGTCTTACAAATAGCCAGATGTGTGTGGGGTTTTTGTGTATTTGTAAACATAGAACTGTATATGTGTAGAGCTCAGGTCCTTCCTGAGTTTGATGCCACTCTGAAATAGTAAAACAATTTCTTCATACAACAATTCAAATTTTTTTGTCACATAATATGCAAATTGCATGTATGTAATGTCTATAGCATAAAAGAGTTCAAAAATTAAATCTGTAATTTGTATAACTAAATCCAATAGCATTTTATTCATGTGAGTAGCTTCTCCACATGAAAAATGTATCTGTAGATACTTAGTAAAGAGGAAAAACTAGCAGTCCCTATGAATCATGGAATGTAATATTATTTATATATTGGATGGGGTTTAGTTGCAGGTAATGCAGCAGCAGTGCTAGCAAACTACTCAACAATAATGCTTTAGAACAGGGGTTTTTTTAAATTTTTGTGACCAGTCATTAAAAGATCATTGCTTATTAGACAAGCTACAAGACAAAAAAAGGCTATTTTTCTGTTCAGATACATTCCTGGAAGGATAGAAATCCATTCAAGAACTGGAAAGGACACCAAACTAAAAACCAAATTCACTTTTTTATAGTCTTCCAGTAGAAGATACAGATTTATCACTGTAGCAAGTTTTTAAAGTGAGACTTCTTAAAAAAATATGCCACAAATATGTGTTGGAAGAGTGTGAAAATGTAAGGGATGGAGTCCAGAACTTATGTTAATGACTGTCTCAGGGCACATTAATGTTTTTGGCTAAAAATTAACTATTCCCAGATAAATATATTTTAATTTAAGAGACTACCCAAATAATGCATTGAGTAAGGTTATTCCCATTCTGCCATACTATTTTTTCCCAAAATAGTAACAATGCTCATATTAGTCTATAATTAATCACTCAAAATGGAATTAAAAATACGTTATGCACATGAATTCATATTAAGGCTAAAAGATGTTTCAAAATTATCGTCATAAGAAAGGAACTTTAAAAACACCCCAATGGTTTCACTACCGAATGAAATATCCCCTGATATCTAATAAATCCCTCTTATAAAGGAGTTTAAATGATTCATTTGTTTTCCACATACAGAATCATGTGAAAGACGTATTTAACTCCTAAATAACACTGGAAAATTATCTATAATGATAATAAGCTATCTCCATATTGAGTTATTCATTAACACTACAAAGGGAAGATATTTTGGTCTGTATATAACTGCTAATTTTAGTGAGGAAGAGTGCAGTGTTACTTCATTTGTCTTTCTCTGTGCATACCCATAGTGCTTGTACAGAGACTAGCACACCTGCTCCCTACCTTCTCACTGAAAACTCCTGAAACAGTAAAGAGTTTCACCATTAGGAGTAACACAATCATCATGTGTGACATAAAGGGAGATACAGTTCAACAAAAGTGCCAGCAAAAAGGATCACTTCACAAAAGAGCAATGTGACACCTTAGAACCCTTCAAAAGAAAAGAAACCTTTTTTTCCATTAGCCACTTTCAGTTACAAACTTTATATGCACAGGTCTGTTTCAAAAAGAAGAATATATAACTTCACAACAAAAAAAAGTATTTCAAGTCATCCAGAGTTAGTGTTGGAAACATGTATGTGTTAACACATACATAAGCAAAGACAAAAGTTCTTTTCCAGTCCATTCAAGTCAGTTCTTTCAAGTCCTTTTCAATAAAAAGAGGGTTTAGATTTCACACTAGAAGAAATGTACAGCCATAGCATAACTATATTATTGCACTATAAAGCCTGAACTTGTAAGCCATGAAGAAAATAAGAAATAGTAGCCCCAGTTCAAGACCGTATCACTGCTATTACCTTACTTCTGAATAAGTTTTCTTGCCCTACTGAAGCCTGAACACAGGCAGAGCGAGTGCATACTGTAGTACCACATGAGGATCCAGAAGGATCAGTGAGAGTAGTTAGAACTGTAGCAGAACTACAGAAAAGCACAGGATAAGATGGGATGAGAAAACTAAATCTACAGTACATGTTGCATGCCACTGACACCTCACTTGTTAACAAAATTTTGGTTCAGTATACTTTTAAAGAAAATTTTCCTCTGTAAATGTACACTACCAGAAATTAGTGAGGATGCACTTCAGGCCATACATATATAAACCAATTACTTAAACTATTATGAACATATGCTGAGTTTTCACACTCTGTAAAAGAGCAGATACAGGGTATCTCAATATGAGAAATCAGTATCCCAGCAAAACTAATTAGTCTCAAAGACATTTATTTTTACTATTATTTTTACTAAATTTTTACTATCTTCTTGCTATAAAGTGTATTATTTAATTCTGAAGTTTGAGCTAAGATGCATCACAGAGGTTTCCGGACATCCTTTCACAGAAATACAGCAAAAAGTTAGGTAAAAATAAACTCTGACATCAGACTACAAGAAAATAACAGACAAGAGTGTTTATTTTGTCTTCCTTTCAAATGTCAGTGCAAATTTAATTTTTGCTGGAGACAAACTGATGTTGATGGTACATTGATTTTAATGAGCTGTATGGGTTGACAGCTTTTCAACGTTTATCCTCAATGATAATCACTCAATGATCTCTGTCATTTGAGATGTCATCTAAACTACACAAATGTGAAGGTTTTGCACATTAAAAACAGAATAGTCACTCTGACTTCAAAGTATTTGTTATTGGAACAGAAGACTACCATAAATAAAAGAGAAACAGGTGAAAAAAATCATGCTTTACCTGTCCATACTTCGCAGCTAAATGTAGGGGTGTCCAGTACTGATTATCCGCTACATTGAGATCAGCCCCATGATCCAGTATCAGAGATGCAACATTCTTGTATCCATTAGCACAGGCCACATGCAGCTGCAATGTAAAAATTAAATGTTGCTTTAAAGAATTCAGAAAAATCCACAGTATGTTATTACATATCTGACTATGTTATTACATATTTGACTAAATCATTATAACAATGAATACAAAATATACATGTGCTAACTACAGACTATAAAACCATTGTGGAATCTTTTTTAGCATTATAAACAAGACCCACCAAAAAATGAGAATGTTAGCTTATTGAGAACTACTAAACAATCTAGTCTGCTTGCCAATTTTCATAGAATTTCAAGCAAAAACCCTTTCAAAGACGTTCAAAAACTTCATGAACCCAGGAAGAATCATACATTTCAACAGAACTTGAGCTCTCTTAGAGCCTAGACCTTTCGCGGCAGTTCAGATATCTCAGATGTAAGCTTACACTACTTTACTCCAAAATGAATTCATTAACACGTAATCAAACGAGGCATATTGAGACTGCAGCACAAAATCAATCACAGAAAACACTTTCTCAGTTTTGAACCACAGAGATTTTATTTCCTATAGTTGCATTTCTTCCTTAGATACTTAATCATTTTAATTGGTAATTATTTAAATCATGTTAGTAGATTTTCTGTTCCTGTAAACTTCAGTTCAGAGTCAAAGTGGAACAGAAGGAGGGTGGAAAACACAGTAACAGACTGAGAGAAACTCAGGTCAGTAGGAACTTCATGAGGTCAAGTAGCACAAGTTGCTGCTAAAGCAGGGACAACTTCAAAGGTAGCTGTGTTTGCTCATGGCTTGTCACTCCAAGTAGCAAATATAGTATGAGTGATAAGGAACTGAACACTGAAGTGGTTAGAAAGGGAAAAAAGAAATTCAAAAATATCTTTGTTAATGGCTGATTTGAGAAGCTAGACATTATTTTTGCAATGTATTATTATTTAAGGCTCTATATGTGTTTGGCATTTATATCAGCAATCAATTCCACTATCAATGTTGTCTATAGAATGGGGGGGGGGGTTACAGAAAAAGACATTTTATTTTTTATTTAATTAACACAAATAGCAAGTATGTAAAATACATATAAAAGCAATATAATACCAAGCAGGTCTTGTGAAGAGAGAAATAGGGAAAGACAAATAGTAGGTCAATACAAATCATTTTCTGAGGTAATAATGAAGTAAAAGAAGAAAATGCAGTAAGGAATCCTACATCAGGGAAAAACTGTGATTTGCAGTTTTGGTGGAAATTGTTTCTTATATGTGGTGAATAACTACTGAGGCACATACTTCGTGTGATGAGACTTATCCAGGTTACTTTCTAATGATTCTCCACTATCATTGCAAACATTCCCTCCACTTCTGGGAGCAAAGGGGAACAACACTTAAATTTGGAATTTGGCAAAATATAATTGCTCATCCTGAGTCAGAAGGACTCAGTACTCAATGGTCAGTAAGAATAGGGCATAGGAAGATTGCAGAAATTGAGAACTGAGATTATAGGTATCCACAAATCACACAGCCCAACTACATGACTTTTTCTTCTTGAAGTATTGTTAGCTGAAGATATTATCTTCCTGATGATTGAAATGCAAAAATGTGTTACTGCAACTGTAGTTCCAAAGTCGCTATAAGCATAGGAGACACCAATATCAGAGTCCAGAATATTATTTGTCTTACCTACTATTTCTGGTTCATCTGCACATGCAGAGTATAGATAAAGTTTTCACTATGAACACGCTTGATGCAGTGGGATGAAACACAGTACAACTCACCCAAAATCTTCCCCTGGCAAGGGAACAGAATAACCCCCCCCCGGGGCAGAACATCAATTCTGCATGCTACCAATGCTCTGATTTCCAATGTACAAAACTCTCAAAATTTTCCTATAATTTGACATAACATTGGGGGGGAGGGGGTGTTTTAACAGAAGAAATTACATTTTCTATTCAGGCATCAATTTGACAAGTGCTATTTTAAAGCAGTTTAAAAGCTCATAGGACAAAGGAAATATTTTATCACTGAAATCTTTCAAAGAAAAACTATTACAGGAGAACTTAACAAAAAAATTAATTTTAACAAATATTCTGTGTCTGTATTGCATCTGCACGTAGATAGGTGCTCTGAATCTATGAGAATGTGCGTATTTATATATTTATGACAATACTTTGCTTGATTAAACTTACTAACTTACACATGGATTTATATTCTGTCAAGAGAAAACAAATCTGATTTGGGACTTACAACTGAGATATTTCTCTTCTTTGTACAGATAGATGTAGAGCAACAAAACACTATTCCCAGAACCCTTTGATACACATACAACTATCACAGACTGACTGAGTCCACACGCATGGATAGAGAGAGAGCAGTTTCCCAAATTCTAGATTTCCCACCACTTTGTCAAACAAAGGTTTTGCATAATAGAAATCTCAAACAAAACCAAAATTATCTGCTTGTTAACTACTTCTTGAAAAAATCAAAGTTTAGCATAAAAACTTCATGCAAAAAATATCCCTTGTCAACATTTCACTAAACAAACAACAAAAAATAAACTTTTTCCCAGTATTTGCAGTACTGTTAAACTCATTTCAGATACACATTTCAACTGTTCCAGCTAACTACAGAAAAGGTTTTATACAGTAACATTTACCCAAGTTCATAACTCAGTTTAACTGAGTTAGCCAATTCAGACTAATGAAGCAATAAAAGTTAATTATAATAGGAATGTGTTTTAGCAGCTTAGTTTAAATGCATCAGAAAACTGGAAGTTAAATTAATACTTTTATGAATTAAATTAAAATTGTGCTGTTTCTTCCCATCTCTTCCCTGCTTCCTTCCTGTTTTTTAATACTGTTAACTGCCTTGGGGTGGCCACCCCAAAAGTCACAGCATTCTGCTTCTAGACAGAGCCAGTGGCTAGATTCAACAATCCTAGATGTGAGGTTGTTCACTTTTTTGGTTATAGCTTAAACATAGGTACATAATACATAGGTATTAAATATGGACTTAAATAGTAATGATTCAGTCTATTAATTCAGTATCACACAACGTAATTCAGTGCAAATGCAGAAATAATAGTAATACTAAAAATTATTAGGGTTCTAATTATTTTAGTACACTATTTGCAGAAAAACACAGAGTACTTTTTAAAAGTTATTCAATATATTAATGCCGCTGATTTACCATTTATTGATTGGTAATCATGAAGATTTTATATGCAAAGAGCACATTCCACAGACACGCCATCTGTGAAAAAATACACTAATTTCAAAATTATTTTACAGCTGAAGAAGTAGAAATCCTGAAAAAACAAAGGGTTGGAAGATCTATTAGCAGAAAACCAACATAATGAAACCCAGCAACTACAAATAACATGCAAACTTGGGAGCAGGAGTGCTTATTCACTTATATCGTGGATGCTTCATTACACTGAATCAATATGGGATAGCTTCATGTAACAGTGTTTTATCCTGGCTCAGCCAGAAGATATATGACCCAAAAAAAGAATCACTGAGTTATGTTTCAGCTCCTCTCTCAAACAGAATGTCAGAGACCGCAAGTATCTGCTGAGCATTAAACTACAGTGTTAATATTTTTTGATATTAATTTTTATGTTGTATATGTTATATTTAGTGGCTAGAAAGTTGTCATTAAAATGTTGCACTAGCCTATTTTAAAATCTATACTATGTAGGGAATTGACATACATGTATTTTCAAAAGGCCAAATGAAAACCAAAATCTTGGTTCATTTTACTTCTTAAAAGAATTACCTTGCAAATATGCTCACCAAAATAGTTGCAATAGATGTATATTCAATAGGTGAAGATTACATATTACCACTCACCAGGGTAACTCCTTCATCATTCTTTTGATTCACACTTCCTCCACTTGATACGAGCTGTTGGACATCTGTAAGCATTGTCATAGGTCTCTGTATCTTCATTTGGCGCAATGAATTCAGCTCTACACCTGGAAAAAGAAAAGGATAAAACCTTCTGCTATTTCATTCATCAATAAAGAACAGATATATGATTTTATGTTCTGTCAGCAATATGAAATAAACTGCCCTGATCTCCCAGTGCCTGCAAGAGCAGTGGTAGGTAAAGCAGTTGCCATATCATTAAACTCACTAGGATTGTGAAATAGATGTAAATGGGAAAAGAATTAAACAACCTAAGGAAGCCATTCAAGTGTTTGGTACTTATTTAATCAAAATTATTTTTGGCTGCATTCTTTCAGCCCTGTGTATACATCACAGTTCCCAGACCAGTCCCTCAAATCTGTTGGCTCAACTGCTTAAGAGATTGTGAAGTGAAGCAAATGACAGTAAAATGCAACACTTTTGTATGTGCCTGGGTTATTTTTAACTGGGATTAATTCTCCAGCTGATCCTAGACCATTGCAAGGCCCCATAAACCAAGAGAAAATATGATGTGGAGGCAGGAACAAATGGAAGGGGATGAAAGGAATTAAGGTTATGAAATTGCTTATGTCAGCATTGCTACTGAAAGAAACAGTTGTCAAAGAACTGTTTTAAAAAGAAGATAAGCAAGGCAGTCTATAACCAAAAGAAAGTATGGTCTCCAGTCTGAAGAGGTTTAAAATCAGAAACAGGATGCAACAAAAATGCTAAGTGGTTAAAATAGTAACTGGCTGTGGTTTTATTGGAATATCTAACCAAAATTCAGAGCTTCATTCTTCTGCTTCTAGCTCCATGTGATCAATTAAACCCATTTATAGAAAATGTAATTTGAGTATAAAAATTCTTCCTCTCTGCCCTGGCCGTGAAACAACCAAAAAACCCCACAACATTTAAATAAATTATTTCTTTGTTCTCTTCCACATTTGTTAATGAGTTCAAAAGTGAAAAATGTAAGTTTATTTAATTAATATGTATTTAACTTCACATTTTATCTTAAACAGTTCTTTAAGTTCTTTACATTACTAAAACAATTGACACATTTTTCAGGATAAAATCATATTGTAAGTTTCTTACTTCTAATCCACCCTGGAATTTGTATAAATGGGTGTACCATATGTAGTTCATCAAAGAATCCCATCAATTTTCTAACATGCTACTGTACACACTGCTTTATCTTCTGCTGCCTGCAACACTTGTAAGAGTTTCAACTCTGAAGTTAAATGTTCAGGGTAAGCAGACTTGCTAGCCACATTCACTTATTCTCTTATTTTTACACCCATCACCTAAATGATACTAAATAACACTGAATGTAAAACACAAATCTAAACATAAAATGGAGAAAATTACATGTTTTCTGTATCTGGATTAACCCTGTGATCTTTCACATAAATGTAATTTAGACACACACACACATATATATATATGATACTGATAGATGAAGTTAGACAGCCACTGTAAAGCAGAAATATGCTGACATCCTATTGCCTGACAGTTGCTGGACTAAAACACAATGTGAATTTCATAGGATGTTCTCAGTGTCTCCTAACAATCAATGTATTTATTTTATCAGAACTAAAGCTTTTATGTCTTCATCACATTTCAGAGTAATGATTTTAAACTACCTGATGACATTTATAGATTACTGGTGCCACATAGCACTAATTAAATCTCTTTTTTTCTTTCTGCCTATTTCCTGATTCTTGCAACAGTAAACTCATGGTTTAACATTATTGTCCCAGTGACAGAACTCTCTCAAATATCAAAGTTTATATTTACAAAACACCATGTGGTATGAAGGGCAATATACACCCAAAATTAGTTATGGTTAGCAGTGTTGACTTAACATTTTAAACATACAACCTTGACAGACTGAGCAGCCAAAATGAAACTTCACTCATCATGATAAAGCTTTTTCTAATGTTGTCAGGTAAGAAAGATTAAAGTTAAAAAGTATATGTAGCATTTTATACCTGAAGAGGACATCTGTTCTTAAGTACTGCTGACAGAACTCATGTTAGTTTTTTCTTTCTCTTGATATGTCTGGTAAACAATTAGAATAAGCTTCGTTTTTCAAGGATAGAAGCAATGGGTGGAAATTAATGCAACACCTCTTTTGTCTGAGAATACTTCAAACACTCAAACCGAAAAACTAAATTCATAATCCACAAATTAGAAATACCAGTTTAGGCTTCAGCAAAAGACTTTTCTGGTGGGGAGCTGAGAAGCAGATTTGTCAAGCACACACATGTATCATTCTCTGAGGTTTAAACAAGGAGACTCTGCCACTAAGTGCTTTCCCTTAATCAAGTTCCTAATTCTGGAGAGTCCCCTCTCCCTCCCCAGGGAGTGATACTTTTCAGGAGTTTAGATAGAACAACAAAATGCTACTCATAAAGTAAGTAACACTTTCTGCTTGAGAATGACCTTCCCATTGCTTTTCAAAGGGGAAATGTGGTTTAGATATTCAGCTGAAATGGGCTGACAGCCAGCATGAATAGAGGAAGAAAAACAAATTGGCACGTACTATGGGAATGGATTCACATTTTAAAAAATGGAAAGTTGAGAAAGAAAAAAAAAAAAAAAGGCATAGGAAGGAAAATACACTCCAAATACCCTGTAAAATCAGAAGAGCTACACGCTTACCAGTTCTGAAGGAGATAAGATGGACAAGGAACACTTAAACCGTAGTGACCCTGCAGGGCACACATTTGGTGATAAGTATCAGTGCTGATGACAGGCATGAGCATAACCTAAAAGCTACAAAATAAATTGCTTCTCACTGTTTAAGAGAAACACCTGACAAGGCTATTTCATGTACTGTGCCTGTCTCACGCTCTCTGGCATATGATTATAAAAGTGACAATCCAAAGGAATATAAAAGCCTCAGATAAATAATCAAAAAAGTAACTCTCCAAAAGTTGTGGTGATAAAGAAATACATGGCAAACAGAACTGAGGATTTCTATTAAAAATATTTTCCTCATAATGGTCCAGTACAAAGAAGCCTCTCCATCTGCAAGGGGAACACCTGTTCCTGAGACCAGTACGAAGCAAAACACAATTCTCTTGGTCTTTCCTTGCAGGAGAGGTGCTCCATCCCTCAAATCATCTTAGTGACCTCCTCTGAACTTGCTACCAGTAGGTTGATGTGCTTCCTGTGCTGGGGACCCCAGAGCTGGATGTAGCATTGCAAGTCGGGTCTCACCACAGCAGAGTAGAAGGACAGAATCACCCTCCTTGACCTCCTGGCCACGCTGCTTTTGATGCAGCCCAGAATACAGTTGGCTTGCTGAACCGATAAAGTTTATTTCCTTCTAGTCTGAAAATGCTATCAGAAATGAAATTCCCACCTCCTCCTCATGTAGACATCAGAGTGACAATTCTCCCACTCTAGTGAAACATGCTTTTTTTTCCCTCTTTTCTATAATAAGGATACTGATGACTCTTTCAGCTAAAATTAATTAAATGAACTCTGACACTTCTTAACTTGTATGAAAACAAAAATATTTTGTGTGATTTACTTTAATAGACTGGCCCAGTCTCAAGGCTTAAAGTATTCACTTGTGGATATGCATTGCATATTCATTATTTTATTTGGAATATGAATACTAGAACAAAGAAGCAAAACAAGTATACCACTGCCTCTGGTTACTTGTGATACGTATCATGTCTGACATAAGATCTTCATATATGGTATTTCAATACTCTGGATTTCTCTGCAAGGTCTTAATGTGTTATGGTTAATGTTTTTTTGTGAGAGCAGTAAAAGCAGGCTAACCAAGACATACCAGGGAGGCAGGAGCTGAGGGTGAATACAAGGCAGGCAGGGCAGTGTCTGTGTTGACCAGGGCACAGTCCCTCTACCCAAACAAGAAAATCAAGAAGGTCTGGTGACAGGAATCAAGACCAAGAGTATTCCTGCGACTGTCAGAAAAGCCTCCAAAGACAAATCCAGACAAATCAGCTGAAGCAAGGAGTCAAGTCAGTGGATCAGCAAGGTTCATGGCTGGACACTGAACTACCTCAAGCAAGGACCTGAGCCTAAACGTGGCTTCGGAGACAAAGGATGGGTGAAAGATCATGACAATGCTTCTCCCAGCTCTGCCTCACAACTTAGCTCTTTTCTCAGCCAATGGCTCCCAGGTTTTATGGTTGTACCACATCACAGCTGGTATTGAGCACAGGCAGCAAAGCCCCTGGGAGAAAGACTGGGAGACAGGTCACAGGTCCTGTGGTGCATTGTGAGCACTGACATTTTTTCACAACTTGATAAAGGTTATAATTTCAGGAATTCTATTAAAAAAAGTATTGCATATATCCTATGGTAATGGAATTAGATTATTCCTTGATAAGTTGTTTGAAAGGATACTAAAAGGGCATCCCCAGTTTCTGATGTTCTTTACAATCTTCTTTCAAATCTTTGCAAAGCCTACTAGTGAAGGAGATGACTGTTTTCCTTCTAGCATCAGTTAGTAGATAATAAACTACTAGCTATAACTTAAAATGTTAATTCCAGTGCCAAAAGTCTGCATGGTAGATTTAAAGGTTTTTCCTTTGATGGAAACATATGGGTAACATGCTGGAAGCACAAAAATATTAAGAGGAATCTAAGACTTCAAAGTCAGTTCCCCAAGAACTCGAAGAAAAAAAAAATTAAGGTAGCTTATTCATGCTTATATTAGAAACCATAAAGGCAAAAGGAAGATAAGCATTCTCAACTAAGACATTTTCTACAACTATGACATCTGTCAGCCGGGTGCTTCATTTTTTGGACTTGAAGGGATCTACTGAATAATCTCATTTGGTCCCCTGTTCTCACTGGTAACACCAACAGCTAACCCCTATCAATTAATACAGAAAATAGACTTTTTGTGTGTGACAATCTTATGGGCAGGTGGTTCCCAATCAACAAGAATTAAAGTGAAAAAACTTTGAACCACCTTGCGGCTCTTGGGTTTTGATTGCACATTTTTCTGTCTACAAACAGAAACTACTGCAACCCACTGCATCAAAATTGTTAAAAGAAAATTTGTAAGCATAAAATAAGATCATGGTGCATATGGTTCTAAAATATCAAATATATCAGGGGATTTAATTTTAGCTGAAGCTTGCTGATCTTTAGTGCTAACAATCCGTATGTTATGGCATTTTAGTCAGTTCTTACTGCAGTATATTGGCAATATTTCCCTAATGTCTGTGAAACAGTTTTAAATATTAAAATTTAGGGCAGTATTTTTCGGAAACTATGTTGATTTATATCAACTGCTTTTCTTGACTGCTCTGAAGAAACTATACGATTTTTTTCCCCTTGTTGGATTACTAGATTCTGTAGTTCAACCTCAAAGTAAAAACATTTTGGTGTACATATTCTGAACTTTTTTTTTTAAATTAATAGCAATCAAAACTGATGAAAAATAACACAGAACTGGGATTTTTGTTTTGATCTTATTCTCACAAAAAGTGCCAGAGTGTTGAGAACCACACAACTTTTTTCCCAGGTGCTGGCAGTTGTGGGGCTGCGGGGAGGGCCTCTGTGGAAGAGCCAGGGGCTGTCCTGTGTGGAACACAGACAGTTCTAGTCAGCTCTAGCAGGCCCACTGCAGGACATGTGTGACACACGGCAAAGCAGACAGATATTCCTGAAGGAACTGCATACCTTTGAAAAAACCACACTGGAGCAGAGAAAAAGTGTGAAGACTTCCATGACCGCCATGTACTGACTCGAGCTGTTTCTTACTACCTGAACCTATTCCAATTGACAATTTTCACCAAGCTGAGTCTGTTTTGCATGTGAAAGTAACTGATAAGCAATCTTACTGTCTTTATCTTAAACCACAAGCTTTTTCATCTTGTTTTCTCCTCCCACCTTCTCAGGAAGGGAATGAGTGAGCAGCTGAGTAGGAGTATGGTTTTTAGTGCAACCACACCAGATTTTATGAATAATTTCAAATTACTTTAGATTTTAAATCAAAATTAATTTTTGGTGGGTATTCCTATCACATAATAGTTTTACAGTAAATTTTTCCTTAATCCTTTGCCCACTAATTTTCTGAATTTCCCTTATGTTGTTAGTTAACTGTTAGCTTCAGGGAAATTCTCCTTATTGTAGTAATTTACAAGTTGGCTATTTCTGGCTCATGTTAAACACTGTCTTCAGTGTAGGATTCTTTACTAACACTTAGCTTCCTTTTCTTTTTTATTCTACCTATTGCTTCAAGGCCGAAAAATAAATTTATTCCTTCTATTTTGCAGCTGAAGAGTAAAGCTTAATCCACTTGCTAGTAAGTATTTAATAAACCATGGTCTATTTTTGTGAAGTCTGCACAATATTTTAACTGATTTAAACCACACAAAAGCACCTAAATAGATAGGACTTGCACAAGATTTTAGCTCTATGCACAGTTTTCTGAGACACCTGGACATGATCCCCTTAATATTCAGATCCATTATTCACACACCTTGGAATACCAAAATAGATTTTGCTGAAGTGCATGAGATCTCTATTACCATCCAAGGTCAAAAAGCTTTATCCACCTATTCTAAATTAATTTACCCCACAGAAAATGACTTCTTAAAAACAAAAAGAATACTTTGTAGAAAAGCAATGCCCATTTTTTCTTATGTGTCATAGTAGAAAAAGAAATATCATCTATACCTTTGGGTAGATATGTTATTTACACATAGTCATTCTTAAAAAGATAAAATCATAACAGATGATTTTCTTTTGCTTTTGTAAGAATCAGCTACTGCATAAACTCTCACTATACATCACTCAAGAAATACATTAATTCCACAGATAGTCTTTTCTCAGATTAAATAACACAGCTGATGTTCTTTGAATGCACAGTTACCCCTGAAAGCTGGAGCCTGAGATCTTGGAGGACAAAAGAGAACACCTCTTTTTTGAAATGAATTACAGTGAATGTGTCACCTCCTATGACTTGGCAAATACAGAACCAAGAAACATCTGCCAATCATTTGTAGTTTATAGCTGAGTCATGCAATCCAATACGCAACGAAATAGCAAGAAAGGAAGCAAAGAAAAATGTTGCATTCTTCAAAGTATTAAATATTTTAAACTGTCTGATGGAAAAGGAGGGAACATAAGAAACATCTGCCACGACCAGAGTTTCACTGACACATTTTTACAGTAGAACATTCTTCCTCTAAAACAGAAAACACACTAGCAGTCATTTGAAGTTCGGTATTTTTTACATGTCGTTAATAAATCAAAGCTTTCCTTAAAACATAAAGATGTTACTTATAAAAATAAAGGTTATGGAAGGTGCCAGGTGGACCTTCTTGATGATTTCAATAATCAACCCGGTTTAGAATAAAACAGGAAAAATAATGAAAAAAAAATCACTTTTTCATTTCACCTCTGAAGGAAGACACTTTCTGGAAGTAAACAATGAAAGGATAAGAAGCTAGAGCCAATAAAGAAAATTTCAACTGAAAATAAAATGAAAAGAAATGACATGAAAATGGATTAGCACTGGAATGGAAGCCCAGACAGATAGTAGAATCTCCAGTCCAATGTGGCTCTCAGTAACATGGTCTACTCTCAGGTGGCCTTGCCTTGGAAGATATCGAAGTCCTTAAATGTCATGACTTTCTTTTCATAGCAAAACAAGAACACCAGAAACATGCAAAACCAATAACATCTTGGCACAGAACAAACTCAACTGCTTTTACCAGTGTTTTCCTTGTGGCTGGTCAAATGAATAACCCCTCTGCTCTCCAGAGGCTTAGTATTTCCTAGCACTGCACTAATGGTGATAGGAATTTAGACACCAAAGTCAGTATATAGGCACCTAAATGTAGACCTGTAAATTTAAATGTCGTAAAAATCAAACTTCAAAACTACAAAGGAAACTTCTATGTCTCAGTTAGGTGTTCTGGGCTCCCTTTATAGCACTTGGAAAGAAGCATGAAGTTCAGATGACCCACTACAGATACCTAACTTTGAAGCCTGTCTTTTAGTCTAAGAAGGGTTTACTACAGAGTGACTAGCAGACACTTGATTAAGATAAATCAACCCAAATGAAATCCTGGAGATCATGAGCCCACTAGGCTTCTGAGTGCCTGCAGGTCTGCATGATTAGCTTGGGCTTAGCTAGTAGTTAGTAGAGGTAGATTTCACCTTCAGAATATTAAAGTTTTTTAATTTGGAAAGCTCCCACATTCACAGAATCATTGTTTAACGTTGAACAGTGCCTTCCCCTCCTATCTACTGGAAAAGTAATATCACTGATACCTTTAGAATCAAAAAAAGTCCACTGTTCCATGCAAATTCCTTCAGTGTAAACACTTTGCCAAGAAACCAGACAATCTTTTTTTCTTTTTTTCCCCAATCTATTTTATTTTGCAAACAAACAAAAAGAGAGACAAACCAAGATAAGAGGAAACATTTTCTGATAGATCTGCATTAATAATTGCAAGTAGGCAGACTACATCTTGTATGCTACAGGCTTGTTGCATGCTTCAAGCCTACATGTTAAATACCACATGAGCCCAAGTATTTGGAGCATTATGACTCCAAATATCTGCATTTTTCAAAGCGATCAAGTTTTTAGAAACTAACAGCTGTCTTGCCATTAGGAAAATCCAAAACCAGAGTTCCTGAGCTGTGAAGACATTGCCAGGCAGAGGAAGAAAAGTTATAAAACTTATGCAACACACTAGATGTGCCATGGACTAACAGTATAGAACCTGACAGTGAGTGTGATTTCCTTCACAGTGTAAGTTAACTCCTATTTTAAGTGTTCGTTAACAGAATATAATTTAACTTAGTTTATGCTAAAAAGATTTCTTACATGGAAGTGATGTTGAAATTACACATTTTTAAATTACTGTTCATTATTTCTGCTTAATGCGTTTTCCTCAGAGTTAAGATGAGCCACATACAATGTTAAGACAACCTATTATAGTCAAAAGCAATGCTAGAATTCTCACTTCAGAATTCTTATCTAAATTTTGAACTGATGAGCAACAAACCCATTTTTTCAAAACAGGTCCTGTCATCTATAACCTATTAAGCATAATTCATAATAGAAATCTACCTACAGTATTTTCATAATTAAACCAAAACCAATACTGATATTTTTGAATAAGTGCTAAAGCATCATGTGCATTTCCATTCAAATGATTAGTAGACATTTATTTATTTAGGTCACTCAAAAAAATATACTCTGAGACAAAAATAACTCACATGTGAAATGAAATAAAAATGTGAAAACTGATCCTCAAATCGTTAAATTAATTGTTTTAAAAGTTTCTGCATTGCTGCAGTTTTTTCTGCTTTGAATTTACATTCTAGTATCTCCATATGAAAGGCAAAAGCAGATTTGACAACGGCAACTGCCACCAACCTTTGTTAGTTGCTCCAACCTAAGCACACTGAAAACTTTTGTGACTCCAAATCATCTTCCTGTCCTTCATCTCCGAAGTCATACAGTTCAATTAGCTTTGGTGTGACTTACATTAAATCAATATACTTCCTTATCATTTTTATGACACTCCAAAAGCTGAAGAGCTGACTTACCATTTTCTTCCAAGTACATCAGAAGGATGCCGCTAGATTCAGTCCCTTCTACAGCATAATCAAGCGCAATATTTCCATTAACATCTTGCAGAAGCACATTTGCTCCAGCCTACAGACAAGAATTAAAAGCATTTTAGGATTTTGTAGTGAAGTTTCAAAACACAACTGGGGTTCTTATACATTCCCATTCAAAAACACTTCAAAGCCGAGGGGTCTTAGACAGCAGGCTGATTATAACCTTAAACAAAACCAAACACACAAAAAAGCAAAGACAAAATAAAGGACTCTTGAATGTCAAAAAGCTGGCTTTGTTTGAGACAGCTGACAGTGTTGCCACACTAGCTGTCCAGTCTGCCTTTGCTACACAGATGTCTGAGCTGCTCATCAGTGAGTTTTGAAACCACCACCATTTGCAGCACAGCATTTTTAAATAAACTGTCACAGATTACAGTCAAAATCACTACACAGTAACCAGCAGTGGTTCAAAAGCTGACAGACAAGCAGCACAGACACCCCTGCAGCAGGGATGGGTAGACAGCTGGTATGGGTAACCTTGTCAGCTGGCCCGACCTCTTATGGCCTCATCCATCAATCCAACCTCAAAGAGAACCATCCATTGCCAAATAAAATTGCCATTTGTCACTAACTGGAGACAATGAAAGTGAGCTCGATGATTTCAGCTGTAGTTCCTAAAGAAGCCAGGCTGAAATTTCTTTATGTTTCATTCAAAATTCGATATAAAGGACAGACAACTAAGAGGAACCATTGAGGAACCACCAGGGGTGGGTGGGAGGAAGAGATTAATGAAAAGCTTGGAAAGAAATCACCAGCATGATAAGAAAAGTTATATTTTCTACACTCAATATTGTTAATGTAGGAATTTGCTCTATGAAGAGAAATCCTTTTACTTTTTTTTTTAATAAGAAAGCTCTCATACTTAAAAATTCATAAATGTCTGGTGGACATAAAAGTTTACTAGTGTTACATCACTAGAAGTTACAATACGACTTAAATGTCATTTATCTTCCTTAAGAGATTATTCTATTAATTTAAGTGTCCTCTCTATTGCTTTTAACTGCAAGGAATTATGAAATAGGATTGACCTCAGGTAAATTTAATAACTCTTCTTAACAGCTTGTATGATAAAGAGTTTAGTTAATAAAAATGAGAAGTACCAAGGACAGTCTCTCTTAAAACCACAGCAGCAGAGGTCACTGTAATATGAAATTATTAATAGAATGTATTACTGCTTCTTTCAGGAGCTTGCTCTTCAAGTATTGTATCAAAAAAACCCTTGCAATGGGCTCCTGACTCCTGCACGCTGAGCTCCTGGCAAATTCATGTAGGCCTTATGTCATCAAATTTAAAGTATAGTCTGAGGTGATTTCCTGAGTTTGCATCATAGTGACAAGGTGACAGACAGGCATCAAAAATTACTCACCTCAGCTGTCTCAAACACCTCAGATATCCTACTAGACCATATCGTCTGCAGCAAAATAATCTATCCTGCTACAAAACACTACATTCTTCTAGTTTTCCCTTGTTGTTGACTCTAAGGGAAGCCTAGACAGCAAATTTAAATTATATGTATATCTTCTGAATCTCTAAATAAGATTAGATGAGAGGATTTGACTCTCATGCTTAGTGAAAAGGAATGAAAGGGGACTTGCAAGTGTAAAATCTTACATTCATTATAGTGCTATGAAAATAAATTTCTACTTCCCTGTCCTGCCAGATAAAATCAAAAAATTATTAAAAAATCAAAATTCACCATCAGGAAATCAGCCAATTAAGAAAGGTGAGAAGTTCAAGCAAGGAAGAAGAGTAAAATATGACCCCCTGAAGATGAAGAACCAGAACAGCGCCCCACAAGAGGGTTCCAGCCCAGACTCCGCCCAGGCTCCGCCTATTATGAATATTATGATTAGATGTTGTAATTGTATGAATACGCATGTAAAGATTTTGAAATCTCTCACCAAAACTGTATAAATTACCTGACTTTTCACTGATAACTTTGGGCTAGTTTTGTCCAGCTCGAGTTGGCTAGCCCCCAACATTGCTTGAAATAAATACCTTTTGCTGCTTAAAGACTCAAAACTGTCTCTGAGCAGTTTCCTTATGCCTTTTGGGCATCATGATTTGAGATGGAATTCAAATTATCTGAATAAAGTCCTACTTTGTTCTTAGGTTTCTGTTTATAGCTTTTGAAGAAAATATGAGAAAAACTGTTCCCAGGCTGCTGATATTAGTTTCCAAATTTACATGCATGGCTCGTTACATATTTATTTCATTTCAATACAACCCACTTGAATTCTGCATGCAGTGCTCAATATATGGGAAGAGTTACTGGCTTACTTTTTCTTAACACATCCTCATTCTCAAGTCATTTCTCAATAAAAATGATAAATATATTGCAAAACTTTATCCAATATGTCTCATAAATATAAAAAATACTTTTGTGAAAAACATTTCTCTGCAATTATAAATTCTATTTTAGATAGATTCTATTTTAGAAAGACTGCAGAAGGAATGTCTTTAAATATATTATTTTAAAATGTTCCTAAAGACATCTAGTTCAACACACAGAATGGAAAATGCAACTGGACTGTATGCTGTACCATGCAGAACAACATCGATATGTAGATACAGCATAAGAGATTGAACTCTAGTGATCAGTAATAACTGAGTGGACAGTATCAGATTTGCAAAGTATCCCCATGTGATCAGAAATCTGAGCCTGCTGCCAAAGAGAAAATACCTACGGCTAGTGAAAGGAGAAAATATTTCCTTTCTAGTTCCAGAAATGATGATTCAAAATGAAACAATTTATCTCAGAATCACTTTAGTATGCAATTTTTAATCCTGTTTTAATTTTCCTACTTACTTATTGTTAGAATCTCTGACAAGTTTTCACTTCAAAAAACCATAGTAAAATAGCTAAAGTCCACATATATGCCAAAGTGGTGACCCTAAAGGCTTGGTAAAGGGTTCAGGAGCAATACAGCATGAGGAAGGTTAAAGGTGCACAGTTTCACAGTACTGATTTATGTGCATATCCACATTTTTTGCCAACACGATGCAGTTTGAGATAACTTCCCATTCAGTGGAAGAGAAATGAACAACTACAGATTCACTGCAGAGCACACAACACAATGTACGTTCCCACTATAACTTATCCCATGATCACATCTTTGCATAGCTAAACTCGTAGCTAATTTAGGATAGTACAGAGACGACTACTGCTTTTGCACAGGAGGATGCAGTAAGACTGAACTCTTCCTTCCAAAATAATATTCCAGAAGATGGGGAAAGAACCAAATAGCTTCTGATGTCTAACTACTATCAAAAATTTTGATTCACAAGAATTTACAAAAACTTGTAACTTCATCACATGTGAACAGACTGTGAGCACAGCCAGAGTGCTTTACCACACTCTGTTCCTATACAAGCTACCCCTTGTCACTTGGCCCAAGCACCAAAGTATAAGTACAGTCAGAAACTATTAGGACTATGTTGTAGCTAAATCCAGTGGATCAATGTCCAAGTTCCCTCTGGTAAGATAAGCGTTCAGTTTAGTTCATATTCTACATTTACAAAGCTAATTAGTGATACTATTAGCTCACAAAGAATTTATTTTTAATTTTCTCCAAACTTTTTTTTAGGAATTAATTATATTCTAAAAATCAATTTAACATGCACAAGGGCAAACCTTTCACTGAATGTTTAATTTTTTCAATGGTCTTAAAACTTCCTTCTGTGGTATTTATTATCTGGCTAATAATCCTTGTTACTCTTTCTTATTTCCAGTGTTTCTTACACATCTTATCTCATGATTCCCAAATGGGAAATATATCTACTTACCATTACTCAGAAAAAGAACAAGGACAGAGAAATCTCCATTCTGAGGAATGTCCTTATTTACAGATTTAAAATTGTTCCTTTTCTTTTGTCTCTCTGAAGTCTACAGTATTTTATCAGCAGTCTAATTTCATCAGGGTAGGTGAAAACCATATGAAGAGCTGTGGGTTTAGACCTTCTCCAGCCGTCTCCAACCATCTCCTATATTCAGGGACAGAGTTCTAACCACTAGGTTGTATGTCCAGAAACATAACACTATCACAACAGTATGGATTGCAGTATAATCTGATTTAGGCATTCTTAGACGACTCCTAACTTACTGAGATTCCCCAAGCACTTGGGAAGGATTTGGACATTTCTCCGCCTAGGTACCACCTCTCACTTAGCTCCCCAGATAGGACGTTACAGTTTTTGCATCGAGGGAACTCTGTGGTCAGATGGATTACCTGGTTGAACTGCTTTCTGAACCAGAGTCCGCATCAATCCACTTTAGATGAAAGATGGGAAGACTCCTGAAAGTCTGACTATGATTTGTTGAAATTCAAGCTTAAAATCCTGTCTTCCATTGCATGCCTTAAATTATTCTTTCAAACTTGTGGACCATGCAAGTTATTTAAATATTTGAAACAACTAAGTAATTCACCTTTATTTATATAGTAGAAATTCACAGATGTGTTATATTTTTCAATACAGAAGTGATGACCCAGCATGTGCCTCTGTCACTTAGGATTACCACCACTGGCTTCATGAGGCTCTATGAAGGTGATCAGAAATACCCTGAGGAATATGTGTGGATTAAAAAAAAAAAAAAAAAAAAGAAGGACAGAGGCAGAAAGAAATATTAATATACTGTCGGAGGTGGGCCAGCAGAAGCCTACAGAGAATGGAGAGAGATGCAACAGAGCTGCAAGGAAGTCTCAGAGGAAGAAATCCATCTGCAA
>JAYRBT010000001.1:93828911-93844379 GCA_036023395.1 Myiotriccus ornatus
TTTTACTTAAGTAGAATTGTTATAGTTATAGTTCTTAAGTAGTTTTTATTTTGCTAGTAATAAATGTTCATGTTGTTCTATTTCAGAGCTTTAAACTCTGTAAGAGTTCCTACTGTCTATAAACTCATGATTGTCACATTACCAAAAGTATTCTTTCACAAGGAGCAGGAACTGTCTGCCATCTGGATGAGCTTAACTTGTGATATAAGTAAAGGTTTGAATTCATTTTCGGCATGCCTGCTCCCACATCATAAAAACACAAACACAAAGCTCAATCCTTTATGTCTGTGACAACACAGCCTACAGAATCAAAGCTGAATTTAGCACCTTATAACTGCCCTCCAGGCACATAAAATAAACCAAAGAGGATAGAAACATATCTCCAAAAAAAACACCAACTTTAAAAGGAATCGAGAGATAACACAGTGCTGAAAATTTTATGCCAATACCCTTACATAATTGCTAAAATAGATGCATTTGTAGTAATACAAATTTATGTTATGCTATAATTACTTTCTTTTTTCCTTAACAGATATATGCCAGACCAGTCAAGGAACTATCATACAAATGCAACTGGAAATTCACTCATCCTTGTGTAAGTAAAATACTTCATTTGCTGTGTGGATACAAGTTCTTTGATTCATGGTACTTGTGGGTTGCAAGAAGGGACACCAAAACTGAATATGAAACTTAACTCTTCATTAAAACAGACTTACTTTCTTATTACAGTGTAGAAATTAGGATTCATGGATACATGCCAGTATGCATGAATATGATAGTGTTCAAAAAATCCCAGGCATGTGTCTCAGTGACACACTGGTTAAGAAAGGATAAAAAAATATGTCAATACAGAGTCTCTTTATAAAAACCATCATAAGATGTATAAGATCACCAATGCCTACAAAAATCCCCAATTGTATTTGAAAATGTACTTCTTGGTTGTTAAATTACTGCACACAAATAATAAAAATAATACTTTAAAAATCATCAAAGTTCCACAACCATTTTGACAATCATTTAGTTCATGAATAAGGCATTTTTTCCCGTAAACTAATAGAATGTAGGCAATGTCAGTTCACAGAAAAGACTTTCAGTACAGTTAAAAAAAAAGAAAGGCTGTCACGGCACATATTACAGATTGCTTGACAGGCATAGTCTGTTTGACTAATGCATTCAGAAGATAAAAGAATTAGCACTGATGACTGAAAACTAAAGACCAACATTTTCCCATCTGTTTGTGCACCATGGGGACTTAAATTCCACCCATCAGCTGAAAGGAATAGAAAAGGCAAAGAAAATCCCACTCAGTTCCAGTACTGAACTCTTCTGATAACACTGCAGAAGTATAGTATGTTTTCAACAAGATCTTTCACAGTAAAATACAACTAAGCATACAGTTAGGAAATAAAAAGGTAAAATATACTAAGTGAGAAGCTATCAAATAAAAAAATAATGTACAGTTCTCAAGTTACCACTATTTTCATGTCCTAGCACCACAACATTCATGAGGACTGGGGAGCATTCTATTAATTCTAAATGCATACAAATTTATACTTGGATCTTAATCAGTTGGCAAGTCACCTTTCATGGTGGTTCTTCATATTCTGAATCCTAGCACACATCACCAAGGTTTCTTGGAATTTAAGGTCTTAATTTCTAAGCTAAATATTGTCTGGTTTTCTTGACTTGGCTTTGCCTCAAGGAATTATTCTTATTTCCTCTCTTCTCCCACACATATATCCGAAAACACTCAGAATAATCAGCTACTTTGACTAGAAATTGGAAGAACAGAATTATTATTTTTGTTATATCCATTTCTGTTTCTTTATTTCCATACTTCATTCTGAATTTTTTCAACAACTTCAAGTGATCATTCTTAACATAATCTAAATCTGTAGCTCAAATGCATAACCAAACTTTGCCATACAATTTGAAACTAATTACTTCAGCCTCAATGTGTCTTCTTCAAATGTACTCACTGCTGTTTCTAAATCTGTGAAGAAAAAGGCCATAAGAATATTTTTTCTCTTATTGGCAAGACGTGAGTTCAGGGATGAGACATTTTAGCTTAGCCACAGTGTAGGGCAAATGAATCTGTAGTTTCTGAGGTGACACTGACTTCCATCAACAAGCTTGGACCATGGGCAGAGCACATTCAAGTTTAGTTCAAGGGATCCCACATAGCTATGGGTTTAAACATCCAGTTCTCCATTCTCTGCACACAAGTTGTATTCAAACAGAAACTACAGGAACCAATCTTACTCTCAAAATATGCACTTGTCTGAATGTAAATCAGTATTTCAATATTCTACCTGCCAAAAATTTGTATTGCATTAAAAAAAAAACCAAACACCAAAAAACCAGTATTACATTAAAGAGCAATTAATGAAGAATTAAATACCTGTGATTTTCATCTCCAAAGCCATGCATGACAAAAAAGAAAACAATAAACATGTTTTTTTCTTACTTTTCTCCTTTATGGAGGTATCTCTTAGTTCAAAATACCTGTTGCACAGGTTTAGTAAGGGCTTCTCAGAAAACACACAGAAAGATAAAGCATTAGCATATCAGGAGGGCTCTAAGAGCATGAAGACATTCCTTTTAGCTTAATATGCAAAAAAAAGAAAATCAATTGGAATAATTGTATGAATTGCATGTACATGTTTGAATACAAAAAATAAGATCTACTTTTAACCCTTTTAATCAAACCATTTTATTTGAAAGCAAGAAAAAAAAGAGAAGAAATTTCAGAATATACTTTTTCATTGATATTTTGTATTTATATTGAAAGTTGAGGTAGACTAAAGAAGGGACAATAAGGAAAATATAGTAAAATCTATTTGCATATTATATATCACAAAGAAAAGTTTTCTTTGCTTAGAACAGCATTCCATTCTATTTTTAAGACTGCAGCAAAAATGCAAAGATCATAATGAGGTCAACAAAAAGGGTGGTTGAAGTACAGAAGGATGGGTGTTTGACTTGATATTGCCAGCTCTCATATTATTTGGCAAGAAAAGGGAATTAGAAGGGAAACTTCAAAGAGCATTGATGACTCAAGACTAAAATTTCCCCATCTGCTTCTGAACATGGGACTTGCAAACTTCCCATCAGTGGCAGAGCTTATGGAAAAAAATTAAATTATTCGAGCACTGAATGCCTCTGATAACAGTAGAGGAGCACACTTTCTTTTCATTTTTATTTTAATTGTAATAATTAAAATTATGACAGGCACACAAAAAAAAAAAGATCATTCCCTGTCCTATAATACTGCAACAAAAGGTCACTTTTTGAAATCATTGCCTTTAATTTTTAGAACAAATAGAAGGAAATTCTCCTTCACACTGCAGTGAGTGAGCCTTTGGAACTGTCTGTCAAAAAGTCTTTTAATCTGACACCACACTTAGAGTTAACAGTTACTTCATAACCATTAAGCAAGCTTGTAATTACATGAGGTTGAACAAATCTCATTTCAGGAGTTAAAAAGATCACTCCCCGGGGTTAGTAGGAACTCTCATTTGTGTACAACACTGGACTTAGCTGTCCTGTAGGCAAAATGGAGGTGGGAAGATCCTCTGATTATGCACTATAGTGGTGCTAAGTACAAATAGACAGCAAGTATTAACTTTTACTAATATGTTTCCTACTAAGTTTTATGTGTTTGCATGTATATTCACCCATACATCTATAGGGGGAAGTAGTAGTAATGCATACACTCCAAACAAAACTGCTGGAGAAAGTTCTGTCTAGTAGCTTCACTTCAAAGGGTTTCCACCCTCTGGCCCATCACAGTTGAAGGCAGAACAAACAAAACAACCACATGGAACAGCCACAAATAAAGGAAACTGATTTTGATGGCTCAATATAAATTCAAAGTTGTTGTCTGAAGAGCTCGTAGCTTAGGTTCAATGTAACTAACATAAATGGTGGAAAATCTAACTGGGGCAAAACTGAAGGACCTGTTTAACATGATGGTCTTCTCCTTACTCCCCTGTGTTGGGGAAGCTAGTCTTATCTCCCTGTCTATGTACACTGTCATAAATCCTAGTCTGTATTTATTCAACTTGGAAAATACAGATACTGAATACAGATGCTGAATGTTTTGATTTTCATCTCCAGTCCATCTTGAGATTACATACACACACATAAATATACATATACATATGTGTGTGTGTGTAAATTAAATATGCTTCAAATAGCACATTTAAACAAATACCATTAGTTCAGGTATGACATTATATATTAGTCTTTTATTAATGCAGAGAAAAAGTCAGAGCCTATGTTAATATATGTATACATACAGTAAAAATAAAAGTCTGTACTATGTGTCTCTGGTATCAAAAGCAAGAGATTAAACAGTACATAAAAAACAACAGATGTGTACAGTGTATAGTTTCTGCAAAGATAAATACACCATGCAAGGAACTAAGAGTACAGAACTGCTATTTCAACTCAGTTAATTTGCATTTTTATTATGAGACAGATTCATTGTGTTGATTGATAACATCAACACGTTCCCAACTGCACTGGTAAGGGACTGTACAGCAGCTTAATCTGCACTCAGGGTGATGCTGTCTTGCTGGTTAGTAATTAAATCTAGATACTCTACAAACAAGTCATTGTGTGAAATACCAAATCTATTAGGAAGTTTAGTATGAAGTCATCTTAATACAAACCTGGCCTCCCAGAACAGCTATGTATAATTAGATAACTCACACGAGCAGATAACCCTATTATTTTCCTCTGCTTGGTTAACGAATGAAGTGCAGTAGACATCAAAATTTTCCAGCCATAGGAAGTAGTAACTGTTTTTTGGGAGTGTAGCAAGTTACTCCCTAATATAATCATGGGGGAAATACACATTCCATGCCAAATTTTGTCATTGTTTATATGAAAAGTAATACATACACTTCCTAGCAATAAAACTATAACCACAGCTGACATTTATGTATTAACCAAACATAAGACTCCAGGTTTATTTGCACGAATTGCTCTCAATGGATTAATGCATATACTGGAAAAGTGACAAAATTTTACAAAAAATTGAAACAGATACTTTAAAGATGTAATGCTATGACATCCATCAAGGATTTATCTGTTTTATCAGAAAAATTTTTTATTCATGTTCATAAAGTGTAATCTTAGGAGTCAATGAAGAATAGGTACCTATCATCTTCCCATCACCTTGCGCAAAAACATTTGTCCACAGTCATTGCCTTACCATTCTCTAGTCTTCATTCCAAAAAATAAATCTTTCCAACTTCCATCCTTCTCTCCAATAAATCCAAATCAGTAATCTTGCAGTATTCATTTTAATTCAACAATTACTTCCCATTTCTTAACATTTGGGGAAACTATTTACTGTGTTTAAAAAATCTGCAATATATAATAGTTTCTAATGGGAATCATTTGAAAGTAGAGCAAGTTGGATTTGATTAAAAAGAACCACATCCAACTTTTCACTATTTTTCAGTTCATGGCTCTAACTTTTCCACTTCATTATGCATGCCAGTTTCATTATCTTACATTGCTCTACACTGGATTGCATTACCTACTTTTTCCACACATAGTCTACACCAATTATTGTAGATTTGGAAAGCCACTGCTTTTTCTCCACCTTTCCTGTTTTAAGTGAAATGTCTTCAAACCATGTGCAAATATGTATCTTTTAATGACCTTCATGTCACCTCATTTATTACATCCACTAACCCTGCACTGTTACAATTTACCTAAACCATCTGCTTTCAATATGTAAGCCAGTTTTTCCTGCAGCAGTTTTCTTTTCAATGACTTTACACATCAATCTTTATGGTGGCATATCAAGATAAGTTGCCCTTGAACTTTTGATAAATTATATCAGGGTTGTATTTTCCTATACTAGCTCACTCAGAAATTTAAGAATTCATGGAGATTCATCTGACGGCTCTTTTTTCACAGTTTCATGCTCCCAAGCCTCTCTAAATTATTCATCATGAACTATGCCATAGTGATATTTCATTCCAATATTTCTGAAATGAAAACACACAAAAACCCTTGTAAGACTGAGGGTGGAGGGTGTTCATCTGACTGGCTTGGGTTTAGGGTTTTTTAAAGTCTTATGGGACAGCTCTTATCCAAATAAATTTCATGGTATCAACTTACCTGAAAAAAATATCCTTTCTCTAAAGTCTGGGATTCACACCTACCATCTTTGTCATAGTTCTGTTCTACGATAAATTTGGAGATGTTGCAAGATTCAGTCAATTTCTGTGAGATTCTAATTTTCTCAGCCTCAAGAAAAGGGTGATAGCAAGATCTTTCAAAAGACAAGATGAATCTTTCTGGCTTATGGTTGTGAATAACATGATTAATTATGGAAAGAAGGTATGAGAAAGAAGGAACTGGAGCAATTTCATCCATATTGAACATTTCAGTTTGCAGGCTTGCCTAAATATAAGGGCAAATGCAACCTTTCGCTGCCACTGAGCGGGTGGGGTGACAAAGATACCAGTACGTAAATGTCCCCCTAAGAGGAAATACAGTATGCACATATGTGCTGCTCCATTAGATCTAACACCAGTGGTGCACTGAAAATTGTTGCAAACAAGCTGTTCAAGCCACTAAGCTGACAAAACCATCTATTTGCTTGTAGACCTCCCTTTTCTAGACTTAAAGACAGACAACAATATACATTTTCTATCAGATTTACAGCCAGCTGACCTTCATGGTCGATTGATAGTAATGCCCCAGTTACTAAAGACATACATTACACAATATTAATCCTGGTCCTTCACATCTCAGGCTGTTGTTCTAATCACTAGATCAGTGACCTCCAAAGTGTTCTTATCATGAAACCCATCAGTAAAAATTTTTTGAGCACACATCCCCAGTATATGTACACTTTTTAATAAATTGTGTACCACTGCACCAGTATATTATGTATGTTTCAAAACATATTAAAAACCCCAAATTAAAAACGAAAAGACAAAGATCTAATCAAGACTATGTTAAAATTATTTTATTTTATTCATTACTGGTACATAAATCTTTTAACTGTATTATTATTAATAATACTTATATTTTTAATGAGAACAATGAGTTTCCTTAGTTTTAAAAAATTTGGGTAGAACTTTATCACAGTGATACAGTGATTCAAGGTCTGATTCTAAGTTCAATTAATTTCAATACTTGGTGTTAAAATCTGTCATAACTGAAAAAGCTCACAAAGATATACAGATCTAAATGAAAGAAGTACATTCTTGGTCATGATTATTAAATTATACTAATTTTTCAATTCCATATACCAGCGAACCACACATTTTTATTGAAATTTGGCTAGGAAATTTCCATCTTTCCTGATGTCAGTCACTTGGTCTTCCCAACAAATGAGAAGGCGATGCATTTTTATGTTTAACAAATGAGTTCAGAACCCACTGAAACTCAAGAAAAAATTTAAAAATGCTAGGAAATCATGTTTCCAAGGGGTTTTTTATGTACAAATACAAGGGTTTTTACAGGTGACATGCATAATTTTCAGCAACAAAATCATATAACAATGGAAAAGTTTCAAAACATTTCTTTTCAAAACGCTTTTCCCATACCATGTTTCTTTTGAAAAGCAGTTACTTTCCTACTCATTGTTAAACCATCACCTTTACTTCAAAAGGACTGATCAAGTCAGCTTATTTTTTCCAAAAATATCTGCTAGATAGCATAGTAATGTCCACAACTTTTCATCACAGAAGAGGTCAGCAAATTAGGCACCTCTGCTCTTTTCGAAAAAAGAAAAATGTGAAGCCTGACTTTAACAACTCTTTTAAGCGCTTTGTCCCAAGACAACCAGTGACCCTCAGTGCGGTACAAAAGGATTTTGCAGTCACTCCACACCTTGTTGAAAAATATTGTAAAGATTCTACTATTTAAAAGTCTTGTTTTTATAAAACTAACCAAACTGATCAGATCCTGTAGCACTCTGTATTGTTCTGAGAGCAACTTCTTGCCTTTGACAGGAACCTGGGAACAGCTTGCCTCTGACGCAGTGAGTGAATTTCAGGTGCAGTGCCAGCTCTGTAACCTTACCCTCAGAATCCTTTCTTACTCCACTCAGAGCAGCTGCTCCATCAATAGTTACACTGCAGTTTTCCTATGAAACATCACTTTTATTAAAGTTATTTATTCTTGAGATTATATCTCCTTTAGCACCTCTTTTTTTTAGTGCTGTGTTCACAACGAAGTAGTTCTTCATGTAATTCACTACTGAAACAGAATCTAGCAAATACTATAAGCTGAGACAAGGGCATCTTTAAAACATACGTATTTTCAGCTAACTGCATAGCAAACCTCTCAAACTGTGTAATGTGCTCTAACACTTGTTTCTTCAAACTCCAGCGATGCATTTCTACACATCTTCCAACTCTATCTTCTGACAAAGGAGCTCATTTTAGAGTTTGTCACCATGTTGGTTTTTTATGTATTATTCCATTCACTTTTGCTGCAGCAGGATGAACAAATGTGTTCCCAACAGCATGTGGCTTTTTATCATTTGCTATTAAGAAGCCTTAAAAGAGGCTTCCAAAGATTTATAATTAAGTGAAATTTTACAAAATACTGTACTGAGTATTGCTTGACTATAACCATCTCTGATTAAATCTGATTAGATCAGCACTGTTTTTACCCTGTAATTATGAAGAGCTCATACCAGGACTAGGAGAGGCTCTGCCATTTTCCTGTTCATTTGTGCTGTCATTATTAGCCTTACTATCTTCAATCTGTGGTTTCTTCTCAAGAATTTTTTAAGCCACTTGCCTATCTAGTGAGAGTTAGTTTAGTTAAAACTAAATAAAATAAATCATAAATCCATGTCACCAGGCATACACAAACTGTAATTCATCACAACGCACTGCAAGTGCGTGAACGAGCGAGAGCACCACTGTCAATACCTCTGCAATGTGAAGTAGCTCCTCCCTTAGGACACCTTGCCTACCGTTCAAAACAGAGAACCCTCTGACATGTGGATGGAAGGCGGGTGCCAGCATCAATAAGTACATTAAATATTAGTAAAGCTTTATTTCTTCCTTATATTTTTCCGATAAAGATAAATAAAAATATAAATTCTGATAATCTCAAGGAATCTTCCAGTGCACCTCTTGGGGTGTGCATCCACTTTGAAGACCATGGCACTAGACCTCACAAATTCAAATTTTCTCATTTCCAAATATTTCTTATATTTGTATAGCTCCTGGAAAAACCTGGAAGCCAGTAAAATGTAGAACTCATCACGAACTGCTAAGTAATTTCAAGCAAATGTCACCATTTCATTTTTGTAATTATTTCCCTGATTAATCAAGATCTTTCTCTGGCATATTCCTCATATGTTGGTCTTCTCATACCACTTACTGAGGGAATATTCAGGTTTATGCACCATTCTGCAGTTTCTCTTACAAACACTGCTGGGGCATACAATTAATTACAGATCTAAATGTCATTCTCAATTTACCACCAGTGACTATACATCTAGCTTTTGTGATCTTGGGTCTTCTTTTCTTGAGAAAAAAAGCCCTTTTTTTCCCCTCTTAGATTTCATACTACTTGCTATTATGTATTTTTCTTTTCAAATATCTGAAATTAGTATTAAAAACAAACAAAAATATTTCAAGTGTTTGAAAAACAATAATATTTGCCAGTATGTCTAACTTCTCCTTCTGGACTGTATTCTTCCATGAACTTTTCTCCTGTCTTTTTGGGCTATAGAAATTTAGCTTAATCTGACAGGCATCAAACACATTACTTGTTGTTGTTTTCAATATTATGTTTTTAATATCCTCTGTATGTTACTCTCTTGTTTTAAGAACACAACCAGAATAATTATATTTACACAGCCCTCCGAACAGATGTCATGTGGGAATACAATACTAGAATGGATCTTCTGAAGCATCACTTTGGTAATGCAGGTAAACACATAGCACAAAATCTCATTCACAACTTTAAGATCAATTTTAAACCCAATTAGGGTTTGTTGGGGTTTTTTTTGTTCCCTGTTACTCCTGCATGGAATGCTGTTTTCCAACATATGTCACTTAACTTTGAGAAAACTTAGTTTAATTTCTCTCTTACATTTATTTCTGGACACTTTTGTAGTCATTTGCATTCATGCCAGTAGTAACTTCAGAGTTTTAAAGCTCTTTTTTACCTCTTCCCCTATCTTGACATATTTAAAGAAACATTTACAACCTACTTTGATTTATCTTTTTAGGTAAAACATATAATTTTGACTCCCTCCTCATAAGGTAGGCTTTCTATTCCCCAGCAGTTTTCCTTGGCACAATTTACCATTCTTGAACATGGCTGTATATAGTTAACTGCAGGCTGTTGTTCCTTGTACAGCAGCAACAATACTCTTCTCTTCTCGTGGAAAGAGCTTCATTTTGAAAAATCCAATAATATCTCTTCCCCACCTGCAGTTACATGTTTGCAGCATACAATTGTCTTAAAATTGACTAAAGCTCTGAGGTCCTTTTCCTTTTTTCCAACGGATTGTTCCTGAGTTTATCGCAGAAATGCCTGTTACACAGAGCATGATTTTGTATTTTTACACTCAAATTTCAACACATTTTTATTACCAAAGTCTTCAAAGATACCCTATTACTTCTGCATGACATTATAATACTGACCCCAATAGATAGGGCATTGCAGGCTTGTGTTCAGCATATTTAATTATCATACATCTATCTTAACTCCCAAGGTCATCACTGAAAACTCTTAATAAAATAACATTGTTGGACCAATCCTAAAGAAACCTCAGTAACTCTCGGGCCTATGGTTTTCTCTTAACAGCTAGGCTGTTGTCCTGTTGTTACCAAGTTCTTCACTACTAAGCAGGTTTTCACTTCTGTAATTTAGCTAAGTTTTCCTCATATTCCCTAGATACTCCATAAGAGTGACTCACAGAATAATTATGTCAGTGGTTCAAGCAGAGGCTATTTGGCATAAAGAATGAATTTCACTTTCTACAAATATCCCCCAGTGGTGGAACATCCCTCCAGACCATCTTCTTCATAGCACAAAACTATGTTTACTGAAGATCAAAAGCCAGATGTTGATTTTCATTATCTTGTCATTCCTTCATCCTCTTTCTCTGGGGATCAAGAGAATCAGAGTAAAGCTGATCCAAAATTCCCCGGTTTTGTACATGTAGTCTATCTCTTGGCATACTTTTCCTGACCTGTTCCAGACAAAACTGAGGGTGTTATTTGTTATTTTTCCCAACAGGTCTTACTCTCTTTTACCTCCGGGAATTTTTATTTTCTAGAAATACTCTGACGCAAAAAACTTCAAACTATACTGCAAATTATACAGATGTGCTGCTTACTAGCTCTGGTCTATGTCCTAAGTCTCATCCCTAGCCCCAGATGTTTTCCATCTGGAGGGAGGCAGAGAGGGAGTGTGTGTGTGGGATTGCCAGCCATTGCAAAAGTATTTACAGGCTCTTCAGGCTTACTTTCTGTGACTGCTTCCCATGTGAAAAGACTTTGATTCATCCCATGATTTAGCATTCTTCATACAGTGAAACGCAGATTCAATTTCACTGGTTTTTTCTCCTGCCAACTGAAGTTTCCAATGCTATTTCTTTTCATATTATCCTCATTTCTTTACCAGACTATCTATTTTGCTGTATCCAGTTAGGCTCCTGTTCTCACCTCTCCTTGGACCAAGGTGCTTTGGTCTGCAAAGTGCTTTAGTTGACACATCACTAGCATGCATTTAGTTGGTGCTTTAGTGCTGCATCACTAGCTAGCTTCATCCCCTTTCCCCAGTCTTTCAGGAGAAAGACTAGTATTTCTACAGTTTCCCCTGAGTGTCACCATATGGAGTTTATCAACTTATTAACAGGCATCACCTAAATTAGTTCCTTAGTGGCTTTCACCTAGGTTACTTCTATCTTAGCTCTTTCAGAAGGGATGAAAGGCTCTAAGCCAGCAGTACACACTCCCTGGAAGTTCCCTCCTAGACTTACCACACAACCACCAACCTCTGCAAACTGTGAGTGATTTCAAATAGATACCCATAGCTTTCGTAGAAAAAGATTCCATTTAAAGTTTCTTACAAGTACCAAATATTGATAACTGCCTCTAGAAAGAGAAAAGAATAATCATTTTTCTTTCAGGCCACATGATCCTCTATACTATAAACTATTACCTATTGTCCCCTCCCTACCTCTAACTCTCCTCCTTCTCCCCTCCCTCTCTTCTTCCTCTCATATTGACTCAAAGGAGGAAGTCAGACTGAGCAAGACAGTGGGATGGAAGAATTGCCTCCTCTGAGGAAGCAATTCTTTATTCTGCTATAATTGTTTCTGAAACTAAGAAATACAAAGATCTTTCATTAAGTTCTAAAGGTAATGGCATTTTGATCATTCACCTCTGCTTGCTAAAACAGTCTGATGTAGTTGTAGTCTGTCGTAACTGCTGAGTACACGACTTCAGATATGTGCCACACCAACTGTATGAGGAAATGGAAAAGAAAGTTAGAGCCCCATAAAGTCTTTCTACTCCCACCAGTAAATCTGTTCCTGTAATTTTTCCAGTAAAAATTTTTCTTATTTTGAAAAGGGGATTTTACACTAAAATCAAAAGTCAGTTATGCATACAGTGGACGGTATTATATACCTGACACTGCTCATCTACTATTGGTGACTTTAAATGTAATGAATGATTCTGTGATAACTACCTTTTGCACACTGCTAAGCACAGATTTTCTTAAGTTCTTAAAAAGGGGGGGAGAGAAAACATATTTATCCTCAAATTATTTTTTTTTTAAAAACTTACTTTTAGCCTTCTATGCCAGATTTGCATTTTGTGCTTCAATTCTAAGTTCCAAAAAGCACATGGTGAAACATATATAATTAGTTGGCAGACAGTAAGCACATTTGCTTTTTCTAGTAAGGTCAATAAAAAGAATGTATTAAGAATGTCTTTCTAATCCCCAATTTTCTTTCATGTAAAAATTCCTGAGGATGTAGCACTGTTCTCTGCCATTCTAGTTAATTAACTGCCTTGTTTATTACAGTAATACCTTCAGGTCTATGAAAGAATAAATAAAGAATAAATTTCTACTGTGCAGCATGTTATACAAACACTAGAATATTGTCTCCACCTCCCTAGTTTCATTTGACAAAATGGTGAAAATACAACATTCATGTTGCCCACTGATACTGATTTCATATGGCCACAGATGCATATAAGTCCATGCATCTTTGTTCTTAAATAAAGGCACTTCAGCATTCTCTTCAACCTCCTACAGGAGCCTCCTTCATTCAACATCCACAAAAGCAGTCGACATGGGAAAACACCTAAAGCTGCTGTGGTCAAGCAGTGACTGATGAATCTGACCTTTATTACCTCATCTGCATGTATGGCAGACCTCTATGATCACTTTTGATCTCTACATTTCCTCACATGCTAGCAGATGCCTTGGGGGTAAGTTCTCCATTGACCAACTATTTAGCAGACATGAGATATATTTCCTGGCTGTACCGTCCAGCGCTCCCCCTCCCCTTCTCAACAGCTATAAAACTGAGAAGACATAAATATGTCCCTGGAAAGCTATACCACCTAGGGTAAAATGTTGGAAATGATGGATAGAAATAGCTTCAAGCATCTATTCCAAAAACAGTGCTTACAATTCCAACAGCCTTCCAACAGAACACAATAGCATATAACCACATTACAAACACCTAGAGTCCCTCCTAGCCTGCAGTGAATGAGTTTTACTTTGGCCTTTGCTATCCACCAGAGAACAGAAGTTGTGAGTCACCACAGCTAAGCTGATGAATGACAAGTCACTATCTTGTCTCAGCCAGAAAAATATGAAGACCACCAAAAGTGGGATAAAACCAGAAACCAGGCATTCTTAAGTAAGTCTTCAGTAATACCCTTCTGGGACCTACATATAGCCTATATTTTTTATATTTTTTTCCCCAATTTTCCCTTTGAGAAATGTTTTGAAGTTCCCACTGATGAAACCTCCACTGGATTCTATGACAGTTTTCCATGAATCAGAATTTGAACACATCTCAATAAAAGGACCATGCTGTTACCTTTTAGCTCACATCTTTAAAACAGAAAATATGGTATTGTCTGTGTTGTAAAGTCAGTCCAAAAGAAATATTTATCTAAAAGTAATTCCTTAGGGTACAAGAAGTGTTATTTTTTCTTCCAATGAAAAAACAGGCAGAATAGAAACTGCCTGTAGCTCATAGTGGCATTATCAAGGCTCATGCTACACATTAGACATGGTCCATGAAACACTCTAACCTCAAGGCAAAGTAATTTCTAATATGAATTGCTCATGCAAAGGCATTTCAGAATTGTGAAAAATAAGCCCCTCCAACCTCAATTTTCAGCTTCACTTTGTCAAAAGCTATTAAAGATAGCATTAATGTCATGGTTCAAAAACTATTGCTTACCTAAGAATATTTCCCTTTCTCTGCTATAATACTCTATCTTTATTCTGACTCCAGAAGGGGAAGTATTAAGTTATTATTTATCTAGTCATGGAAATTTTACCTTTAAAAGTATCACCTCAAATGGAGGTAAATTTACCAGAATTTATCTCAAATAATATGGACAACTCAAACTTTGTCTGCAAAAATCCATATGGATGTACCCTTGCTTATTGAAATTTTAATATATTAGATGACCTATTTATAGTAAGTTATCAGAAGATACTTAGAACATCCAGATGAAGACAGCCTGTAAAAATCAGGGACCAAATCAAACAACATTCATGAAATGGGTACTGAAAAATTATTTTCAATATAACCCTCTATAGAAATATTGGAGATTTTATTAGATTGGGCTCCTTGTAAAAACAGGCAGGGAAAATTTTACAAGTGCCCTCTATAACCTCAACTGGTCCTACTAATGTCAACAACAGCCACATTCAGAATTTCTGAAAATTCCCCACATTAAAAGAGTTTCCCATAATAAAAGAGTTTTTATAAACAAGTTGCTCTGTTTTGATTTATTTATCAGTTTAGGGGTATACACAGAATACAATGATACACAGGCTTCAGAAGTATATACATTGGACAGATCAAGGTAATACAAGAGATAAAACATTACCCTTTGGAAATTTTATCCTTTATTTGCCAAGAGTAGTGACAGTGTTTAGAATGGGACACTTATATCTGATGGCTGTGGTTACGTAAGCTAAAATATTTTAAGCATGAGGAACAGACAGTCAGACTTAATACACAGTGCATTGCACATTTACTGAATTGAATTATAGTTGCAATAGAAAATATAAGAAAATTACATTCCAAGCATCACAAAGGAAGAATCTCTACTGTTAATTAAATGGACTTTGGAAAATTCTAGGTAGGCACTGATACCTTGGAGTTTTGATTTTTTAATTTTTGTAGATTTTAGAAGTAGTTATATAGTAAATGTAGATTTTAGAGTAGCAGCATATTATCCCTTTACCCTTTAA
>JAYRBT010000001.1:93844479-93878447 GCA_036023395.1 Myiotriccus ornatus
AAACCTCTGTATCCTTATCTTATCTCCTACCTAATTTGGCTTGGAGTCTTTTTTTCCCCACAGCCATTTAGGCAACACACTGAAGCCAACTATCACATGAAGGAGATCTTGTTTAGCCCAGAAAAGACTCCTAACCTCTACAATGTGACAGCTGGATACAAACTAGTCCCCAGTAGCCAGGATATACTCTTTTCTTTAGTATTTCTTATTTACTAGTTAATTGGCTTCCCACACAAAATACTTCTGGGACTAGGACCTGGTGGACAACAAGATGAAGATGAGCAAATAATGTGCTCTTCTATCTAAGAGGGACATAGATTTCTTGGACTGCATTGTCAACAGGTCTAGGCACTGCTGAGAGCCCACCACTGTGGTGAGGTTCCAGTTGCAGGCTCCTCACTAAAAGAAAGATATGGACATACTAGAGTGAGTCCTGCAACGGGCATACAAAGACGAGGATGGGACTGGAGCCTCTGTCATACAAGGAGAGGCTGAGGCAGCTGGGGTTCTTTAGGTTTGAAAAGAGAAGTCTCTGGCGGGACCTACAAAAATGTGTAAATTCCTGATGGAAGGGGTAAATACATGGAGCCAGACTCCACCGGGTGAAGCCCAGTGACAGAACAAAATGAAATAGCTACAAATTAAAATACAGAATATTCTGTTTAAACCTAATGGAAAGTTTTATGCACTTTCCACCCGTTAAGATTTGGTCCTGGGCAATCTGCTGCAGCTAGCTCTTGTCTGAGCAGGATGTATGAACTAGAAAACCTTCAAAAGTGATTTCATGAAAACTATTATCAAGTACATAGTCTAAAAATATTTAAAAATATTTCTCCCTTCCCTTTACTTGTAATATTGAAATAAGATTATAAATATGATAACAAATGCTGATCTACTTGCAGTGACCTATTTAAAATTTACACATTTTAAAATTATACAAATAGATTAAAAAACTTTAAGTCAGACTGTGAACTGTTTCTGCACTACTATTTAAAAGAGCAATATGAAATAAGCTGAGAAAAAGAGCTGCATTAACAACATTACAGAAAACTAGAAGTTGTGATCCTAGGAATGGAAGCACAAAACAGAATAATAGAATCATTTAGGTTGGATAGATCTTTAAGATCATTGAGTCCAATTGTAAATCCAGGACTGCAAGTACACCACTAAACTATGTCCCTATTTACACATCTTTTAAATACTTCCAGAGATGTCAACTCCACCATTTCCATGGTCAGCCTGTTCCAATGTTGACTACCCTTTCAGAAAAAAAATATTTTCCTAATATACAATCTAAACTTCCCCTGGAGCAACTTGAGGCCATTTCCTCTTGTCCTGTTGCTTGCTACTTGGGAGAAGAGATCAACCCCCACCTGGCTACAACCTTGTTTCAGGTCTTCTCTGAGCTTCTTTGTCTCCAGCATAAACATCCCCAGCTCCCTCACCTGTATTTCATGAGACTTGTGCTCCAAAACCTTCACCAGCTCCACTGCCCTTCTCTGGAAAAACTCCAGCACATCAATGTCTTTCTTGTAGTGAGGGGCCCAAAACTGAACACAGGACTCGAGGTGCAGCCTCACCACTGCCAAGTAGAGGGAGACAATCACTACCCTGGTCCTGCTGACCACACTATTCCTGATAAAAGACAAGATGCCATTGGAATTCTTGGACACCTGGGCACACTGCTGTTCTCTGCAAAGAGTGAATACTTTATCTATAACTATATTGGGCAAACTGTGCTTTAAAAAGTCAAAGTTGTTTAGATAAATATTAAATTTGCCTTATTTTCACCATGTCCACAAACACTTCTTTATGAATACTGAGTGTAATTGACTGAATACTTGCTTTACAGAAGGATGTTTTTATAAGATGGTCTGAGAACTCAACCCTTAACAGGAAATGACAGGGAGAAAAGAAACAAAATTATCTGAATTCCCATTTGAGACTGAGTGCTTATCAGAGATATAAGCTCCTGACCACAGGGAAGAGATAAGAGACACTTGACATTGATGTTTACAATTTATTCTCATTGAAGGCCTAAAAATGCCTTCTAAAAATCCTGAGCACCCAAATAATGTCAAGGAAAAAAATCCAACACAGTATATGCTTTCACAGATATGATTAGTAGTAATATGTTGCGTTCATACAGCAGTTTCAGACCTCAGGGTGCTACATTCTATCTCCTTTTCAAGCACACAATGCACTGGATTGCTTTACTTACTAGTAGCAGTAGCAGGACAATATCAGGATTATCACAGGCACAGGCTACATGCATTGATGTCCAAAAATCCTCATCTTGATGATTTACATTTACTCCTCTGTCAATTAGAATTTCTGCAGCAAATGCATTATCGTAGCGAGCACACTGGAAGAAAAAGAACAGATTGGGGATGGTGCTTTCCTCAGTGTACAACTGAATTTATTACATAGTATTTAAATTAGGCAGACAATACAATATAGTTGAACTGCTGTGTTTGTAGGGAACAACAGCTGAAGAATCTATAGAAGTAATTCTGTGGAGACCACCAGTTCCATATGTATGATTCACAGAACCCCCTACTTCCTGTGAAATCTGCTGAAACTACAATAAAGATAAGGCTTTTTTTCTGTTCAGTACTGACATTCCAAATCACTGCACAGGCATCAGTGCATGATGATCACATGATGACTAGTGGCATCTAAGTATATGTACACCCACACGTACATATGTCCACATGTACATGAACTTCTGCCTCTTATGCAGATCATAGCAGTAATTCACACTTCTACATACCCGCTTTTATTTCCAATCCACTAACCATATGACTCCTTTTCCAGTCTCTCTGACAGATAAATACTCTGCACACTACAGGTGTGTTGGGAGAAGCAAGGGAATGCACGTGCGTGTGTGTGTGTGTGATGATGGAGGTCACAGTCAATAATTTTGGCAGAGAAGAAGAAATTGGCTTAGACATGGTTTTGACCTTACTCTGTTGCGATATGCCTTTAGATATAAAAGTGTTAAAGTTGTTTAAAGTGAACATGCTTCCAAAATGGTGATTGTAACCCTTTGTGTAACCCTTCTGCGTCAGGCAAATGCCTGGAATTTCAGCGTTTGTCATTACTCGTCTGTCACATCTGCGACTTTTTATGCATAAGGTTATGAATAGTACTGTAAAAGACAACCAGGGCACCTCTTAAGATCTTAACTCTGGTCTAGCGTACAATCTCAGTAGCTGTTTAGGGAAGGATCCTCTGTCTTTCCCCACCAGAGAGAGGTTACGGGGAGACTTATTTTCTCTGATACTTTGATGCTTTGAACACAATCCTTCATATTGATGCCTCTTCCAATATTTAAACATATCCTGGACCCAAAAAGCACATATATATATTGAGAGTAAAAATATAGTGAAATCTGCAGGTAATTTGCAAGTGCGGGTTAAATAATTGTGTTACATCTATCACATGTAAAACCATATCATGGCATCCAGTTTGCTGATCTCTATTAATCTGGCATGGAAGGCGGGATACTGAAGGAAATGGGGAAAAAGTAGAAGTATGTTACTGGATTTGATTGTGAAGTCAAAACAGAGCTGAAATCTTCAACTGAGTGGAAGAGCTGCATGTACTATTGCAATATTAAATATTGATAACTCAGAAGATGAAATTTAAATCTATCAGGATAAAAAGCAGTCCTGCCTTAAATGATTTCCAAAATACTGACCAATAAATTACAGGACAGAAATTAAGTTCTGTTATATTTCCTTCAACTTATAGCTTATTTGGAAGCTCTAGAAACAGTTTTGTTTTGTTGCAGTATTATTCATTGTATCAGTATAATTTACACTGAGCTGTTCTGTGTTCAAATTTTAACAAATCAGAGATAAGACATTATATAATACAGATCAACATAATCTAATACCAATCATTGCACTGTTGAGCAAAAAAAAAAAAAAAAAATTGTGGCTGCTCCTTGATTCTTGTTTAATAGATATTGTGAAACAAAGTTCCAGAAAAAAATTGTTAAGCATATACTTTATTATTAGGGTGGGTAGGGTGACTGCCTGTGTGAATTGGTCTGATGCTATGTGTTTCCAACTGAATGGGTAGCTCAGGCAAGTACTCTCTTTTCATACTTCTCCTCTTAGGAATCTAAAGAGTGTTCACCTGTGAAGTTCCCACAACTTCTCAGAGATTGAATATTGGGATACAGAGACGGCAACAGAATCTCTATCAAGTGTCACATTTGATTTTTTCAGAAATACATCACATTTTGGAAGTGAACAGAAATGGAAAAAGGAATTATATCATGAACTGGATGGTAAGGAAAATATGAAGATAAATATATTTTCCATTCATTCTGGCATAAAAACACTTAGCCTACAACTGGAAAGAATAAACACTGATTAAGGACAAAGCACCTTATATAGAATCATAGTGGTAAAACTAATACTTAGAATGGATCTAAGTGGGCTTAAAGAATATAACACAGATGCATGATAAATTGTTATTTTCAATACTTGCAGGAAAATAAACTTGGCTTATCTATTTCCCTGCATCATGACTCTCCTCTCCTGTCTGTACTGCTCCCAAATCAGGGTTAAATCCAAATTTCATTGAAATTAGGTTTGCCTCTCTCTCCAGTGGGACCTGCATTTTCCTGTAAGTGAATTGTGAGTACTTACAAGTAACCCCAACTAAACTGAGGCAGTAGGTTACACGTAGCTCTCTAGCGCAAATTTCTTGCTGCAGAAAGCATTCCCTCCTTTGGAAGCACATGTGTGTCTGTGAAGCAGCAGGCACCAGTTGAGAGATACTGACTGTGAATTGGGGCACAACGTAGATCTAGAAACCTAAAAAGGTACAGTTTAACTGCAGATTTAATCTGCAGTTAAAAAGTGTGCATCAGCTAAACTGGACAAGGCAACCTAAAATTCCTGAAGATGGATTTTTCTTTCTTCTATTTTAAATTGCCTGAGACTGATGTCACATCATCCACACTGAAGATTTTCTTCTAGGGCTTTCAGCACAGTACAAGATTTGGGATGCCTCTATTTTGAGAATTCAAAGATAACATCTCCTATGGACTGCCCTTTTACAGAGCAATTGAGCACTTTGCAGCAGGCAAATAGTGGGAGGAGAGAAAAGATAATTAAAATTCGTCTGTTTCAAATCAATACTGGACTCTCCCCTTACCTAAGCTTCTATTTCCTAATGTCCTTGGTAAATAGCATGGCCATGGTAGATGAAAAAAGCAGATTAATTACATAAAGGAAATGCTAAATCTTGCAAGAACATGGTCACAGGTGTGCTGGAGTCCAGTAATTACAGGAGCTTTTTTCTTTTATAAATTACTCTATTTTGTGTACATACTATGAAAAACTTAATCCAGCTGTTCTAAAATGAAACAGCCAGCCAGCAGACTTTTCAATAGATCTGTTACACCCTCTTATTTCCTAAGTCGCATTTATTTTACCCACATTGTGCAACAAAGTTGGATCCAAATGTCTTAAAATAGTTTCACATTAAATAGGCAGCATGTCTGCAACTGAAGCATCACAGACCAAAGAAAAGGATCATAAGACTTGGGCATTAATCATGAGTTTTGCGAAAGGCTTCAGCAAAGCCAAAATTCAACTTCTGTGTTTTGGTTTTTTTTGCCTATCTGTCAGTCTTTCCTCTTTATGCCCTTACCTCTTGCTTTTCTTTTGGTCATGATATACAAATTGTTTTTCTTTTATCTTTCCATTGCTTAATCTGAATTGCTATGTAAATAATGTTAAACTAAATGCAGATAATATGTTAAATATTGACAGATAGGAAACTAGTGCGAAAATATGCACAAACCGAAAAATGTTACATCATATGTAACATTATGTTTTCATATAGGACCTGTAAATCTCTGAACCATATATTTTTGTCTTCAGAATCAAGCAATATTTCCTTTGTTCTTTCTTACTGAACAGATAATTATAAATAAAACAGATAAACAGATAATTTATAAATAAAAATAAATTTTATAAATAAAAATAAAACATCTCATTCTCTTTAGAGAATTACATGATCCATTCTTTTGTAAGCAATTTGAAAATGAGCATACATTTAAAAAGCATAGCTGGATGCAATCATAACTACAGCAGAGGTAAGGGTAGATAAAAAATATTGTTAAGCCTTCCTTTTTTGTTAATATGTCAGATCTGCTACCCACTATCCAACCATATTTATCCACAGTCACTAACACTAATATTCAGTCACTCTCACCAGATGGAGCAAGGAGCCTCCTGAGGAAACAAGCATATGAGGGTCAGCACCATCTTTCAATAGCCGTAGCACTGAAATATCAAAGAAAAGAGGAACAAGAATTAATATTCCTAATATACCAGCAATACATCTAATTCTGAACTGTTAGTAGGCTGATTCTTCATGATCTGCATTAGGAGATTTAATAATATATGCAAACCGCTCATATAACATTTGCAGAACTATCATGTCAGCATTTACCATCTCACCTGTCATAATAGCGAAGCCTGTAAGCAAAGGACCTTTGATAATGAACAGCAAATATGAACAGTATCAAGGACTTTTCAAGTGTAGAGATAAGCATGTCAGTTTTGCACATAGGAGAGGGGAGGGGAGAGCTGGAGGAGAGACCCTGAGTCAAGGTCACGATCACCTGATTAGTTCATTTGGGAGCAAAATCACAGTCAGCTGGTTTCACTTTACTTTATAAGAGTTCCCATGAGATATGTTGGCTTTTTCAGTAAATACTTGAAACTAGTATTCATAACTGATAAAATTTGAAATTAATCATCATACCAAAGCTAAATGATCTGCACTCAATTTAACCTTTCCAGTGCATTGTCAGATCACTGATGCAGCATAATTTTTAAAATGATATTTGGAGTCAAACTCCACTCCCAGTTACACGTATCAAGCCCCTTTGAAATGAAAACAGGCTTATAAGCACAAGCAAAACCACAACCTTTCATATTGGTGCTCACTCAAGAGTGTAAATTCAGCACTTTTTCCCCATTGCCTTTATAACCTTTTCACTCTAAATCAAAGCACTGACTAACTCATGGCAACATTGTTCACTCCTTGAACAGAATTGCACGGTAGCAATGCCAGACACTATCAGGGGAGTTCACACAGGCACTGCAACCCTGTCTTCAGTAAACTGGCATAAAGAACCCTTTTAAAAGGCCCCTCTCCATGAGAATAACTGTCAATAATGTTTCCTGAGTAGGAGCACAGCTGGTTCTGACTCCATCGTTTGGAAAACTTGGTTTAAATCCCTAGTTAAGATACTGGATGGACTTGTGTGAACAATTGGTAAGAAATTTCAAGTAGTGAATACCCCAAAAATCTGTTCCACTGTGGCTTTGTCCCACAAGAGGGCCATAAATTTGTCTCAAGGCCCTTCTAACTTCTGTGAATCCATACGGAGACACTTAAACACAGTCTCCTCCCTATCTATGCATTTTTTGTATGTGTTTTCTTTTTCTCAAGAATATCTTGCAACTCCATTTTCACTGTACATTTGAACTTCTTACAGCATTTAGACAGTCAGTTGACCTGTTTGAAAGAGGTCATGGTTTTTTTTCAAGTACTGTCAACTAATAGAAGCAATGTTTTCGGAATGTGCTGAATGATTTTTGATCAGGCGCCCTAGAAAAATTCAGCCTAAGAAAGAATATTTGGCTAAATGGTTGCAACCCTGTAAAATTAAAGCGAAACACTAGGCAATATTATTACTAAATACTTTACATAGTAAACACAGTGGTATAATGGACAAATATTTACAATAGTTAGATTAATTCATTTAATCTTTTGCTCTTTTATAAGTTTTGAAAATCAAAGATCAATCCAATGCGCTGTATAAACTCATACTTCATTAATACTTCCATGGTACTTATTTCTCCTCACCAAAGGATTGCCTAATTTAATTTACATAACTGTAAATTACTTTTATGTTCTGGCTAATGCTACTTTGAAAGTTAATCTCTATCAGAAGTCCCTGTTACCCCCAGCATGTCCACCAAAAGTACAACTGGAACATTAGGTAACATGGAGTATAAAAAAATGTACATCTGTTAAGCAAGATGAAAAGCACTGAACCAGAGTGGGAGGGCAGAGAAATATTTATGAAATTTCGTAACTTTGGGAGAATTGGATAAACAACAGAAAGCAAAGCATTTCTTTCTGCTTTCAGATCCACAAATCTCAAAATGCACAATTGTCCTCATCCAGAGAGGGATCATTAAAAATAAAAGTTCAGAAAAAAGTTCCTTCCTTGGCTTAATACCTAAACTGATGGCCACATATGGAGATGCTCCCTCTGCCTCAGGTTTCAGTGAGCAAAGATTTATTTTAAGTCCTCCCTCCTTAAATAGGTGTGCAACTACATCCTCCTCAGGAGTTAATATTTTCAGTGTTCCTATGTCATGCCATTTCTTTAGCAGGGCTGAAAATATTAATTCCATATCACAGAACATTTCTTAAGGCCCTGAAAGTAATTTCATCTTCCCAATCCCACCAGGATTTCACCTGAACAAATTAACACTCCAAATTGTTCCCTTCCTCCATCCCTGTTTCTCAGGGGGAAAAAAAATCCACCTATTTCAGATTCTCCGACACTTAATACAGTGTTTTTATGCAGCATTCTTTCTTATCGACTCCATATGTGGGTTAAATATGTGAACTATGTCTTGATTCCACCTGCAATGAGAGACTCGTTTGCAAATATGGGAATTAAGGTAGATAGTCCTTTAAAGTGTGATTTGCAGAAATCATTCTATTCTCGAGATGGCTTTAACTGATGACATTGTGAGAGTATATAATTATTTAAAAATGCCATCTTTATAGTGTATTCTCACAGGTTGTACTACTGTCAAAAGGGAGAAGTCATGTTATTCATTTCATGGCCCATTTTTCCCTTGTGCCAGCTCTCCCCACCAGCTGCACATTCAACTGGACCAGTAAGGTGGTGGAAGTTTTGTTTGTGGGGAAGATTTTCGGGAGGGCAGGGGTTGGTTGGATTTATAGTTTGGTGGCAGAAATCTTATGTTGACTAAGGCTGTTAATGAAATAGCATTCTCAGTCTGTCTTTCTACAAGATGGGATAAGACAATTAACGAGTTAACCAAAAGAAACTGTTCCCTTCCCCTTTTCACAAAGGGACTTGCACACCTTTACCTCAGGCTACTTCTGCATCTGGGAGCTGACTTTAATGGCACAGAGTAACACCAGCAAAAATAAAATGTAGAGTTTCTTGTTGGGTAACTGAGATGAACTCAATCATTAAGAACGTTGGGATCACCAAAAGGGGCTTTTGGGTAGGTCCTTCCAAGCAAAGACAGAGGATAAAGACCTCCCTCTTTTGGCACGAGAAGGACACAAAGGAAGGTCAGTGGGTTGGGAAATCACATTTCTAACATTATTCCACAAGAATTTCATCTGGAGTATAAAACAGTATACAAGTGACAGAAAGAAACTCTGCGTACTCAGGTATAAAGAAGATGGGCAATTTATTGAATCTCTTCCTCCCATCAATCCTCTGAGGACTTGGTTCTTGTAGAGAAGCTATGCAAAATATGAAGTAAGGCCTTTCAAGATCCATTTAGCAACTCCTTGCAGTTGAAACCAAGAAATGACCATTTCTAGATCCAAGATCGAAATCCACAAAAATTAATGGCACAAAATTTTTGGCAAACTCTCAAGCCCTTCTTTTGTATGTATAAACAGGTCCATCCATTCACTGATGTCTTTTAGATTTGACACACAAAATTATTGACTACTTAGAACAGAATTTCATACCTGATTGCATATCTAATAAAGGTATTTTAGAAAGTATTTGAAAGCATTGAAGTCTCAGCAGTAAAGAAAGATAATAATCAACATAGCTTTCCACATATGCCCAGTGATACAATTTTAACCAAATTATTCCAGTGAGCTGAATAGCTTTCCACATTCCATTGATTTTATTGACTAGATTACACCTTATTATGTAGCCTTATAATGTAGTAGTTATTATTGTTGTGCCACAGGTCTTGTACTAACTTTGCATGTGGAACTACGGCTGTATTGGTTACATTTCCTGGGCTTGTCTTGGTTTGCTTGGAGCTTTCTTTTAACTCTTTTAGCTGTTACAGCAACTTAGTGATGACAACATGACAATTACCTAACACATTTTAGTTTTGTTTAGCTTTGTATAACTGTGGTGCATAACATATTAAGAATTTTGATATACACAGCAGTAACTAGTACTTACACTGTGCTGTGTTGAATATAATCTAGCTACCCTGTCATATAGAGCTACATATGACCTTATATGCTGCAGACACAAGGAGTACTGACCTGAAGTGACAGCCTGAAAGGTGAATTCAGAGGGTCCAGGGCTATCAGTAACTCACCAGAGATCATCTACTGATGGTAACACAAACTTAGGAGCTGGGCAATGTTGCATTCACAGCAAACTCAGTTTTAGTAGTAACAGAAAAGATCAAAATAAAGGTGCCTAACATCTGTAAAACCTAACAATTGGCCATCTGCTGTGCTGTATAGCAGTGTATCCTTCTATTAATTGTTTCTCTGAGGAGTAGCTGGCAGCTAGTGTAAACTTTGTTCCTGTTAATATCTATTTTTGTTCTCTTCAGTTTAGCAGGAATAACTCCAACTGGAAGGCTTTGCTTCTTCATTTTGTACAGAAATATGGCATACTGACGCAGAAGCCTAGCTAAAATGATGCTGATGCTGGAATGGATTATACCATTCTCCTCCTGTTCCAGTTTGCAAGTTTTTGTTACTTGGCACAAGGCAAAGATTAGTTTTCCACCCAGATCAAGAATCTGGGAATGTGGCTGTGGGTAATAGGTGATTATGGAGATTGGTGTACCCACCACCTTTCACCAACAGCTGAAAGTAGTTTGGGCATAAACTGACCATGAAATTGAATCACTGAACAACAGGTGTGATAAAGATGTGTAGTAGCATCCTTCTACCTCTTCCACTTTCACAAATTCAGTGTCATATTTTGCCCTTTACTTCCTCCACAGTCAGATATTTGGTCCCACACCAGCATCTTAAAACTCTGTACAGATGAATCACTCAAAATTCTCTCCACCTTCATGCCTCTTTCAGCACTCTTTTCTCAATCCTCAGTAGTCACCCTGTACTTTCAGCTTGTACAAAAGGTACTTATGAGGAACCTGCTACATAACTCAGCTGTGTATGAGAATAGATGAATGCTAATCTTTGGTAAGTTATTCTTAATCAGAACACCAAATGAAATCAAGCAAGATGTCAGATTTTTGGTTAATAGAGTTTTAGAAAAAATGTTTACCTCATATCATTGCTATGATTAGTTTAAAATTGAATTTTAAAATCCAAATACCACTGCTGGTAATTGAATCATTCTTTTAAGGTATCTTGTTTACCTAACAAACACATTTACTGCAGAAATACTGTTACCACCTCATCACTAGCAAAACAGCTCACGCTTTCTTTCAAAGGAAGGTCATCAGTTGACATGGTTCAGAGCAGTCATGCCCTTAATTGGCTTCTCAAACAACTTATTTGTAATCCCACTGCTTTTTACATGAAATATTTCCTGGGTTCATTGGCAACATCTGTCAAACTTGTTCAGATCTCATCTTTTAATTTTCTGGAGAACTCTGGAAATAAATTCCCATCTTTGCCGGACAAGAATTAAAGACAACAAACCACAAACAAAATATGCACAATATTTGGACATATAAGTGTTGTGCCATTCACAGACTGCAGAAATGAAGAGAGGAAAATTACTCTTTCCATACTGGCTGAGAGTGTTAGCCTTGCATATCCAAGCTGTACTGCCCTCTGTTTGAACAGATCACTGATGAGGACAGGGCTGATGTTTCTATTCTCCATGGCAGAGCTCCCGTAGTCTATAATTTTTTTCAAGCAGCCAATAATCATGTTACCATGACCCCAAAGCAACTGGGTCATTGATTCTCTTCTGCATTTAAAAGCATGATGTGAAATGTCAGGCTGATTCCTGCGCTCCATTCAACACAACATTACCTTTAAAAGAAACAAACCAAGGCACCAGTGAAACAGACTGACAGAGGTAGTTCCACAGCCCCAGTCAGTGTCGGTAGATCAAAATACATAGTAGTTCTTTTCCATGCTCTTTGTGGAGGAATCAGTCAGAACCCAGCCTTGGAAACAGCTGAGGGGCTCCATCACTCTACTGTGGGAGTGAACTTCAAGCATGACAGGTAAGCATGAGACAAGAGGGGTCCCTTTCTGCCTAATCCTCTGCTGCTTTCCCACCAGGCCTTGCACTATCAACTATTATATGTCCATACCCAGGCATTCACCAACCGTGACAGCTTCCTGCCAATGCATTGTCACTCTGAAGTCAAGGGCATAGCCCTCCTGTTATCTGAGGTACCTTGAACTGGAAAACCATACAGAAACTAATGGTTATGTCTCTGGGCCGCACAGACACTAAGCCAAACTCCAGTGAGATCCATGAGGAGAGTCACAATTCCCTCCTGGGGCAGACATTTCTATCACTGTAGACATAGCCAGAATAATTTATGAGTTTAGGGACTACAGTTATTCAAGAACTACTAAATTTAAAACTTCTTCATGCAAACTGGCCCTTTTCATTTCTATTTACATTAAACGTAATGCAGTCTGTGTCTCCGCTGGAAAATATTAAGCCCACAAATCTAATGGCCTGAAAAATCCCAGTGTGTATCTTTTACAGTGCCCAAAGAGTGCTACAAATTAATCTATCTCCTTACACAAAAGTGACAATGGGCAGCAGTTAAGATGTGATATGACAGGCAAAGAATCTGTTTTCAATTTTGAGAAGACACCTACTGACATGGAAAAGCAGTGTAGACTCTGAAATCATTCCAGAGGAACAAGACTTAGTAGTTATTGGGTCACCTTACCTAATAGCTACATCTATTTATGATTTCTGTCTCTCTCTTTTTTCTTTCCTTTTCTTTTTTTTTTTTTTTTAGGATCTTTATTCCTAAAGTCTTATTTTCTTTCATTTTTAGTTCAGTGTACAACTCCCTCCTACTTTAATAATTACTTTCTCAAATAAAAAGACCCTAATTTATGTAATTTACTTGCAAATACATGCACTAAAAATATCTAGAGCAATGTAGAAAAATCCTGGTGTAAATCACAGTAATTTAGAGAAGACTGGAGTTGTACAGTGCAAAGACATTACTGCAAGGGGCACACCCAGCATCACAAAGCAATGATGGTGATCCCCTGTTTTGCTTCAGTTTAGAATTAACTCTACCAGAGCTAGAGCTTTGGCCAGGCCAGAGGGAGGGAACTGCTGCCATAAGGTCTGCCCTAGTTGTTAATAAAGCTGTGATTTTATCTCACAATAACTATGACCTGTGTATATAACAAAGCTGTTGCTAAAATGATTCAACACTACCTTACAAAATAACACATGCTTAGCTAAAAATATTGGTTCTATCATCACAGCTAATAGCACACCAGGGTTTTGCCAGCATAGCTATTTCCTAGGCCAAAATAGCTGTGCCATCAAAAACTGGTAGCACAGACCTGACTGAATTTGGAATGTTTGTTACTGAGATAAAATTACAATAGAAACAAAGCTTTTTAATATTTACCATTAGTTGAACACTCTAAAATTAACCTTACGGGAAAGTAGTTGATCCTACAGTAAACTTCAATATGGCTATTCTCAAAGCTTTCACTTCCAACTAGCCAATGAGATTTATAAAAAAAAAGGAACTTAATATCTTTGCATTTAAGTCACCTATTTCATTCTGTACACATATTTTATCTGTCTCCTATGTGTGGATTCTCCCGGAGATCCTGACAAAGGTGACTAAAACCAGCAGGAACTTTATCCTCAGGCTACAGTCAGTAATTACAAAAGCTCACACCCACTGGGTTCACCCTAGAAACATCTGTCAATTTGAAAGCTTTTTAAATTACAGGTGTAATTTTTTAGGCCAACTTTTCAGCCACAGAAACACCTGACTGTATATTCAAATGTTTGTAGAACTGATGTTAAATTTATTTGGGAATATGCAGCTTTCCACTACCATAGTCATTAAAGGATAAATACTAAAACACACATCAGCAAAATAACTTATTCTGTGGTCAGTACCTTAATTTGAAAACCATTGTCATAACCATGTTTTCCCCCAGTGTAACAGTTACAGAATTTGCATACAACACAAATTTTCAACTGAACAGACTGTACACCCCCTCTGTTTCACCCAACATTTATGTTGATCCTATGCCAACATTTCTTAATTGGCATAAATCAAATTACTGCTGACTTATATGCCATATGAAGCAAGACTCACTCCCTCTTTTAACTCTCTCACCATGCAGAGCAAGTTTATGCCATCTGGGTTAGAAGCCTTGTAAGCAACTCATTATGATTTGTATTAGAGATCTTCAAGGATAACAGACTATTATCCTGCTTAGCAGCTGCTAAATGGTACTAATTACCAGCTGTAGACCACTGGTGTTAGATTCTGCGTGTCTAGTGGAATTCCCAGGGCATGCAGTGCCCAAGGAAGCAAACTTAAACCAGGCAGTATAGAACAAACTAGGGGCATTAATAATCCATGCATTTATCAAAAATGGTCGTGCTTTTGGCAGATGAGTGACCAGAACTATGAAGGAAATATGTGGTTCCTGGAATATCTCACCACTTGACATATGTGGCTTAGGCAACACCTTTCACAGAGTGTAATCTGTGACAGTTTACATTGTCAAAATCAGAGCTGCTTCCCTCTTGTTCATGCATCCATTCAGATTTCTACCCTCATCCTTGCATAGAAGTGACCCATGTCACTCTGCTATGAGCTAGTATGGAAAGCTAAACCAGCTGAAGGCCAACCTTATGACAGACGATTTCCATATAATTCATTTCCCTGGTTGTTACCTCAAGACAAGCTTAAAGATGAGAGGACAAATGGATAGCACAGAAGCAAAGGACAGAAGAGAGAGAAACCTCAATCTTAGCTTAGGTTTAAACTGTGTTAGAAACAGACTTTCTAAGTGTCATTTAGTATTCTTAGGAAACTGTTAAAATCAAGTCAGTGGCTGCAAGATGCCTGCATAGTTCCTTTCCTTTCTTTGCATCAGGCCCATCAGCTGTGTGACAGGTAGGTGAATTGGTTCAGAGGGGTGACACAGAACTTAGCTGTTGATTTTAGGAGGTGGTGCCCTCTCTCTTGGATCAGTGTGCTAAACTGACTTACTCTGCTGCCACACAACTGCTAAATCTGACACTGGTATAACATCTGACTCTCCCAGTGTTCCACACAGCAGGGAGCTGCTGGTCCTCATGGTGCCCTTACAGCATTTACCTGTATTTAATTAAATTTCAACAAACTATCACCTCCAGAAGGATTTCCAGTCCCTTCCACGCTTCCATAGGTTTCAAGGGAGAAGAATCAAGTCTCTACTGTTCCACCCTGGACATCTGGAATGTCCACAAAATTAAGGCTTTCTGACTAAATTCCCTTTTATTTGTATAGATAATTTTTTGCACATTAACATTTGTGTGCTGTGAAACATTTTCTGCTTGAGATACATCCTGCTGTATGGTAAGCCTTAAATTATCAAGACACTTCAGACTACTGATACCAGCATCGTTTTTTGGACATCTCTGAGATGGTCAAGGGATGTGAAGAGAGTCCTCTGCACACTTGAAGTCATTCCCCTCTTCACTTTTACAGAGTTTTAAAACAGATGAAGATAAGTCAGGTTTTGGAGTATTATTGTCACACATTTTTCAACAATATCAGCATTCAGTCAGTCCTTTAGTTGGACAAAACCAACTGACAATAACATATTAAACTTCCTAATGGTTCTCTTCTACTTGACAATGCAATTTCTTTTTTTTTATCCTAATACAACACACGAGGTTTCAAAGGCTAATGAGTCCTTATGTGTATGAGACACATCTTCCTATTGGAGATGATGACATATAGGATCTACTTTCCTTGTCAACTCAAGGATAGAATCACCTCACAGGCAGTCATTCAGAAAACTGAACTTCTGGAGACGCAGTGTGGAGCTCCTCCTACTCTGCCAAGCAAATGTTCCAGAGAAACTGATCTGTGAGGTCTGGAGAGATTACCTGTGCTGTGCAAACAGCCACGATCACTGCGGCAAAGCAGGATATGGGATCCAGTCACATCTCCCACATAAACATGAATATAAAAAGCATGCATGCTGCATGAATACTTCAGCTCGGGTAAGCTCTTCATATACTACCTTACACTCCTATTCAGCACCTATTGCATTGATTGCAACACGATGGTTACCAAGTCCTTCTAATGCCTATGCCTTACAAACAACAAATATGAACATTTTCACATATTGGTTAGTTTTTAGAAGTCTTCATTAACAATAACTATGTCTGTTGTCTGCAATGGTCTACAATCTGCCTGTGCACCTAGCTCAAAGATGTTTACATTCCTCTTTACTTGTCTTCCAAAATTTGATTTGGCTGAATTGCTGCATGCTTGAAATGCATTATACTTTTCCTAGTGGTAATCCAAGCAGTTTATATCTGCTGATTTCTAAATCTTCTTCATTCTTTTCTGATTTTACATCTCTTTCCATCCAAAGCACAGGGACATAAAGAGTCTCACAGTTATAGCTAGAGCTTCTCTCACATATTGGCTCCCAAACTCCCAATCTGCAAGGAATTCTTTCACACTTGGCAGAGGATAGACTTGACACATTTTACAATATAACACAACAACTTTTGTAACCTTTGTCCATTTCTGACAAGGGGGCCCAAATACTAACTTTCACACTTGCCTGCTGTGTACTCTTTGCACAGAGTATGCATCTTCTGTCAATAGTGACTAAAACAATGGTGCAACCAAAAGGCAACCATTAAGTTGCCGAACAACACTAATAAGGGTCTTGTCCCAACTAAATTTGTTTTAATACATACTGAAGTCTTTATTAGTGTCCCTGATTTGTGGCCTGGATGTCCACCAAAGAGAACAAATTGGCCACAGCCAGGTCCACACAGGAGTCACTATCTACTCCAGTCAGTGTTGCTCTAACTGCACAAGTGCAGCCCTCTGGAAATCATCCTGTTCTCACTCCCCTTTATCCCACAGCTGTTTCTGGATGCTTCCAAGTTCAGTGTATTCTGGCTAGCACCTTCTTTACCCACATTAGTTACAGCAACCACCACCACTATCAATATGCCAGAAACAAAAAGCAATTAAAAAATCAGCAATAAACACATTACTACCCCAAGAACAACAGATCACATGTATAAAGCCATCATGGAAGGAAAGAGATACCAAACTTGAAACTTGTGACTACCACTTTCTTAAACCACCAGAGAATAAGAAAAGGAAAACACCCCCATGTACCTGCTTTGAGGTAAGGCAGTCAGACTTGGGCAGTTGAAGATTGCAGCAATGTAGACTTCACTTGTTTCAATGTTCAATATTTGAAACGAAAAAAAAACATACAGGGACACAGAGGATTGAAATGATGGATTTATAATGGTTCTCCTAAAAGAAGTTTCCAACCAAAGAGACAAACTTGAAGCACAGTTCTGCATTCAGTATCACCAAGCTTACAGATGGCTAAATCTACACACCAGTCTTATGTAAAGTGAACCTACATGGGATTAGCAGTGAAGCCTTTGAGGACCCGGGGAACCAAGGAGGTGATATATGAGAAACAGACCCTTTGCTTCCTATTTAATAATCAACACCTCTTCTTTGATACTGGTGAGCCACTAGAAGGGCCAGATTATTACACCTAAGCTGGGGAAATCAGCACAAAGCAAATTTTACTTTACTTATGTTTTACTTATGTTTTTACAGGTACGGATTGCCACAGTGAAAACTGAAGTTTTGGTCAGCATGGAGAAGAAAAAATTACACTCATACAGTACCTGGTATAATCACATCTTTTTTTATAGCTTACAGAAAGCAAAAGCCTCACATACAAGTTGATGGTTTATTTGGTTTTGAAGTAGAATTATCAGTTGCTCTGAACAGGAACCTCTCTGCTTTGTTTAGTCTACTCTTGCACAATAATAAGAGTTGCCATAGTTCAATGCCCTAGTTGTCTCATTCCTCTGCAAAATTCAGCATAACATTGGACTACAGACCTCCTGAGGTCCTCTCTGGCCTCACCAATCTTACAACTCTATGAATTCAACAATACTGATGTCAACAATGGTCAGGAGCAAGCAGCATCACATCACCTGACAGGAGTTCTCAATTCTGCCCAACACCAATGAGTTCATGTCCATATGGAGCCAAAGGATAGGTCTGGGCTGCAGTGACGAGCTACCACTACAGAGCCTCAAACTTCCCAAGTGATACAAAATTCCACACATTCTCATTTGCTCAAATGACGCACCTGACATGTATCTGGTACATAAAGCTGATAAACCAAGGAGAAGCCAGGGAGAACCCCATGCTAGAAGTGCCTAAGTTACCAACAAAGATAAGGACTAAACCAGGAGAGCCTGCATGTGTATAACCAAAATTACATACACGGAGAAAGAGTGGGATAAAAAAGTAATTCCCACGTAAAAATGAGTAGAAGTTTTACATCTGCCTTTTTCTGTCCAACCTGTATAGTTCTAAATATTTGACCCACATGATTTTTAGGGAGAGGTTTAAAGGCAAAAGAAGACCAACATTCATCCTGTATAGGAACTGAGAAGCCAGAGAAGTTCAGATGCTTATTATTAAAAGGTGTGGTAGTTGGTTGACGAATACTGAGGGTGGATGGGGAGGGGGGACCCCAGGCAAGAGGCTTTTTCCTTTACCTCTAGCTCCACGGGGGGGAGCATGCCCTCCCCTCTCTCCCACCACGAGGTCTCCATGGCCCTGGCAGAGAGCACAGGAGACAAGCAGCTGGCAGGGTGAGCAGGCAGAAAAAGAATTTATTGTTCTGGGTAACTGCTTAAATACCTTTTGGGAGGATTACAAAGTAACCAGTGGGAGTTCAGGAGGTCTCACTGACCAGCCAATTACGATAAAGGGTTAACAACCAATAGATGAGCTTCCAGTTATCTCTTAGACATTCCAAAGATACAGATAAGGGATCTTGGGAAGGAGAAGGGTGAGTTTACACGAGTTACAAAAGCCATCTTGGGAGCATGTTCATTTAAACAATCTTAAAACTTCTACATCCTTTTATATATTGCAAAGCTATCCCAACATCTTCTCCCTTTTTATTTTCTAAAGCTGGATATGCCTTTATTGACTTAAAACTTCTTGCAGACATGAAAAGACAAAAACAAAAAGAATTTTAAAACAAGCACGTGTTTTTTTCCGGCTGTATTACTTAATGTTCCCAGTTTGTAATTACTTCTCAATGCTTTAAAACAGGCTGTCCCTTAGTAGACTAAGAAACAAAGCAGCAGTTCAAATTTCACACAGATACTTCCAGCTTTAAGAACACTTCAAGTTATATTTTGTGTACTGGCAGTGTACAGTGTACAATGAGGAAGTCTAGAAAAAACTACCACTGTATGTCAGCAATAGTTATGATAGCTAAAATCCGGAGCACAGACCCTAGCTCAAGGATTTAGTGCTGCAGCTGTCATGCTTGTCTTTTCAGTCTAAATGTAATTGAAACCCTAAACAGTGCATGGTGTGAGAAATTACCTCCTCTTATTGCCCTGTAAAATGACAGTGTCTGTACTGCTTCAAGGTCACAGATACACTGCATTGTAATAGAGAGTAATCAGAAAGAAACACAGTAAGAAAGCAGCATGTGGCTCCAGGATGACTGTCTGAATTCTACCGTGAACATGGAGCATATGCTTAAAATGCTTGTTTAAAGCTGGACATTCAGAAATATTGTGAATTTCACCTTAACTACTCACATTCCCACCTCCATTCTTAGATGGAGTGCACACAGAAACACAAGCTAAATTATCCATTCCCTTAGATTTGTTTGTATTCTTGCAACCTTCAGTTCTTCCCCTGTAATAGCCTATTACTATGATGGCTGCAATTAACAATAATCAAGAAGAATCAATTGCCATTACATTAGGCCATACAACTAATTTCTTTATATTATAGCTATAGAGTTTGTTCACTCTCAGTTTGAAATGCAAAAGGTTTTAACAGCTAAAAACCTTGCAGACCAAGGATAATATCTCAGTGTAATGAGAAAAAATAATCCTCCAAATTATGCCTAGAATAGAAAGATGACTGAAATAATAAGCAGTATATATACTTTCTGTATAGAATTTGTATTGAGGAAGAAAAACTGCTAGACAGGATATAAATAAACCTGTTTCTTTCTTGAATTCATTTCTGTTTTTACTGGAAAAGATACTATGATTCAGACAGAAGGAAATAATCACAGAATATGGTGAGTTGGAAGGGACCCATCAGGATCATCAAGTCCAACTCCTGGCCCTGCACAGGACACTCCAAGAATCACACCATGTGCCTGAGAGCATTGTCCAAACACTTCTTGAACTCAGACAGCCTTGGTGCTGAACAAATGTTCCTCTCAATCAGTCAGTTAATTAAATAGTCATAAAATAAAGTCTGTATGTTGCAAGATCCAAAATAAGGTCTTTTCCCCATCTTATGCTTCACTATTCCATTTTTTTTTTATTTCTCCAGTGTAGCAATTTAAGAGCATACCCTAATCAAATAAGGCTTCTAAAGTTGAACTGAAAAAATTAAAAAAATTTTAAGGAATTATTAAAAGTGCAGTTTATTTCTTATAAAGAACAGTATTATTGCTTCAAAGGTTGCTTATAAAAAAAGAAAAAAGAAAAAAACCACAAAAGGGTATTCTCTATTGATTAGTGTAGTTTCCCAGCTTAATTTCTATCATTATCTGTGATTGAAATGAAATTTTACAGTAAGTGATATTGAAAAATAGATACAAAAAAGTTTCCCCTTTGTACTGAAATACTATTGGAAATCCATCTGAAGCACAGTAACTATGCTAGAGAAGAAATCAACAGCCAATCACATAGAAAATATTCTATTCTTGCTCTCTCTTTATTTCACAAGTATAGACTAGAGTCTTCTGCCATCACAGCAAATTTCTTTTTAATCGGTGTGACTTATAACAATATCCAGGGAATGTCAGCTGTACCTCTTACTCAGGGGATGCTGTCTTTCACAGACAGAATAGGAGTCTGATTGCTACCAATTTATAGCCTGGCATCCCACTGTGGATCCCCTTTGAAATGAATAGGAAAAATGCCAGGTGTCAATTTGTTGGTTGCTAATGGCTTAATGACCCTTTATTGGCATGACAGTGAATTTGTGATTGATTAGTCCTTGTGTTTCTTGATGCTTTTGGGGGCCAGAAAAACATTTTACTATTAAATGTAAAGGAAGGTCTTGCGGGGAAAAACACCAACATGGAACTATAAATGAGCTTGATAGGTTTAAAATATTAATAATTAAAAAAAAAAACAAAAAACAAACAGATATGTGTCTATAAAGGTTATCTTTTCAGACCGGATTAAATCGTTAAAAAGCTAGATTCTTGTTTAGGGGTAATGGTCTTCTAAATAGCTTTTCTTGACATTTTTGTTCATGAAAGCATTTTGAATTATACTCTGATCATGTAAAGTCATGAATAATTTACATACTGATTGTCCCACTGCTAGAAAGCTTTATATTATAGTCCACAAAAATAAATAGTTGAGAATGTTGAAAATGTGTTAAAAAGTAAATACATACATTTTTTAGAAAAATACATGTGTTTTTACAAAGGTTCACTCACAAATGCTATGCTTTACACTTTGAATCGAAGCAACATTTAAAATTATGATTTCTAGTTAACCAAATGTGGTTTTGTTTGGATATATAGGGTTAAAGTTCAAGAATGGAATTACCTACATGGAAAGCAAACAATTCAGTGCCTACATTTTAGAAATCTACGATTCAGAGAAAAATCCAGGAGCTGAATTTCTAGAAACTCTCTATATCAGTAAGAAAAAGGTGTGTTTTTCAGAGAGCAACAAATTCTTCAGGGTGAACTTGGAGACACACTAAACCACCAAATAGGAATGACTAAGTTCAAACAAATATGTTAAGTATTTATTCAGAGATTAGGCACGTGAAAAAGGACTGCAAATAGTCTAGTATATACTCCTGTTTCAAAACACAGCAGCAGGGATGATGATAACATTGAGGGTTTTGTACAACAGTTTACTATTCAATCAGCTTTCTGCAGTTCCTATATTGTAAACAAGACCATCTAGATTTCGTTTCCTTCTTGGGCCCCTTCCCCAGGAGAGAGCCACGCCAGGTTGGACACTGCTTGGGATGCTTGAGGTGTGGGGACAGCAGAGGAGAGAAGAGGCAGTGGGAGAGAGAAATGCATAGAACGGCTCTCAAAGCAACGCACAGGCACAACCTGTGGGCTAGCAAAACTGGGGGGCTGACAGGTCCAGTCTCAGTTTTGTGGAGAAAAGGCGGAAGGTATAACTACACTTGGTCGTAAGACAGATAAATTATACTTGGTGTGAATCCCCCTAGTCAGAGAGACCCAAAATAGAGGGATGCTTTGTCTTTAGTTCCCTGCTTGGTACAGGCAAAGGATAGCTGTTCAAATCGAGGTAGTTCTGGGCATCTGCAGAGACAATAACAGCAGCTGAAACAAACCAGGAAGATTTGAGGGCTAAGAGAAAAGCAGCCATGGAGCAGAGGTACTCCTGTGGTTAGAGTCCACAGGCAGAAAAAAAGGGCTAGATAAAATCTACACCCTGGAGCCTATCCTTCACTTTTTTTATATGTCATACTTTTTTGTTGGTGAGTTTTACTTTTTCCAATTAAATAAGTCTTGTATATTAGGAACCATACATATTTTTATCAACAAGAAATAGTTTAAGGTCCAGTTCCCATATCATTCCCAAATTACAAAAAATGTAAACACATAGACCAAAAGCACATATGGAATCCTGCAGGAATTCAAATGCATTCAAATTTTATCTCCCCGTGATTTTATGACTGCTTTTGAAATGGGCTGCTTTAATTACATAACATCTGTTACCCAATAACTAAAAGCAGTATGTTTCCCTGTGTCATACCAAAAAAGATGCCTTAAGTTGCTGAATTCAGCACACATGAAGCCAAACAAAGTTAACAACCGTGCTGAACCTATAGGAAGGTCTGCCCTCGTTTGAAATCTGTCTCTACCTTCTGGGACCTTGAAAAGCTTCTTTATCGATAGGTAGATTGAAATGGTTATCTGATGCTTCATTTTCCTATACACAGGGCTGATTAAATCACTAGCAACATGCTGGACAGACAGCTGTGTTACTGTCTTCCAAAGTTACAGACATGAGTTCCCAATCCAGAATGCATTAATTTGTCTTATGAATTCATTAATTTACAGTATATACTTTTCTTTCTTTCCAAAAGCCCCAAAATTTGGCAAAATTTTTGTGTACTTCATTAATTTCATATGCTCTGAACTGTCTCTTGACTTCACTATTTAGAGTCTAGTGTTCATGTCTCTAAGGATTGGACAATAAATAATAAATGGTATAAATTATCATACATGTGTATTGTGATTTTTTGTACAATAGTTCGTACTAAATCAATATTTGCCAACAGTCACTTTTAGATTACTGCCTAATGTATAGTTTTCTCCTCTGATTCAAAGCAACCTAGCTGTAAAATCCAAAATAGCTTTGTACGGGAAAGCCTCCCTATTGTTAAATGAATATTGAATCTCATATACTTTCCCAGTAGGAAAAAATACAAAATAAAGATTTTAATGACATTTAAAGTGAGAGTAAATAGTAACCTGAAATTAAAATATATTAAATAATGATAGCACAATCCTGAAGCAAAGCACTCTAAAATCTGAGAAATCTATTCTTTGGTTTAAATTTTAAAAGGACTGAGCATGCTAAAGTAAGTAAATAAGTATGTAATCCCTCAAATACACTCTAGCTGCCTGGTAGCTCTGTGTCGAATGTTATTGGCCATGCTGTGTTTTAAATTCTTCAAACTGAGATTAGATTAACTTTTTTGGTTTTGTTGTCCCTCTTCAAGATGCCACTATGCAGCACCTTTCTAATCAGTGTAATTTCTCTCATTTCCTATTAATATTAGTTTTGACCCAAGATTTAATTTTTTGGAATTTGGGACCTTCTTTTGCCATGAAGGTTACATGTGCATACTAAACACTCCACAACTGTGTGTGTATATAAATATCGCATGCATTTAGTATTTCTCATTTAATATTATTTATTATTATTATTCATTATTATAATTTTAGCCCTGCCTCTTCAGAAGGCTGTAGCTGCGAGAGTATACAAAAGAAATGCTAATTAAAGTACCTTTGGGAGGAGAAGGGAATGAAAGAAGGTGATATTAAATATTAATCATAGGAAACAAGGCAGAAAGATTTTAAAGGTGGAAGCAAACAGTGGAATGGGTTATTGTAATTTGGGGTGGCACAGAGGATTAATCTGAACTTTCACACAGACATCCTTCTCTTTTCCAGTGTCACCTTCTTTTAACTTAAGATGTGCTTTTTTTGCCTAATTTCAGGAAACTCCGGCTCAACAATAAAGGCTCAACTTGGGAGATTTAATGTTACACCTGTTTTTCAAATCCTTCCAAAATAACATAATAATAATAATAATAATAATAATAATAATAATAACAATAATAAATATAATAATAATAGCATTATAACATGGTTTATAACTTTTTCTTTCTATAAATCTCTTCTATTACTGAAATTCTGTCTTTAGTAAACATATTTGTTTATCTTTCTGTCTCATCTACTAGCAACAATGCCTCTGAACTACTGACACACAAAAAAGCAATCCTCATGCAAGGCTTTGGGGAATTTTAAAAACAAGGCATTGTCGTGCTCAGAGCCTTGCTTTCTAACAACTCGTCATCCCCCCCTCCATGAAATACATAAAAATCAGAAAAGCTGCCTGCAACCATTTTGAGAAGAAGAGGTATCACTGAACATCTAAAAAAGGTAGGCTGAAAGTCAGAATCCCAACAGGAGACAGGCTACCTGAATATATTCCCATTCTTCTTAATTATAAAAGTGTTTGCAATTAATAGTCTGTTACACGTTCTCAGTGGTCTTCATTCCTCAGCCATTTTCTCCAGTTTTCTACTGCCTGACAACAGGTTGCACATAATGGAACCCTGTGTTCACAAACCTGTCACTACTGCCCATCTCCTAGTTCTTCCAGCTTTTAAAAAAGACTGCTGGCAACTGTTAAACCTGATCTTGAGGATCACTAAGTTTGCCATGATATGTTTGCCAGACACAGTCAGTGCAACCCTGTTTTCCAGAACACTCTGTGTGTAACCAATCAAAATGTTTGCACCAAAAAAAAGGAGAGTAAAGCATAAGCAAGCCTAATAAGATGCAAAAATAAGGAGTCGGTAGATTTGGAAACAATAAAGAAATAATAAAAAGTCTGCTTTACTTCAGCTCAGTTTCAGCCTCAGTTTTCTATTTCAAATTATTTTTATCCTTTTTAGTATGAACAGCAACAATCATTTTTTACATATTCATGACAACATTCTCCTAACTACTGAAAACTAATGGTCAGCTCATCTGCCACCTTAAATTAAAGATATATCCTTCTTCTGAAGAGATTTTGGTTTCTTTTCCCCTGAGCCCTTTTTATAGCCCAAAGTTGTTAAGATGCAAATTACAGTTCAGCACTAGCCCCACCTTTATGTTCACTTACACAATCTGTTAATTAATGTAACTGAAATTTATCATAACATTGTACATTATACAGTGCTCATTAAAATAAGTAATAATACTAAAACCTTCCATTATATTGATTATTCCAACCCTCTCAAATATCATGATAGTACCAATCTCACAACATTATTACATCTTTTTAACAGCTAAAGATACTGGCATCATGGGAAGGGAAGCAAGATAAGATTTTTGGTTTTTTCTCTGCAACTGCTTTGCAGCCGATATGCTGGGGCTAGGACCCGGTCCTGGGAGGCCTCCCCCGGCAGTGAACATTGCAGCAAAAGTAGGATATTGGTATGTTCTGTTTTATAAATCACCTTCTCCAGGCATCCCCTGGTGAGAGAAGAGAGATTAAGGCTGTATCCAGCCACCCCATCTGAGCATCCCACTGCAAAAGGGAAAAGGTCGCACCGGCAGCCCTGCAGGGTTAGGAAGAAGCTCTGGCAGAGTTGAGGAGGGCTGAGTAAAACAGGGAGTCAGGTTCAACTTCATGGAAAGGACCAAGAATCCTTATTACAGACATTATGCTAACACTCACGCTGGTATTGCTGCTATTTAGAATAACAATGCTGCCACAGAATCAGCATATTGCCCATCAGAAGGATGAAATGAGCTTTAAATAGGTTTAGGGAATCTGCATTTCCCTTTTGTAATGCCAATTTTCACTTGAGTAACTCTTTTGAAGCAAGACTGAGTTTGATGGCTCTCTGGACTTTCTACCCTGAACTACCATGACCTGCCAGCAGGACAGACCTTGTGGTATATCTCATGACTACATTACAACTTCAGAGTTTTTATAACAAAATATACTACATATAGATAATTTCTGACCATCTCATATTTTGAGTAATGCTGCACGATGACTGAAGGGGTGGGTTACAGAATATATCAAAAGATGATAGAAACTAATGCCAGTGCTTTAATTTCCCCCGTGTTAGATTTCAGGTACAGGACTGTCACATTCACTTTTAGCTGCTCTTTTCATTATAGCAAGCTTATAATTTCACACTCAAAAAATCACCTCTTTCAAAGTAGCCGCTGTTTCCCATTGTTGTCAGTGCATAGAACTCCAACATTGCTTCAGGAAGGATGCATATCCCTTATCCTCAAGAGGCCAAAATACCAAAATCCATTCGACTATCTTATATTTGAAGCAGAAACTCAGGCTGAGATTCCCTCAGTTTATTTCCTCATTGCTCAGTTCATTTCCTAATTGCTTGTAAATGATTCTCAGCTGATGTGCAGGCTCAGCAAATCCCAGAGAATGCATATCAGTAAAGTCCACTTAATGCAACATGGAGGTGCAAGTATGCCTATTTCACAGTGGGGAAGAATGGGATGCAGAAGACGGGTTGGCTACATCACCCAATTTACAGTACAATTATATTACTAATATCACCAGGACAAATGTCTTGCTGTCTCTTATTATTAGTCGGGATTTAACATCTCACAAGAAGAAAGCCATGCAGGATTTAAAGGAAAATGAACTACAACTATTCTCTTGCTAGCAGTGGAGATGAACAAAATCATTTTCAGAAAACAGATTCACTTATTCATTCGTTTCTGCTTCTATACATGTCATCACTGAGAATGATAGCTGCAGAATCTCTCAAATATTCACTATTAGTAGTGTGGGTGAATGTGGCCCATGAACTGCACCAGAAGCATTGATTTAAATGAGAAAAATTGCAGGAAGCTGCAAGGAGAAAGAGAAGGAGGATTCCCCTTCCATCTCCCTGGGTCAGATAAAATACTAAATAACAGTTAGGAATAAGAAGTAAAAAATACAATTAATAATTTAAAATGTCTACAAAAAGAGCAAAGATACTACAATATTTAACTAGTTTTTTAACTTTTTGAGAAATATAATGAGCATATATTTAATTTCTAAATTTGAGACAAAGCAAGTCACTGGGAAAATTTCTAAAAGCCAATTCTAAAATTAATTTTAATGCAAACTACTGATCACATCTATTAGCATGCAGTATCAGCAATGCGTTTTCTGCACAGTAGCAGCTGCTACAGTAATTTTCCAAAAGATGTATTACATTTTTCATTAATAACAAAGACAATGAATTTGTAAGAGTGAAATTCTGATCAGACTCAAGTGCAAAATGTGTCTGCACTAGACATACTATAAATTCATCCATATTCATGGTATCTAATTTATCTCACCTACCAAACCAGACTATTACTCACCATTTCAAAATATGCTCTCCAGTCTACATAGCTTATGGTACTCTAGAAGAAGTGAACCCCTGGACTTCGCTTGGGAAGATACTTTTATCCTGTTCTACTGTTGTGTCCTATTTCCACTTTCTATACTACAGTTTTTTGTATTTCCTTCACAGAATTGTAAAACATCCCTCTTTAGCTGTCTTTTACACCTATCAAATGAGTGTTCTTTCTCGCTGAAAGTTGCATTCAAATCTGTTCGGATGTGAACATTGTTGTATAACTCTCATAGTTTTTCATCTCCTTTTTAATCACTCTCTACAAATCCTCCCGATTTTGTTGCTTCTCTGTGATCTTCATGCAAAGTATCCACACTTTCTACTTAATCAGTTTGTGTGAGTGACATAGGGTTTTTATAATCAGACTCCCAAACAAGTAAAACTTCTCCGGGATTCGTCAACTAATAGGATTCTGCTCAAGAGTCTCAGAGGAGCGAAACAGTCAACTAGACTTGAGAAGTGTTTCAATTTAAAGATGGAGGAAGCACATAGTTGTGGGCAAAGTGTGTGAAAGCCCAAGATTTGCAAACGTTTCCTAAATATATCTAAAAATTGAAGAAAACAGGTCCAGATTCTGTATATAAACCTACTCTTTCATAATTCTATTGTTTTATACACTCTTCCAAGTGTATGCTTCAGTCTCAGCAGTTGCTGAACTTCATAGTCTGATTCAGGTGGCCTCAAGGCTAAGTATATGCAACATAAAAGACTGCTGATGCCCCACCATCACTGCAATAAGCAAACTACATTTCCTCAGCGTAAATGTCAAAAATAGCCTCAAGTACCCAACTTTTACAGAATGCTGAAAGTCATACCTGGTATTCTGCTTGGTTTTTAGAGAAAGTTAGGAGCTATGGGAACATGGAGGAAGAATATTTTCACTTACCATCCCTGTACACACTAGGAGAGTGGAATGAAAGGTTGTGAATTTTATTTGTAACTTAGTTATAAATGATGCCCAGGGCAACCACTGGAAAAGAAGAGCTTTTTGACTGATTTCCTGTTAAGATCTAAACATGTAGGACTACACCCCAGTGATAGTCAGAACAAATGCACAAATAAATAAAGATTCAGGAGTGAGCTGAATAGGAGTCAGCAGTGCCCTGGCAGCCAGGAGGGCCAGCCATGTCCTGGGGTGCATCAAGCACAGCATCACCAGCTGGTCAAGGGAGGGGATGGTCCCACTGCTCTGCACTGGTTGCAACCTCACCTTGAATATTGTGTGCAGTTTTGGGCACCTCAGTACAAGAAAGACATTAAGCTATTAGAGAGAACCCAATTTTCAAAGTAATTTGTGTTAAATTCTATAGCCATAGGTAGGTATATAAGAGGGCACACATAATCACAGAATCATATTCCTAACTCGTTTTTAAATATATTAGTTTATACATATATTAACCTCATAATAAATTAATTAGGTTTCTGAAGGTTTATTCTCTGCACCTTATTCATTTCAGTAACAAGCTAAAACGTTGTATGCAATACATGCCTGCATATTCTATTGAGGCAATCACTTTATGATTACTATCATGTAAAATTGTATTTTACCTAAAGATAGGCGAGCAGAACAAGGGAGCTTTTCCTCTGAAACTTTTTCCGTAGAAAAAAAAGAAAACAAGTTCAACATTACTACGTACCTTCTTTATCATCATGACGTATGATTGCATCCTGTATCATATCAGCAAGATTAAAACGAACTCGATGATTCTTTCCATGTTTCAGTTTTTTCCCATAGCCCTCCCGTTTCTGGAAAGCTTTTTCTCGCTCATAGTATGCCTTTATTTGGTCACAGCGCATTCGCTTCACCAGCCGCTGCCGCTGGCCGAGCGGGAGGGATTCCAGCAAGCACTGCTCAATTTCCATCTCATGGGTCCGAAAAACATTACATAGCTGGAAACAGCCTGTAAGAAATTGAAGACAGACAAATCTATACCATGCTTTCAAATGTGCCGTGAAACCTCCACCAATTATTTTGTTGTTCTAGCCATGTCTAAGTCTACCATGTGAGCTCCACCTACTTGACCAATGCTGACTATAGAGAGTATATGTCATTTGCATTTACTTTTTGTAAACAACACATAACTAATTCCATTAAAACACTAATGCATTTTTTTAAAAGCTAGCTCAGTTCACATGAACAAATGTGAATAGAAAGAGGTCTAAAAATTCAAATGCGAGATAGGCAAAGTATCTAAATATTTCAACGTAATTCAAGTAGCTCACAGTCGCTTACAAACAAGAAACTATTATGAAGAGAAATGCCAGTCTGATGCCCACGTTTATTTTTTATTAATTTTCATCTTGATTTAAGCTGGTAAATTCCTGTGTTCAGTGAGAAAAAAAATCATCATATCATAATTATAAAGAGTTCATTAGCATGCAGTGGATACTTAGGCAACTATCAAAAACATCAAAGTCATTTCAGATTCCTAAGTAAATGTCTTATTCTTTTTTTTTAATTTTTCACTGTATAGAGCTTTCAAAATTGATTCTTCTAATGAAACTCTCAGAAACTGAAATCTTCATATGGAAACCGATCAGAAATTTGTCTTTGAATCAGTTATTGCTAACATTCATAGCTTTAGGTTAGACTCCTCGTTTGTTGTTACCATTAAATTGCAATAATGTTACCACAACATTGCAATAAAACTGATGTTCTTCTCCACTGTGTATGTTCTCTTTTCCACTGAGAGTGAAGACTGTAGCAGACTACATGCTGCTAATTGCTTTCAGGGGACTGTTACAAAAGGAGTCTAGCGGATTGTCAGATAATTTTATTGCCCAAGTCCTTGAATATGAATCCACATCCATCAACGACATGCCCACTAACCTACCCTAAGACCTTTTGATGTGGTGGCTACAGACCACCCAATCACTTCTGATTCTCTTGTTCTACTTCACATGTATAAATTTCCTTCATATGTAGGCTAGGTGCTCAAATTTGTAATCTCTAAGGACTGACTGCAGCCCAGATGAGAGAGGTTTTCTCATTAGCTTGAGAGAAGGCCTCTTTGAAGGGGATGCAGGCTCAATTCACCTTGGGCAGTCAAGAATACCAAAATTAAGCATTACTGTGCAACTCTTATTAGGCTTGCTTTTGTCTACCTGTTGTGCTATATATGCAGTTACATTACCAAAGGACCCCTTACCTCATTCATGGCACTACCTGAGTAGTGCTGACTAAACGACCACTTTGTTTTCTCCTTCTTGCTTGACATGTGTTTAATCTACTGAGTACCATTCAAACCCCGCTCTGAAGGCATAATTAATAATTTCATGACAGACTTTTGTAAAGCTCACATCATCACAGCACATAAAAGCTTCACAAATATTTATTTATTTTCATTTAACAAGAAGGACAAAGGAACATTCTTATCTGTGTTCTCTATAGAGGAACCGAAAGACAATTATTTTCTTTTCAAAGCACTAATTTTGCGCGACCATTTCGAGAATTATATGTTCTTTTCTTGACATGTTTTGTTTTGCTTTTAAGGTATAGTATTCTATAAACTACTATGATTTACAAAACCGTAAGAAAATATTATCAAAGTGATAGTCGTAGGTTTGCATGCCAATCACTCTATAAATTCTATCTATAACATTATATGATTATTTGCTATATTATTTGGCATATTATTTTGTATTATAAATTTCATGTGATACAAATAATATATAATAGATTATATATATTCTATTATATATTATATGTATTCACTATGAATTAGAACTCAAGGTCTCAAAGCAGACTTCCCAAAATTTATCCAAAAAGTGCCCAGAGGGTCTTGCTGGAAACTCTATGACAGAGGCAGACATAGAATATAATTCTATGGGGCAGGTTCAGTCAGTTCCTTTTAACATAGGCTGACCTCTCCCTATAATTTCTGTTCCTTTATTAGCATGCCCTTCTAGTTAGAAGAAAATGAGTTGTCAAACCAAAAACTGGAAACAAGTACTGGCTTGCATTAAGCCAAAACACAAACCCTTTCTTTCTGCATGGCAAAAGCCATCAACTCCTTCTGTATAAAATAAAATTTTCCGTTAGACCTTAAATGATATGTTTTATTTCATAGCAAAAATTATATGGTTTATTTCTTGTATTTCCTTGTTGGAAGAGACATGGAAATGAAAGGGTAGCTCCATAAAGCTGCAGAAGATGTAACTTTATTCCTGGTTTCAATCCCAGTGTTAAGAGCGCTTAATCACACAAAAGAGCTGCACTCAGACCATCCTCAGCCTGAGGTAGTTTGCAACTGCATCTTCTTTCTCTCATGACAGGACTGGGGAATAAGCAAACTGCAAATCTTCCCTATTAAAAATGTTCTGCTATGTATAAAATATTTCAGTAGCCATGGCCACAGAGTTCAACAGCATCGTTGCTGTTCCTCAGCTTAGCTCATGTATAGCCTCTCTCTTAGCAGGAACTGGTAGTGTTCACTGCCACATCACAACTGAGACAGATGCAAGCTGTAGGACATCCCTGCTGTCACAGTGCTCTCCTCATCCAGGAGATCTAGATGATCAAACAAATTAGCCTAATGTCTTGGTCAAACACAGCACAGCAAAGATGAGCTCACACAGCCAGATTCCAGTGTCAGGAAGGATGTGCCTCTTTGTGTCCTCTGCCTCTCCACTGGGATGACTTCAGCCTGTATGAGTGTCCATCTACTTGCTCCATGAAGAACAGTGTTTGACTGCCAGAACCGGCCTCACATAGGTGTGGTCAGAGTCAAACAATTCAGGTGGATTGACAAAAGACCTCCATCCATTAGGGCACTGTTCTCAGCTGAAAAGTAATGAATTGCAGATGCAGTATCTTCTCTCATCACATCTGGAACCTGATACATCCCAGATGAGACCAGTATCTGACTGTGGATGTAACAGCTGCAGGTCAGCAACTTTGTTAGATTAAGCCTGGATTGAACAACATAGTATAGATGCAGACAAGGCAAACTCCCTGAATTAATCCTTCAGATGCTCATCTCTAAGGCATGCAACATTAAGTCCCAGTTTTAAAACAAGGCAGATCTCTGCTCTGTGTTGGCCTATTGAGCAGGGGAACCAACAACAGCAGAAGAGGCAGAGTGCCGAGAGAGAGCTCAGCTCAAACTCAGGAGAGTTATAAACAAGCACCTGGAGGAAATTCCATGGACTGCTTATTACCACTTGGAGCAGGGTCATCAACATTGGATCAGATAACCTTGTCTTGTCTAGCAGTCTTGAAAACCTCTATCAACGAATTCTACAAGTTCTCTGGGTAAACTGTTTTAGTGCTGCACTGTCTTCTATCAAAAATGCCTTGGTTTTTTTGTGGCCATTATCCCTTGTTACTACTGTCACTACTGAGAAGCCTTCAGCTTTGTCATGTCTGTTAGTTATCCTTCTGCTGCCATCACTCCACTTCCTCAAGGTCCATCTTACACTGGGGGGGACCAAGACTAAACAGATACTTGCAGGTACAGCTTCACTAGCCCAGTGTAGCACCAGACAAAGAGCTCCCCTGGACTGCTGGTTGTACACCTCCTAGCATACCCCACTACGTGGTTTGCCTGATTCATCATCAGCTTGTAGGGCTGGCTTCCATTCAACTTTGTGTCTGCTGTAACCCCTGAAAACTCTTCAGCAGGGTTGCAGCTCAAGTCAGTCAGTTCCCAGCCCATACCAATGCACAGGGTTAGTCTGCCTCAGGCATGAAAACATGCACTTTCCTTGTTGAACTGTCCAAAGTTACTGTCAACCCAATCCTCAGGATTAAGCTCTACCATTTGAAGTATGCCAACTACTCTATCCTAACAGAGCACTGCCAACAGCAGCAACAACTTCCACTGTAAAGAAAATCTCCAGGAAAAAAATAGGTGCTAAAATCCACAACTTTATTAGGCATATGTAAACTGTTACTGTTTAGAGATTGACAACTTATCACGGGGGGGGTTTGTCCCCCGAGATGAGACCCTCGCGGCACACTTTGATAGGAGACAGTCACTCACGGGTGACCCCAAAATGGCGTTT
>JAYRBT010000001.1:93878547-93905627 GCA_036023395.1 Myiotriccus ornatus
TGGTCTGGGGGTACAGAAAGGGGAGTTCTACAGAAGTCTGTGAGGCCGTGCCCTATAGCTGGGTTTCAGGCACTTTTGCAGCTTCCTCTGAGACTTCCTCGCAGCTGTTTCGCATCTTTCTCCATTCTCTGGGCTTCTGTTGGCCCAACTCTGACAACAACTCAGCTACAGTCAGACTCAAAAGCAAAGTTATTAGAGAGCCTCTTAAAGGGTAACGTGCAGCAAGTCTGTCCATCTTTCCTTTTCGTTATATGAGAAAAACAGCACAAACTGCCATACTGAACTGGAAAAAAACACTGTATGAGAGCCATTCAAATAGCAGAAGCTGTATGAAAAACATGTTCTCAACCAGAGCTGGTTTTGAGTATGCTAGACAGGAGGCAGCATGATAACATGAGGAAAGGTTTGTGGGTAGCGAGAAAGGTTGCCTTCTGAATCAATCTCCATAGGAGTTTTATATCTCTGATATAAGATATCATGTTTAAAGATTATTTTATGTGATTCTTGCCTCAATGTATGACAAATTACAGTTACGTACAGCGATTCAATAAGGGCACTGTCATTGTCATGGAATATTGCACCAGATAACACACTGGTAGTGTCTCCCACCAAAAAACTGAGAAACCTTAAGTTACTATTTATTTAATGAGATGTTCTGGACAAAACCTACTAGAATAAACAAGATTGTTGGTAGATATACAGTTTTAAGGTCTGCATCTTCTGTACAACACATAATACAAAAACCTTTATGAAACACTGAAATATCAAAACCAGAGAACCTTTTATTGTATTGCATTGGTTATTAACTAGTACAGGACAAAGGAAATCATTACCACTGTAACTAACAGAAAAAAAAAATGTTTCAAGGATATTTTAGTGTAGAGCTGCTTCACTGCCTGGGTCCATCTTGGACCACAATAAAAAAGAAAATCATTGCCCCAAAACAACCTGTTCATAAAATTGTAGCAATTTACTTACAACTGGACAGATGCTAACTGCATCACAACACAAATTGTGAGCTTAATCCTGCCAGTACAAACAAGAGATGTTTGAGTAAAGAGAAAATGTTTGCTTTGAATTGTCACTAGTTCTCACTGTGAAGATGAGAGAGGGAATATTTTGTGGCACTACAAGCACCAGCCCCTGAACAACACCAAGAGCACGGCAAGGGTGATGGGACATAAACAGAGAGAAAAGAATGTGATTATCACAGGTATTTTCTTCCATCTCCTGCAGGTGACTTGAGCCCAAGTAGCTTTACAGTATGTAGGAACGTTTTTGCCACACCTATTTTCAGTTTCCTTTATTCTTCTGTTTCTTATGGCTTTATGTTAATTAATTTTAGTCATTTGCTCTGGCATTTAATTTGGGAGACTAGTCATCCTAAAAAAATGCACCTCAGATGGTAATTTACATGACATGGGGGTGATCATGTTCCTGTCTAATCTGGGGCACAGGTCAGAAGTCATCTCCAGAATGTGAAACTGAATGCCTATATAGATGCTCTCTTTCACAGGTACTACAAAAAAGTTTGCCTCTCTGCTCAGATGTATTGTGACTTTCCATGTGACATAAATATTTGCTGATTTGCCACTGTGATTCAGAGAAGTAAGTAAAAGTCTTGTACCCTGGGAATAGTGTGTTTCGCAAAGTCTCTCTTCATTAAAGGCAAAATCCAAAATGCTGACATTGCTCAATGCAGCAATCTCAAGTGAAGTGACACAGAATGATGGTGCATGATGCTTGAAACTGCAAATTTCCAAATACTAAGGCACATGCTTACCCTTATGTAAACATTTTTGTTGATTTTGATGATTTTAAACAATGAATAATGGAACTTCCAAATATTTGTAAGACTATGGTCTTTACATCATTGAAACAAAATGCAGAGGGCTTAAAGTATCTGGAAAAATGGTAACCTGAAATTCTGAGAATGTATCTGCTTGAGACTGCTACCTGAACAGTATTCTAAGCATCTTGATCTCACTAAAGGAAAAAGGGTAAAAAAACCTCTGAAATACATGTTATGTTTAGTTTGGGCCCTGTAACACTTCAGCTCCACTCTTGATCTGTTCTTGCTAAAGGTAATGATAGTAGCCCCTCTTCAGAACTGCAATTAAACACCTACATTCTAATTAAGATACCTGAAATTATCCTGAAATATAAAATATTTCAAAATTTCAACATTTTCAGTGAACTGTTGAATAGATTAGCATTCATTAAATAAATAACAAAGCAATTTTTTAAAAAATAAGGACTGTACTACTGTATAACACTTTTTAAATTGTCTAGCTAAACATAATCACAGTACTAACAAAGATAAGTGGAAAAGTCATGCAGTGAGCAGCAAATGCTTTGGCACTTACAGACCAAGATACAAGGATGGTGTGAATCAGAGCAGCTTCATCTAGTTCAAAAAGCTACATCAAAGTACACTCCATGTTTGCAAACAGAAATCAGACCAGAAACTGAGCCTTTCAGCAATGACTGAGCACTGACCCTTTCAGCAATGCACTTTGCTGTTACACATAATGACTTCACTACATGGGAGAATTTTCTGCCACCAGCAATGCATATTATTTAAATGTATTATATTAAATTAGAAATAAACATTTATTAGTATTTATGCAGCTGAACTGAATTCCATATGAAATCAGTGATAAAAATATTATTGCCTAATCGAAGTCATGGTGTCTGACCGATAGATCAATGCATTTTTTACAGGTGTCCTCTTCAGAAATTATTATGTATTGTCTACTCATCTTCCAGTTTCAAAAAGAAACACTTTTTAGCCACAGAAGGGGCTAGCTTAATTTAAATCACTCTCAAACTGCAGCGTTAAGGTCAGTATTAAACTACTTACATTTGAAAATCCTTTGTTCAGCACAGAAAAAATTACTTACCATGTGAACAGCCTCTCCATTACATTTATTAAGCTGTGACTGAATTGTGGTGCTAGTAACTACTCAGCCTGACTTTCACATCTAAAACGCTTTCATCAGGTCAGTAGTGCTCTGCTCACTGCAGCAATGAACTTAGTCCTTTCCCTTTTCCTTGTATCCCTTCCCACCCCAAAAGCAGATAATCATTATAGAGCAGTATAAATATAAACTATTTACCTTGTAAAGAATGCAAAGAATTTAATTAATGCCAGGTCCTCTGAGAATAAACTACACTGCAGTAAAGGAAGTGATGTGTTTCTTCTGTTCTTGGCTTCACAGAGCTTCTTTCAGGTGTAATAGGAAACAGGTCTTTTAAATGGCACGATACACAAAGCTTCCTCAATTTCTGCTTAATACCCAATTCTGTCTTTGCTGAAGAGCAATCCTGAGCACATTCAAACAACCATCCTCTTATAAAACCCTACTACCATATGATGCTCTTCAAGAGCCTTTCGATGTGACTAGACGTAAACAGGATCTGCAGTCAATTTCCAGCTTGATACCAAGTAAAAGTTACTTATCAGACTATTAATCAACTCTATGTGCTTTCGAATAGACTCTATAACCTATCTATCAGCAATTCAGTGAAGTTATAGTGGATTCTATAAAAATTTATTATATTTAAATCAAAGAATCAACCACTTTGGGATCTTGCCATTGTAGTGATAGAAGAGAGTTTGAATAATATCTAATTAAATACAACAGAGGACTCTGCCCTGTCATTTCTGATTTATGCTATGTAGCAGTCTGTAACATACGGATATTTTATGTTTTAAGTAAAATTCATTAACTGTGTGCCAGTTTATTCAACAAATGCAGTCAAACTGTCTGCCTGTGCATTGGCCTTTGATGTGATAAAACACAGGTTTGAAATACATGCATAAGTGGTTTTTCCCATTTTTAGAAATAAAAATAATCGTTATTATATTCTTTTGCCTGTCTTGAAGCACAGGGAACTCAAAAGTCTGAATGGTTTATGAGGAAGTCTGTATATCCCAGAGCAGCAGTCCTCATCTGAGGACCACATCCAGAAACTACATGAATGCAAGCAAAATGAACACTGTTTATTTTGGTAAAGCTGCTATCTCAATATTCTCTCTACTGCCATCATCCTTCTATACTCCCTATACTCCCTTGGATGATGAAACAAAGGTATAGTCTGGATTCCCACACACCCCAGCATACTTCAAGTACTTTCTCCTGCAAACGTCAGAACCTTTTGTGAAACAAACTAAAATACCATTGTCTGCTCTGGAGCACTGAGAGTTTCCAACTGACACGACTGTACACTCTCAGATATGAGTAAAACACATTAACCCATTCATCTCTTCTCATAGAATATCCCAGACAATTGAGCACTTTGGAGATGAAAGTCTGTGCTCAAGCTGGATTCAGGGCTTTATTGTAGCATCTTCAAAATGCTACAATAAAGCAGCCAGCACTAGCCAGACAATAGTCTGAAACACTACTTACTGTTCTTTTGGACTTCAAGGCTTTTGAGCAATTGATCCATGAAACTACCATGTAGACCATAGAGTTTGTACCCATAGGAATATCAAAGCAAAATATGCTTATGTGTTTCCCAAGGCTTAATGATATTATTCCTAAAGAAGATTTTCTTTTTTTTTTTTCTTTTTTTTTTTTTTTTAGAAATAAGTCCCCATGTCAGGATCTGAAGAGAGGGTCTAAAATAATCAGAAAGCAACAGTCATCAGATTCAAATTGACCACACTAATACATTTTTTTAAGATAGATGTAAATCGAAAACTTAGAAGAAAAAACAAATTGGCTGTTTGATCTAACCATGTCTTTCACTCTTTTTTTGGTTCACTTTTGGATCTATGACTTTATGTCACTCATTATTTGGGTTTTCCAGAAGCAAGCTGTGTATATTTGTTAGAATAATATAAAGCACTAGTTAATGCTTCTCACTCACAAAGCCTGTGAGAAAATAGCATCAGCATATTTGGTCATCTTTGAATCATCTAAATGGCTATAAATCACACATACAGCAAGTAAAACCCAAGAAGCTCCAAATCAGAAGGCACAATGAGAAAAGAGAACTCCTCTTTTTAGACAAGTCCTCTAGAAAAAAAATAGCTCCTACTAGTCCTTGCACCGACCTAGCTGTCTTTTTTTGGCTGCAATACAAAAATTATGAAGTTGTAACTAAGCTTTGAAGGTAATAGTCATTTCCTTACAGTGCAGTAAATGGAGATGTAATAACGCATTCACCTCTGGTCCACACTTTCAGATATAGGACAGAGAGGAGGGGAGGATGTGCACCTGGGAACAGATGCACTGGAAAATTCTTTCTGCCATCACAGTACAATAAAAAGGGCTTGTTACACAGACACTCATCACAATAAGTGATGAAAAACACTATCTCCGTTGCTAATACTTGTAAACGTGCAAATTGGAAGAGTGATTTAACACATAGGTGCACAGTGAGAAGTAAAAATTACAGTTGATACACCCTGAAGGTACTGAGAAAGTTAAACAGCAGCAGCAACAACCGTTTTAGTATTTGAATAAAGAAACAAAAAATCAGATTATTTCAAAATCTGGGAAAATTCTTTCATCACAGACATTCTCAGATATCACTAGTTAGACTGCAAATATGCCAGGGATCAAGAGGCATATAGCATATGAGAACTAAAGAAAACACAGAAGAAAAACACATAAATCAAAATTTGAAAAAGCCTGCATGAATAAAATTCAGTTAAAAAAAATATATATATATATACGTGAATCAAGACAAAGACGATATTGAGTATCACACATCACAGAGAGTTTAAAGCCAAAAGGGAAACACTGGTTCACAGACCTAAACATAAGGACTGGCAAGCACACAGGAAAGGAAATCCTATGCCAAGTGAACTGTGGTTCTACATGCACTCTAATAATTTACAGAGATTACTGTAAAGTAAAAGCAGATGGAAAAGTAGTTTACAGCACAGTGCAGCTAACAAAAATTCTGCAGCTGACCTAATATGTAGGCCTTTGGTCACTGTTCAGTGTACATCAAGGGACTGCCGCCTCAGTTTTTTAAATAGCAAGACAATTGGAAACAGGCTCTCCTTCTTTCTGCAGAAAGGTAACTTATCTGGAATATTGTATTCAATTCTAGACAGTCAAACTGGAGCAGTTCAAAAGAAACTATCACAAATGGTGCTGGGGCCTGAGGGACTGATTTATGATGAAAGATGAAAAGAATTAAATATGCATAGCTTAGCTAAGCAGTGACTAAGGAGAGAGAAAAGTTAACAGAAACTTAAAGAGTGAAAGGGAAAAAAAAAGATTATATAGCATAAAAATGAAGGGAATTTGGAACTATAAAATTAATTTAATATAGTGCAGATTTAGGCAGAGTACCAAGATAAAAATATCACACATGGATGAGATTAACAGGTAAGACCACAAGATTCCTTGTCTGGTGTACTGAGTGGACAGACACATAAAAGCACCAATGTGGGCACTGCAGCTCAATGTTTCTGGTACTAAGGTCAGCTCACTCACTCAGCCCTAACATCTCCAAATGGTCCTGTGTACTTCTGTAAAGAGAACCTGTCAGTACAGTGGAGAAGCAATGCATGAGAATTTCTAGTATGTAGAGCTACACCACTGGCATCTGAAAGGTTGCTCTCCCTTGCAGTGGAAGGGTAGTCACTGGGTATGTCCTAGGTTAGCCTGGGCTACGGCTAGAAGAGCAAGGATGGTTGCTAGTCTGAGCTGGATTCTCATGGATAAATGAAAATGAAAGAGTTGGCAGCTGTCTTGACAACAGAGTTTACAATAGTCTGTAAGGTCACCTTCCACATCTACCATCTATACTATATATGTATACATATATACATATATTGGTCACACAGCACTACAGCACATCTGTATGGCATGTATATATTAAGAAAAAAGAAGCAAAGATAAGCATAGTCACACCTGATTGTTAACATGAATAGTAATGTCATTTCCAGGTTAAATTAAAATGGGGAAATATAGAGGAGGAAGACAAGGAGGGAGAAGGAGGAGAAGAAGGAGAAGGAGGAGAAGGAGGAGGAGGAAGAGAAGGAGAAGGAAGAAGAAAGAACAAGAAACAAGTGAACAGCTTCAGCTCATTTGACCAACTGAAAAAAAGCATAGCGTCAAAGGATGGAATCTAGACTACATGAATCGTCAAGTTCCTTTACTTAGGAAATAACTGGACAAATATAAATAATTCACAGCTATTGAAAAAACTGAAATAGAAATCAAAGAGAAATTATTAATGCAGTCCCAACATTACTGCTTACAAGACAAAAAAGTGTCATTCTAAGACACAATAAATCTACATATTCATTGGTGATTAAGAGGAATTAAGTCACTCAGTTTGCCTTAAGAACTTTACTTTTCACAACAGTCAATATGACTTACACATATCACTTCTGTAACTACCATTAGTACTGCAGGTAACAAAATCAAATAACTGTGTCCAAAGGAAAGCACCTTAAAAAAAGCTATTAATGTGAAATTTGAACGTAAAATGTCTTTCATTTCATAAAAATGATTGTTCAGTAAGGGATACATTATTTTCACCTATTTTCTTAGAGCCTTCTGCAATAATATGTGAAAACAACGTTACTCTTCCCACAAAGACAGATAAAAGAGAAAATTTCTAATGACTGCCTCCCTCCTTCCTTATCCTCAGCTTAGATGTCAACATTTACAAAACTTTTACTGGAGAAAGCTTTGATAGTTTTTATAGTAAAGAGACCACATTTGAAAGCCATCAATTAACTTTCAAAATATGACCTTAATATATTGCTCCATTTTCTGTAGATGTTTGTGCAAGATCCCATATATATTTTCTATGTCACACTTCATAACAAGATTTGCACCAAATGGGACCACAGCAGGAGTCCACCAACCTGAGGTGGAATGGCCCAGATCTATTTCTGTCAACGTGCTCTGAATACCACTTCAATGTCTTCTGAAATGTCATACTGCATAGAGAGACATTCATAATAAGATGTACAACCAAAGATATGACTCCATCTTTTCCTTTTTCCCAAGAATAACATTTTTTGTTTTAAAAACAACTACGAAGTAAAAGAGAGTAAAGTACACTTTCAAGTGGAAAGCCTACATGAACGCCTGTGTTCTAGCTAGGTAAAAAGCTAGTAATAAATGACCAAGTGCTCTTCTACTTCTGTGTTGTACCCTCCTGCCCACATACCTTGCCAGGTCCCATTCTTACTGGCCAAAAAGAGGTTTAAAATGGACTACTTCCCAGCTCTCTGAATCACCCTACAGATGGGGGGAAGTTGTTAGGGATGGTTTTCTTCAGCATACAAGAATGGCACTGGGAAGGAAAACCGTTTTGGTGATACTACTTGCATTTGTGTTTCTGCAAGTGACAACAGACTGATCCATATCATCTATTAGCTGAGAGTATGTGCACTAGTCAAAATAATAGAACTTGAGGTTTTCATTAAGCAAGTCTTATTTTGCTGTTGTTTGCAACAAAGGCATTTGCTTGAAAGCAAACAAATGTAAAATACACCTTTTAATAAACAACTGAACATAATTTTTTTTTAATTGGTGGTGATCCTTTATGATACATTAAAAAACTTGTGTTAGGACAGCTCTTTATTTGCTCCAAATCAAACTAAACTTCTGTTGACTTAATTATTTTCACTTGTTTAAGAACAAACTAGAATTAGTTCAACTTCACATTTTACTTGCTTTAAAATAACCACACATATACCGTGGCAATTTTGATGCAGGTGTTAATTGAATTATCACAAATATTTTCTGGTTTGGTTTTGCAACTTGGAAAATTTACCATGATGCTGTATATTAATTTGCATGAAACAACAAAGAAAAATAATTGTGACTAATTTGAGCTACTTCTCAACTGAAAATATGTTTTCTAGCTTCAAAATTTTCACAAACTGTGAGGAACAGTGGCTATATTGCTACAATCTCATAAGTCGAAAAAGAGCTGTTTGGGGAGGGTGTTGTTGGTTTGCTTTTTTTTCTGCTCTCTGTTCTTGCAGCAATCTTCTCAAAAAATGTAATATAAAAATCTGAAGCTTCACACATGCTGTGCCAATATGGTGAGAAAATATGGTACTTTGACCTTTACAATCTTCTTTCATCTGATTTTCAGGGTGGCTAGACTTCTTTGCTGTTGGCAGAATTAGTACATTAGAAGAGAAAAGCACTCCAAATACCAAAATTATCAAAGATTTCTTTTAAATTTTCTTACAAGTTCACAGCAAAGTTTTCCACAGAAAGTGATGAAACTTTCCTCCCATGACAGACTTTTTTACAGTGAGAAACAAAATTATGACATATAAATATTTGGTGGATGACTGTGATTTCCACTAAAATATTATAAATAGAACCTATTTTTAGTTGCATACAAAGTTGAAAATGTTATAGCTTTCAATTGTCCAAGTTAATACTGCTACTCTTGTTTCAAAGTGTATTTTTCCAAAACCAATGCAATATAAACCTTCATTGTAATGTAATTTCCAAATGTTATTCTAAGTGGTTGCCCTTGTTAGGAAAGTTGTTAGTTGTTACTCTGAGGAAGGTTTTATTTACTCGGAGGCACACTTGTCAAATTATTAGATCACCACTACTACATGGTAATTGCCAAGCTAATTGGGTTATTGACAACACTTTTCTAAGTATCACTTCCTAAATACAGATATTTTTACTTCTTTCCTGGAATCTAGTGTTACAATCTTTAACTTTTTTAATTTAGATGAGGTAGAAAATTAGTTAAATTAAAAAACAATGTTGAGTTTCTCTCACTGTCACATGAACTCAGCAACTAGAGAATAAAAATAAATAAATGCATCTAGGATCATCAGCTGGTACAGATGTATGAGCATTCATATGTGGTAAATAATTTCCTGTTTTCCTTTATCCTGCACCTATCCTGTGATGACAGTGAGAAAGACAGAGACACAAACAGTTTAACAAAAGTAAAAATATTCTAATTGTGGTTCTATTTGTATCAAGGTTAGTAAGATAAAACTCATTTGTTCTTGACTGCATAATTAAATACCTGATTTTTCAGATATCCTTCATGAATTATTATACTGACCAAGCTTTTTTTAAAAAAAGTCTGCACTGTGTATCACTGGTACATCAGACGCAGATTCAGTCTGTCAAAATGGAGTAAGAAATACTGTGTATTGCCTTTGCATTCATTTATAAATTTTTACAGTATAAGCTTCTCAAACAAATATCTTTCATCAAAATCTCTTTATTCCCCCAGAATTGCTTTATGTATCTTCACAGGATCTAAAAACTCCCAAGCCATGTCTCATTATACAGAGCCACTCCTGCTACTCTTTCAGGACTCGCAGGGAAGAGGACTCCTGCCTCTGCCTCCCAGCCTCATTTTCAGCAGGCAGGGTCATGCTAAGCATCTCATTTCAGTAACAATCTTAACCTCATGCCACAGGTCACAGTGTTATAGGGATATACGAGGAAAAGGAGTACTTTCCAGCAGCCATGCTGTACTTAGCTCTGTTATTGCGGAAATAAATCATGACACAAGAGTTAGCAGACACCAGCACAAACTATCAACCTAGACAAATGGGATAGCTGTTGAATAAAGGCTGGCACACACATCCTTCTTCTGTTTACAGCTCTCCTTCCCACCATCTGCACAACTGTTACTAATTTGTCCCTTGAGCTCTTCATTGGAGGCAAAGGACAAGTCCAAGGGGACATGAGAATTCTCTGGAACTTCAGAATATACACTAAATAAACTAATAACAGCTCCTGAACAACCCTGGAATAGAAGAAATCCTGTTCACAGGAATGAAAAAACTTCAAAGAACTTTGCTAATTCTCTCTTGTCACTAACCATCCAGTGTCACAGAATACCTACATGTCACCATTACTTGTGTCATCACACATTCTGCACATGCCTCCAGAGAGGTGAAGGGTTCCTGTGTCACAGAACAACTAAAGGTCTCCAACTTTCTTTTCATGCTCCTCTTCTCTTCTTATTCAGTTTAAACTATGATAACTCACTCTACTGAAATACAGATGAAATACAGACAGGCCTTACTGTCTCACAGTAAGAAAGCTGACACGAAGGTATCACATTTCACCACTTCATCATCCATAGAAGAATCAAGTTAAAGTCTCCATTCTCTGAAAACTGAAACTAATGTATCATATCACATCTTTCCCCAACCCTTTCTAAGCTGCATAAGGTTCAGGTAGAGCTACTGCTGTGTCACATGTCTGGAGCATCAGAAGACTGGTTGAATCCCTTGGGAAAAGCACAGAGACTGAATTTAAAGTGCTAAATGAGTGTTTAGAACTAAACACATCGTTCCACCAAAGTATCCTGGAATGTGCCAATACATTCTGTCCCACAACTCTGCTGAAGAGGAACAGGCACCACCATGGGTGAAACTCTCATCCAACTACATTGAGATTTATGGTAGTTAATAATTTTATTGAAACAGAAAATGTATTGAAACAGTAAGCTATGGAAAAGAGGGGTAACATTAAACAAAATGGAAATCACAAAAAGAATACACCGAATTTACTCTTCTTTCATTCATTAATATGTGAGTAATTTTGTTATCAAACCTTGAATATAGTGTGAAAAAAACACAAGATGACATCTGTAAGTACATTACTGCTGGCTTCTGCCTTTCAAGACAAATTATATGACTAAGGTCTCTGTCACTGCAGACTAAAGTCAAGACAATGTTTTTGTCATGGAAGGAAACACTGCTGTAGTATACAGACTTGTTAAGTACTCTGATTAGGAGGCAGAAAAAAAAAGGAATAGTTGAGATGACAAGATATCCAAAGAGGATACAGCAAAATTTAAAGGCCAAACCTTTCAGTGTAGCTTAAAGTGCAGCTTGAAAAGTGGGCCAATGGGAACATCATGAGGTTTAACAAGGCCAAGTTCAAGGTGCTATATCTGGCTCGGGACAACTCCCAGCATCAATGCAGGCTGGGGGTTGAACGGATTGAGGGCAGGTCTGCCAAGAAGGACTTAGGCACACTGGTGGATAATAGGCTGGACATGACCCAGCAATGTGCACTTGCAGCCCAGAAGGCAAATCATACCCTGGGCTGTATCAAAACAAGGGGGGCCAGCAGGTTGAGGAGGTGATTCTCCACTCTGGTGAGACCCCACATGGAATGCTGCATCCAGCTCTGTGGCCTCCAACTTACAACACAGACCTGTAAGAGCAAGTTGAGAGGAGGGCCACCAAGATCATTGCAGGGCTGGAGCACCTCTCCTATGAAGACAGACTGAGAGAGCTGGGGTTGTTTAACCTGGAGAAGGATTGACCTTACTGTGGCCTTCCAGTACCTAAGAGAGCTGAAGAGGGACTCCTTACAGGGGCATGTAGTGATAGGACAGGGGGGAATGGCTGTAAGCTGATGGACAGCAGGTTTAGATTAGGTATCAGGAAGAAATTCTTTACTGTGAGGGTGGTGAGGCACCGGAACAGTTACCCAGAGAAGCTGTGGATGCCCTGTCTTTGGAAGTGTTCAAGGCCAGGTTGGATGGGGCTTGGAGCAACCTGGTCTAGTGGAAGGTGTGCCTGTCCATGGCAGGGGGGTTGGAACTAGATGATCTTTCAGTTCCCTTCCAACTTAAACCATTCTATGACTTTATGTTCTTGTACTCTTAATTTTCTTCAGACAATCCTTGCCAGGTAGTCAGATGCTGAAGGTAATAAGGGCTAGATGTTGAAGAGAATAATTCTATTTATTTTATAGCTTGTTTCAAATTCTAAATAAAATTTGCCTAATTAATATTTCAATCCCAAATCTCTGTAAGCATTGCTCTGTAAAAGAGCACAATTTAGTGTTTCATAACTCATACAATGGAAATAAAGGAAATGGAGGCAAAGACAAACCAGAAAGAACAGAAGTAGTCTCTGATATTCAGATTTGATGATCTTGATATTTGGATAAATTCACTTGGCTTAGACTTCTAGCTGGCATGACTATAACTCCTTTCAGCAAGGTTTTAATTCTGTTTGCATTTATGCACCTCTACCGCATTTGCAGCAGAAATTAGACTCTTGAGTAATGAACTTAAGCCTCCTTAGTAATGTATTGTTTTTCTTAGTTACCTCTGCAGATCCCTCAGAGGAAGTCCAGAGCACAGGTGGAAACCCAATGCCGTAACATGTAAATGATAATATTTATGTCATAACTAGATATACAAGGAGAGTAGATAACATCAAGGTGCTGCCTAATTTGCAAAATTACATTCATTTGTACAGTCTGTCACATAAATCATCGAGATAAAATGGTACCCAGCAGCTGGCAGATGTGATACTCTCCTATGCTCCACTGTTCTCTCTTTTAAATAGCTCATGCTCACAGATTGCCAAGGAGAAGCCAGTAGCACAGACAGGGACAGCTCAGAGCAGCAGTGATACTTGGCTGCTAAAAAGGAGATGGGCACAAATAGTGGCAACATGAGCTGCTCAAACAGGCAGACACACATACAGTTTGTGTGCTAATGCTGCAGGTGTCAGCTAAAGACAACATGATGGTTGCAGCAGGCGTAATTTCAGAGTATTACTGGGATGAAAGACTTCACTGGGCATGGTCCCAGAAAATCTGGTTTGATCATGTAGCTACCCTGCTTAGAGTAGGAGGGCATATCCAGAGAAAGGCAATGGAGCTGGGAAAGGGTCTTGAGCACAAGTCTGATGACGAGTTGCTGAGGGAGCTGGAGTTGTTTAGTCTGGAGAAAAGGAGGCTCAGGGAAGTCCTTATTGCTCTCTACAACCACCTGAAAGGAGGCTGTAAGGAGGTGGGTGTTGGTCTCTCCTCACAGGTAACAAGTGATAGGACAAGAGGAAATGGCCTGACGTCATGCTAGAGGAGGTTTAGATTGGACATGAGGAAAAATTTCTTCACTGAAAGGGTGGTCAGCATTGGAACAGGGTGGCCAGGGAAGTGGTGGAATCGCAGTCCCTGGAACTGTTAAAAAACCACATGTAAATATGGAGATTAAGGACATGGTTTAGTGGTGGATCTGGCAGTGGTAGGTTAATGGTTGAACTCAACGATCTTAGAGGTCTTTTCCAATGTTAATGATTCTGTGGTGGACTGGAGACCTTCAAGGTTGGATCTTTTCAGCCTGAAAGATCCTATGACAAGATGGTGACTTACATGGTGAAGTATAGGTCATTTTCACAGCCTTCTAATGGGAACAACGCACTGAATAAATTAGAGACTACTAGTAAAATGTTACTAAAACCACAGGAGAATAGCCCTTCTCAGCTCAGATCTCCACACCTAATTCCTGCAGAGATAAAAAAACCAAAATGCAAATACATGCAAAAGCCAGACACATGGCTGCAATTCATAAAACACTACCTTTAAGGTGCCATTAATTTGTGTCTTTTAGCTATTTCCCTTCTCCCCAAAGCAGACCAAGAGACAGTGCTCTGCAACCATGCTTCCTCTGGTTCAGTGTCTTTTCCTTCTGATACAGAAACCATTCATGAAATGGATTGAAAGCAAAGTGAAGAGTCATGTCCCGACCACTGTGAGATTCAGCTGTTCTCAGCACATCTCAGAACAGTGCTGGTTTTGCCATTGTGCATGCAGTCCTGGACCATCTTTGATCCCAGCTGTCTGCCAAGCACAAATATCAGCAACACATTGGCATGTTAAGTCAAATAATAACGCTCAGGGGAGCATCACAGAGAAAGTGTTTCTCCTTCACTAATTACAGTTGGAAATGGAAGCACTTTTGCCAATTCTGAAAAGCATAGGCAGTAAAATGCCATCCTGTCAGGCTTCAGCCAGCACCCGATGTCTTCTAAAGCATACTATTTAATAGGAAAAGAGCTGTGTAGTAAAATACCCCAATTTGCTGAGAAATAACTAATCAAAATTCCAAATTTGAAAGAGACAAATATTTTACAGAAAACTAATGTTGTACATTCACCTTTCCCTCTGCTGTGTTTTAGTCCTTCATCTCTGTCTTCTAATCAATGCAACGAACGTCCCAAATAGTCGTCATTTGCTACCTTTTAATAAAAGCACCTCATGGTCCTCCTCATCTCTTTCCTATGGTTTCACTGAAAAGTTATTTACTTTATATGCTCTTGACACTCACATGCCTATACAGATTTGCTACAGCTTCACTTTAAGAAAGCAATTCTAAAGTGAATAAAGACTGAACAATACTTTTTTGACATCTTCAAGATAGTTATTATGTTGCAAATTCCTCATTTGCATTTATCAAGTCTTAATACAAGCTCAAAGACTTATTCTTAGAATACACCTTTAAAACTGCAGTAAAACTAATCTGTGCTTCTCTGCATGAACAGGGAATTTGTGCTTGTTAACTCCCACTAGTTTTAAAAACAGTGCATATACAAGTGCCGTTGAATCCAGACAAGAAGAAACCCACACAAATAATTTTTCCTAGAATTATTAAAACACTTCCAGGGCACCTTAATTCCATATTTAAACAGTAGTGAACCACTTTACTCGTTTCTTAACTGTAACATGTCCTTGGTACACTTAAGTCGTCAAAGACCACAATCTGGAGAGAAAACATTTTACAGCAGTCTGCTATTTTTCATTTAAAAACTATGACATAATCATTAGAAGTCTGAAGTTTTCCAAGTCCGTCATTAAAAATTGTTCATGGTTATCAAACTACTACTGGCTGTCCAAAACAAGTACCTAAACAATAACTCATTTATCTGATGTAAAACCAGCAATTTCCACTCAGACCCTGTATGCTTTAAAAGGCAAATCCTAAAAGCTTGAAAAATGTGCAGCTAGGAAGACAAGCAGCCTTGAAAAAAAATGCTGTTAGGAATTTGCTCTGCATTGAATCAATATATTTAGCATAGATCCCAATTACAGGATGCCTTTAAGGAGGCAGCTTGCATGATTCAAGGTTAAAAGTTCATTACTATTTTTTTTAAGTCTGTTACACCAAATAGCTAAATATTCTGATAGAGAGGGGATTGAAGCATTTGATCTATAGTAGATGATGAGCTGGGCTCAAAATTATAAAGCTATTCTCATTTGTATACCCTTGCAAAGTGTGAGAGCCATGTCCAAGGTTGTCCTTAAAGGCGTCCTTAACATAATGCCGTGAATGGCATTTCTTCTTTCCGGATACTATATTCTTTGGTGATTAATTTAAACAAAAGTTTTAAAAGCTTATCAGTATGAAGTTCAGAATGAGAGCTTTTTCACACACACAATGAAGTTGTCTCTGAACAGAGGAGAAAAAGAATCACTGGGCTCTGCCTGCATATTCACATGCAAAGTAACAACTCCCCTTCCCCACTACTACGTTGACATCATGCAGCATCTGCCTTTGACTTTTTGCATATGCATTTAAAAGACACATATCTTGGAAAATAAAGACAGTTTTAAAAGCAAAATAACCATTTTGTTACTTACAGCACTTGATAAAATGGTAATGAGACATTCTTTCATCTCAGGCTGTAGTCTTGCTACAGGTTTCAGCATTCTCTTCTGCTACAACTGTCATGCCCAGAAAATGCATTATTTAAAGCCCTTCCTCAGGTATCCAGTATACCTCAGAATACATTATTTAATGTAGGTTCTGTTCCAGGATCTTGCAGAGGCTTCCAAGTCATCCTCACCCGGCTGCTGGAGTTACGATAAACCTCTGTGTGTCTTGAACCATGACTGCTGCACGTGCTATTGTAGCACAATTGATTGACACCGCTCCTAATCCCACATCCCTGGAATAGAAAGATTTAATTGGTGTGCACTTGCAGCCACATTCTTCCAGCACTGAGGTGTGCTGCTGCACTGCGGTTTTCACAGTCCTGCCAGTTAATGGCTTTTCAATAGCTTTCAAATGGCAGCAAACTAAGCTTGATGGGTGGGCTCGAACGAAATAGCAGAACAGGGGATCTTAAATCTTATTTCTGCATGTTGTTCATGTGCCAAATGTGACCAGATTTTTAGCTAGTACTGAACCAGGATTATTTTTAGTTGCCACCAGTTGCTGTGTGAATAGAAAATTGATATAGGTTGCCAAAAATAACCATCTTTTAGCATCACAGATCATTTTTCAGTATGTTATAAGGTAAAAATCAGGATAGAGCTCACAGCCATCTTCAGACTCTCATGGTTTATGCATGGATTCATTTACATTGAGCTAAAAACGTGCTCATGTGTATTCTCCTTGATGTGTTCCTGTTTTATAATTTCTTTGTATTACACTGCATCTTTTTCACAGATAGAATATTTATGTCAGAAGAAAGAAACTGCAAGATCTACATCGTTTATATTATGATTATGCATATGTTGTCTAATGACATTTTAATCACTGATTGTAAGACAAAAAGCCTAAGAAAATGCATCACTAGGAACAAGTCCAAGCAATTATTTACCAGACTACGGAATAACAAGTCAGTGTATACTGACGCATTACCCGGTTTCAGATTAAGGGCACACAAAAGGCAGACCTGCATTGTATTTTAAACACTCAGGCTGCAGCATCTTCTGAGAACAATTCCTGCATTACTTTTCCAAGAACAGTCACCCATGAATTTGCTTACTACTTCTGCAAGAAACCTACAGCAGAACTACAGTAAAACATGTTTACAGAATCAAAAAATCATTTAAGAAAACTGTGCTCAGCGAAGAGTTACATTTGCTTACCATGCATCATGCTTACCACAGTCAACACTTCACTGAGTGAGAGCTCTTGTAAAGGGCAACTGATAGCCCAGCCATATTTAAATCTTTTATTCATCTGAAAGGGTTCTCACCTACTATTTTGTATACATAGCATTTTTAACAGCTACAAAGTGTTAAAGGGACTACAAAGGGAAAAGGGTCTAACTAATTAGTGAGAATCACTAATGCAGATTCTATTAACTACGCTGCAAAGTTCCCACAAGAGCAGAAAGATGTATATTCACAGGCTTCCACTGATCCATTAGCAAAACCCTTAGGTGAAATCTCTCAGCCTTAACAGCCACATATTTCACATCTGGTTTTAGGTAAAATATGCACAGCAATTCTTTTGCAGAACTAATTATTTAGGTGTGGTTTTTTTTCCTGAAAACACAGCTTTCCAAAAGCAAATGAAAAAAATATCAAGAAATAACCAAAGGGAAATATGGATAAATCATATAAAACACAATACAATAGTTACATTACCATGGAAACTTTTTTACTGTAAAGCTCAGAAGTCCAAAGTAATTAAATCTATCCAGACTGTCTTTCACACCTATATAACACTAGGCTAGTTCAGGCCATATGGCTTATAAAATAAACATACAGAGTGTTTTAAGTGGCAATGTTAGTCATAGTTCATGAGCAATTGTCAAGTATTCTGACAAAAAACCCTTTGAGCAATACTTTTTGGTGGAGACACTCCTGACAGGTTCATCTCTGGTGGTACAGTTAGGCAGACAAACTGCCATGTCTAATAACATCATGCTTTCACCAATCCACATTGGTTAAAACCAGGAGGACTCTTGGTAAACACTAGTGAATAGGAGAAATGGACAAACAGATTGTAACATATGTGTTTATCTATTGAATTGCCATAGCAAAAATTTAGGATGATGGAATTTGGTACCATTAATGTGATAGGTTAGACTACATCCTCCATCCTGCAAGGAATGAGAGAATTCAACAAGCCTAAGTGCAAGGTCCTGCACTTGGGTCAGGGCAACCCCCAGTATCAGTAGAGTCTGAGGGATGAAGGGACTGAGAGCAGCTCTGCCAAGAAGGACTGGGTGTCAGTGGTGGATGAAAAGCTGAACATGAGTCAGCAATGTGTGTTTGCAGCCCAAAAAGCCAACTGTGTTCTGGGCTGCATCAAGAGCAGCATGGCCAGCAGGCTGAGGGAGGTGATTCTGCCCCTCTATTCTGCCCTTAAATATTCCCATCCCTGAAAACTTTCAAGATCGGGCTGGACAAGGCTCTGAGCAACCTTATCTAGTGACTCTGCTCGCTGCAGAAGGGGGTTGGACGAGATGACCTCTAAAGGTCCTTTACAACCCAAACTGTTCTATGACTCGCTAGTCCTTTATGGAGAGTATTAAGGTACAGTACACTCTTGAATGCTGCAAGCTCTTGACTTGCTATTTACATCAGACTAACTGGGAACAATGCTGCTGTCTATAGGGCTAACACATCCCTGATTTCCTCTTTCCTAACATGCACTAGTCCATGCAATTAGGGAAGCATGTGGGACTGTTTGACAAGTGACGGTCTGCAATGCTACACCACAGCTTGGGTCTGTGTCTTTCAGTTGTATCGTTGGACTATGCCAGTCCAAGGGGCAGCATGTACCCACCTGCAGCAGGGCACTGTGCACTCTCCCACTCTCCAGAAGCCTGTGTGCCAAAAATATGTGGTTGGCTGTTCAAGTATGAATAACAGCCTCCAGGTGAGTGGAAGAAAGGCACAAACTTTTCAACAGGTGATACCTTGCCAGATGGCAACCTCAACAGGCCTTTCATTTTAGAATATCACTTTTTTTTTGCTTGTTTATTTTTTTAAATTATATAAAATATTTAGTTTTATTACATGAGCAATTATCATTAGAGAGTTTTGCAAAAGAAGTGAATGCTTCAATAGAAAGAAAACAGCACTGTATATTGCTGTCAGCAGGAAGCTCTGACACACTGAAGGAAAGCTAAACATGAGGCAAAAGCAAGTCACAATAGAATACTTAAGGAGGTGAAATCTGGTTCACCTGCTGGAAAGACACATTATTTCCACTGCAACCTTCTGCTAAACTGGAGAGTAGAGAAAGAACAGAAAAGAAACAACAATATCTGTGGTGGTAGTTGTCCATGTCACAAACAAAGAATTTAAGTGTGAGAACAAAAAGAAAGACAGGTTTCTGAGATGATTCCTAAGAAGGGAACACTTAATTATCAGTAATTAAAAAAAAAAATTGTATAATTTCTTTATTCATAAAAAAGAGATACTAGTCATGTTAGGTTATTTTCTCCTCACTGATCTCCAGCAATAAAAAGGAATTCAGAAGAGAAAAAAGATCTAAACAACATTTAAAATCTGACAACGTAAACTACGAAAGTATATCTATACAAGCTTTAAGTGCATTGTAAAGTTACTTTTTCTGAACATTAGGTGACATAGGCATGTTTTCAATTACAGGCGTACTGTTCCAAAAAGTTAGTTCCAAAAAGACCACGCCAGTGTTTAAGTCTACAAAGAGGCACAAGTGCTCTTGGACTGGGGGACTGAGCTGGTATTAAACCAGGTGATAAAACACTTAATTTACTTGATTTTCTCCAGCACAGCAAAAATAGAGATAAAATAGAAACGAGGTCAGAAAACAAAATACACTTGGCCCTTCTGAAAAAATTCCTTGCCACCTCTCCCTAAAAACAGCCAATTTCATGCTTTGTACAAATTCACCATTCAATGACATTACAGCGTTTTTAAGATAGAATCTTGGAACTGGTCAGCCATCACTGGAACAACTCTTTTTCTTAAGATAAGCACACATTTACAGATTGCCATCTCAGAGTAGACACTGCTTTCACATCTGAATTTCCAAGGCTCAGAACTTCGGAAAAGCACCTATGAAATGCATCCTACAATAACCTAGAAAACAAGACCAGCTTAAAATAAGATTTTGCTGTCTAGAATTGACAAACTATTGCATTCAGGACATGCAAATATTTTGTTACTATTACAGTGTCTTCTGGTGTCACAAACAACTGAACATCTAATTATTTTTTCATCTGAGTATTTTATAATTCACATATAACTGAACAATTTGTTAGAGAAATGCAGAACTATCTGAAAGCAATTTGAATAATGAGAAAAACAACATGACTACTGGTGTTAAATCCATGACAAATGCTTCCCATTTATGCCATCTTCATTCAGTGAACAAAGCTTTTTATATTCCTTCAGATGTTACAATTGCACATTACTTATGGGTTTAAGACTGCAGAAGAAAAAAGGTTGAATGCAGAGCAACGTTTGGCATTGCTCATATGTTCTGACAAGTGATACTTCTTAGCAATCAAACCTTGGCCATACTATGCAGCTGCCAACAAGGCGCTCTTCAGATAACATCTGAAGTTGTATGCTTCATCAGGAAGATAGGAATGAGCCATTGCAGATGCAGATACTTAGCAAGAAGGACTCTATACTAATTTGCTCTACATGAGTCACAACAGAACAAAACATAGCAGTTTTTCCAAATAAATGTTCAGATGATCTTGCCGTTAAGACAGATGTATGGATTGCTCCAGAGACAGCAGCAACAAACCAGATCTAATCACTCAATCAATCACTTAGAGTGTATCTGACCTCTAGAGAACCAGATGACTTTTTCTTTTTTCTTCCCTTCTTCCAAGCTTTGCACACTTTTTTCCTTTATCATTTCACTGAAAACGCCTTGATTTTACAGGAACCTGGCAATCCTCCTCCCATTCTTCTACCACTGGATCAAACCCTTACAGAATGAGAAAAGGGAAAAAATCCTTTTTCTTCTTCTCTATATACTGCTGTAACTGAATGTGTATGGGTGGACCAATCTGTACCTATTTTTTAATGGATTTCAAACAGTAGATTAAAATCACAGGATATTGTTACCCAGTACTGACGAAGTTTGCAAAATTACCAGTAGAAGTTAAGTGCCATTTGAAAGTACTACTTGCTTCCTCCCACACCCAAAAGGACCATTTTTAGGCTATGTGTAGACCTCCCTAGCAGTTCCTTAACTGGATGGGATGAACAAGCTCTCACTTGTTGTAGGAGAGCCTAGAACAGAATAATAACAAGGCCAAATACAATAAGAAATCCCAATGGTCTCATATACAGTTAGGGTTTTCTTTGGCACTAGTAGTGACTTGATAATTAATTTCTTCATTACAATCTGTGTATATATTTTTTTAAAATTAGATTTCTAAATATATTTGATGTAAGGACATTACAGAGAGAAGCTGCAGTCTTTATATATGTAAACCCCTTAAAAGACTGAAAAGAAACTACCAAAATATGATAAAATAATAAGCAGAAAAATGTGTCAGCCATCATAACTACCAGATACAAAAAAAATGAAAAAATATCCATGGATTTCCATGCACGGAGGTATTACATGATGTCGTGGGTTTATTTTGGGTCAATTTTTCTCACCCCCCACACAACTGCAATAACCTGAGAGAAGGTTTATGCAGACAAAAGAGATCTGATGTGGAGAGAATAATATTAGGATTTATTACTAGCAATATAAAAACTAAAGACCTATACATACAACAATTCTAATTAGGCAAAAGTGCTATGTATTTATGGAAGTATCCCTCCCTCCTTGTATAAGTTCAGGAGGAGAAGCAGTTTCATTTCCATTTCCGGAGCTACAGGTCTTCTAAATAATTTTGCAGCACTTGAAAAGTTTCTCTTCTATTATCTCTAGGACGACAGCTCCAATTTGTCGCAGCTGGAACTGTTTCTGTCTCTCTCTCTCTTCTATGTTGACCTCAGGGCTGGGCCTACGCCCCTCCTGGGCTAAGACTGGAGGCTGGGGGCTACCCAGGCCCCGTGGGGTCCTCCATGGACTGCAAAGGGAAGCTTGCTTTACCACCATCTTCACCACAGGGTCACAGGGGATAATGGCTTTTGAGTCCACCCCTGTTTTCTGTGGGGTCCCTCCTCATGAGAGGCAGTCCTTAATGGACCTCTCTAGCATGAGTCCACGTTCAGGTAACAGTTCTTTCATTCTCTGCTGTCCCTCAGGGTCACAAATTCAGCTGCACCAGCATGGATCCCTCACTGGGTCACAAGTCCTACCTGAGCCAACTTGCTCCAGCGTAGGTGTCTCTCTCCCCATGGGCCACAGGTCTCCAGCAGGACTCTGTTTCATCTTAGGCCGCCCACGGAGTGACATCTTCTTCGTGCACTCCTCTGCTCCGGCATGGGCTCCTTCATGAGCTGCAGAAGGGGGTCTCCGCTCCCCAGCAGTCTTCCACAGACGGCAGGGGTTTTTAGTCTCCAGTCTCTTCCCTGCTGAAGGGAGAGAAGTGGGGGAGAAAGAAGACGTCCCCACTTCGGGCTTCTCTTCTCTCTCCTCCGGCTGCCAGCTTTGACCTTGGAGGCTGCGCTCTTCTCTCTTTGCCTGGAATTCTTTTGCAGTATGTCTCATCCAGGCAGTCTTCCTTTAGAGTTTTTCCTCCACTCTGTTACATGACTTTGGTCAGGGGGGCTTCAGTGCCATACCTGCCCCTGGCCCAGGGCTGGGGGAGAAGGAGGCCCTGGCCCATTTTTGGGCCTGCCCCCTTCCCCTACATGGCTCCTAATTTCATCTGCACCACAACCTGCTCTTTCATTTTGTTAAATATGTAATTGGCAGAGGCATTACTAAAACTTTTGATTGGCTTTGCTCCGGAAATCCACCTGGAAAGAACTACTTTCAGCCCCGGGGGGGCTGGTTGGCAAACCCACAACACATGCTCAGATAGATTTTCTTAAAGTTTATAATATTCAGGAAAGAAATAGACAACTAGAAGAATTCAGTGCAACATGAAAATTGTATTGTTATCTTCCTGATAATTAGCAAATGTGACAAATCATTCCACTAAATCCCTAATTTTCTTCTTCCTGACATTACAACATACTGAGGAGAATTCTGTAAACACAACATGAGTATTAGACAGCTGACAATTATGGTGCTGGCAATTATTTTGTACGTCACAGTTTCAATATAGACACTGTAAACAAAATAGGATACTCTCAAATTATATATAAAACAATCTGAAAAGCGAAGACTAAACTTTGGCAAAAAGGGCTGAGACCTATTTTATTTTCTGATCTTTCTATTGTCCATTTTACCTCTCATGCTAAATACAATACCACTTCTTTTTCAGAGCCTTTCGGCACTCCATTCTTCAGGTAAACCAGCACAACTTGTTAGTGCATACTTGATTCCCAGTGTTTTCTTATGAAGCACAGAGAATAAGTGGGACTTGGGGAGGGAAGGTGTGCAAGGTATGGAAAACTACACATCACTTTTATTAAATTGACTGCTGCCATATGTGCACAGTGTAGCAACAAGCTGCTGGGAGGGTCTCTCTGTTTCTGCACCCTCTCCAGTCTCTATGGATGTACCTATTTATTTCCTCTTTTTTCCTTTGTCTGCACAAATGATTAAAGAATTCATCATTCTGACCACAAAGACCAGGTGAGAGTCTGAGTTGATAAGGACAGTAATCAAATGAAAGGGTATGATAATAAGAACTTTTTATAAGATACTGTATTGGATTTGTCTGACCAGTTTTGGTAGCTGCCAGAAGCTTTCCCCATATCCTGCAGAGCCAGTGCCAGTCAGCGGCCAAGGCTGAGCCAATCAGGAATAATAGCAAACGCCTCTGTGACAACATACTTAAAAACAAAAGAAAAAAGTTCTGGGGCAGATGAAAATTACAGTCAGAGAAGAGTGAGAACATGTGAACAGCTCTGCAGACACCAAGGTCAGTGCAGAAGGATGGGGATGAGGTGCTGCAGGCACCCAAGCTGAGTGTCCCCTGCAGTCCATGGTGCAGCCCATGGTGAGGATGGCAGCCCATGGAGAATCACAGGAGTGCAGAGATTCACCTGCAGCCTATGGAGGAAACCCCACAGCAGAGCAGGAGGTTATGACCCCATGGGAGGCCCAAGCTGGACCAGAATCCTGGCAGAGACCTGCTGACCCATGGAGAGAGGAGCCCACACTGAAACAGGTTTTCCTGGTAGGACCTGTGGCCCTGGGGGTGATTCATGCTGGAGCAGACTGTGTCTGAAGGACTGCACCCCATGGAAAAGTGACCCACACTGCAGCAGTTTGTGAAGAACTGCTGCCTGTGGGATGGACTCACACTGGAGAAGTTCATGAAGGACTCCCATGGGAGGGACCCAACAGGGAGCAGGGAAGGAATCCTCTCCCTGAGCAGCAGCACTAACAACAACTGACCATAACCTCGATTCCACATCTCCCTGCATCGCTGAGGGGGAGGAGGTAGAACCTGGGGAGGAGGGAGGGGTGGGGAGAAGGTGTTTTTAGGATTTATTTTACTTCTCATTATCCTGCTCTGATTCTGTTAAGAATAAATTTAATTAATACCCCCACTTCGAGTGTGTTTTGTCTGTGATGGGAACCAGTGAGTGATCTCTTCCAGTCCTTATTTCAACTCATGAATCCTATGTTACATTTTCTCTCCTCTGTCCATTTGCACAGGGGAGGGATAGGGGAGTTGATGGGTACCTGGCATAGTAATTACAGCTGGGTCCACTACAGATACCATGATGTTGCTTGAAGATGACATGGACAAGTCAATAAACTCGGTGAACAAGAGAGATACAGAGAATTTACTGCACTCTGCTTGAACATAATAGAATTACATCTCATTCTCAAATTAGCAAAGAATAGATAAGAAGCTGAGAAGAATTAGGCAGCTTCTAGGAAAGGAGAGGGGGAATGAGAAAAGTATATAAAGAATCGAGGAAACAGATAACTATGAAAGGCACCGATGTCCAGGCAACAATAAGAAACCAGTACAATAAAATTATCTGAGGTCAAAAAAAGGTAATTAGTCAGGCAGGTTATAAGCAAAGGCAGTCAGAAAGATGATAGAAAAGAACTCTCATGCGAGCAGTGGACAGGTCACAGCTGAGATGACAGTGTGCAAGAACAGAAAAAGGGAGGATTCTATAAACACTGGCTGAGAATCTTGTGGAGAGCACTGATTAATCAGTAGATACAACATGCCTTGATAATCAGTTCCTTCAAACAAAAATAAATGAAATATTCAGATCAGATTTCTGTTTTGTACAAACATAAAAAATAAAAGCAAAATTCCTCAAGTCAGAAAGCAGATGATTTACATGTGAACAAGCAAAGAGTAAGGCAGCTTTGTACAGTTACTGCACATAACACTAGAGTATCAATAACCATCTGCACGTGACCAAAATTCAGTTAAAATTCCTATAGTTGGAACCCAGTTTTTCTATTTTGAAATAATGTACTTCATGTTATATTTCATTCCCCAAGGATCTGAAAACCTATGGAACCTGGTCTTACAGAATAACATTTATTTTCTTACTCGAATAGCTGGCTGTTCATAACGAAAAGAAGACTAATTTCTTTGCTCTCCAGTGAACTTACTCTTTTAATCAAACACTCTATTACCAAAAAAGTTACTATTCTAATATTATTTTCATGGAATACAGTAGTAATTACTTTTTATTTCAAAGAGCAATAGACACCTGAGAAAGTAACAAAAAAAGTAATGCAAAGTGTAATAACCTAAAACATGTCTATAATGAAGAATTATCCAGCGGGGTACATCACATCATTTGAACCAATTTATAAGGCTTTTTTTTTTTTTCTTTCATTTATAGTAGAGTTTTCCTTGAGAAAGAGAAGAAGCGTTTAGCACTTTGCCATGCTGGCAGAGGGAAAACTGCACGAGAAATTATTTCCTTCACCCTTTAGCCAAAATACCTTATGTTGAAATCTCCATGGATTTTCACTCGATGCTGTAAATTCTTAGAAGAGAAAACCACACAAGTTGGCACTGACTATAAACAATTCTTTCACTCTTAGATTTTAACCTCAAAATCAGGAGGGGTTCTGCCATTGCCTCCAAAGAGAGCAAAACTAAACATTTTCAAGTGAATGACCTAAGATTATTGAAAAAATACATAAATGAGGTGCTATCTTGGAAATAAGAGTCTGGAATTACGCACAGCCCACCAAGACTAATTGGCTTAACATCTTCCAAGTGCTCCCGTTACATTTGATGTTAATTGGACACTATGCATTTATACATTTCTCAACATCACTGTCATTTCAAAACCACTTTTCCTTATCATTACCAACATATTTTTGTCATATTGAAGGACAATATAGCACTAGGTAATGCTAATTTGTCTAGAGAAATTAGTGGGAATTTTTTTTAACCAAATCTAGGTCCAACCTTATTACCTAGGCTGAAGTCAAGAGTGGATCCGCACCTTTTACTGTAAGTCTTTATAGATCTTCCATCTATGTAAATCAAACATTGCATCGACATATGTTGGGGCCTTAGCAGTTTTACACGAGTATGCTGAGTTCTGAAGAGGCCGGGAGGTGAGAAGAAGGTAAACAAG
>JAYRBT010000001.1:93905727-93945321 GCA_036023395.1 Myiotriccus ornatus
CCTCTCTGGGCAGGCCGTTCCAATGCCTGATTACCCTCTCTGTAAAGAATTTCTTCCTAACATCTAACCTAAACCTCTCCTGGCAGAGCTTGAGCCCATGTCCCCTTGTCCTATTGTTGGTTGCCTGGGAGAAGAGACCAACCCCCACTTGGCTACAACCTCCCTTCAGGTAGTTGACTTGGACTGGAAGGAATACTAAGCAAGTTTGTAGATGACACCAAACTGGGAGGAGCTGTTGACTCCCTCAAAGGGAGGGAGGCCCTGCAGAGAGACCTCAACAAATTAGAGGACTCTGCAATCACCAACCACATGAAGTTCAACAAGTGAAACTGCTGGATACTGCACCTGGGATGGGGCAATCCTGGATATACATACAGACTGGAGAACAAGACGCTAGAAAGCAGTGCCATGGAAAGGGACTTGGGGGTCCTGGTGGATGGCAAGTCAATGGCACACTGCAGTGCCCTGGCAGCCAGGAGGGCCAACCGTGTCCTGCAGGGCATCAGGCAAAGCATCGCCAGCCGGTCAAGGGAGGGGATTGTTCTGCTCTGCTCTGCACTGGGGTGGCCTCACCTTGTATATTGTGTGCAGTTTTGGGCACAGCCATATCAGAAAAATACTAAGCTCTTAGAGAGCTTTCAAAGGAGGTGAACAGGGATGGTAAAGGGCCTTCAGAAGAAGCCATATGAGGAGTGGCTGAGGTCACTTGGTCTGTTCAGCCTGGAGAAGAGGTGACTGAGGGGAGACCTCATTGCTGTCTCAAATTCCTCATGAGAGGAAAAGCAGAAGCAGGCAGTGATCTCTTCTCTATGGTCACCACTGACAGGACCCAAGGGAATGGCCTGAAGTTGTGTCAGGGGAGGTTTAGATTGGATATTAGGAAAAGGTTCTTCACCCAGAGGGTGGTTGGGCACTGGAACAGGCTCCCCAGGGAAATGGTGGCAGCACTGACAGAGTTCAAGAAGTATTTGGAAACACTCCCAGGCACATGGTGTGACTCCTGGGAATGGTCGTGTACAGGGTTAAGAGTTGGACTTGATGATCTTTGTGAGGCCCTTCCCACTCGGCATATTCTGTGATTCTGTGGGATTCTGTGAGATCAGAGCTGGACAGGGCAGCGGTGCCACAGTTGGGGAGCTGCAGCAGCAGCAGTGTTTATCCTGATCAAAACGGTTTTTTTATCTCTCCAATGAAAATTTGGGGGAGAGGAGAGCAGAGGTTTAATAGTAGAGAAGTAAAGATAATGCTGCTTTCACATGCACTACCCTGAGATAAAGTCTGCCTTACATATGACAATGCACTTTTTTTTGTCCAAGCTTTATTTTCCAAAATGTCTTTTAAAAATATCTTCCAGAATCCCTGACCTTGATGTCCCCACTCAAGGTGACAATCTTTTGCTGGTTTGGTGCCTTTGAGTTGTATTTTTATTTGCATCCTGCTATCCCTCTTAGCCAAAGAAGTAGGCAGCTCCTCCCTGGTAAGGAACCTTCCGCTTGGCTGTTCTGGCCGCTCACTGTGTGGCTGCGTACCAAGAAGGGCACTCGTGGAATATTCCTGCTGATTAGTACGTTAAGTTAGTAACATAGTTTTCTAAAAATGACCATCTCTACAGTTAATTAAGTGTATCTCTTTGGACCTTTTTATAAATATTCATACACATAAATTACAAGGAAACTTTCAAACAAAATCTGAGGACAAAATCTCTTGTGTAACTTGCTAAAACAGTAGGTTTGTTGTGCACGGAGAGGATTTGCTGGCAAATGCACACAGGCTACTGTTTGAATAGGTAATGTCATGGTCCATCTACTGCTCTTGGATGACCCAATTGTACTTATTCCCCCATAAGAAAGCTACAAAGAACGTCAGTGTTCGTTTTTGTATAGTATGAAGTATTCAAGACGGAAATCAGTGTGAGAGCTAGACTATCTTCCTTTCAGTTTCTGTTTAGAGTTATAACTGAAAGGAATAATAACCCATCAAGGAAGATAAGTTAACTATGACAATACTGAAGTTTTAAAAGGCAGCACAAAGACTCTCTAACTCTCCATGGCATTGCAGCTCCTTGTTGATAAATTAGGTAAGGAAAGCTTAGGGTTTTTTGGATGATCCATGTTATTTAACTGCACCTGAGAGATGAAGAACAGATGTTTCACAAATAAGATTTACATATCAATAGTTGGCACTAAACTACAAAAATAACTGACACCAAAGTTTCACATGAAAATGGTATTAAGGTATATGTACACATTGAGATGTCAAGATGAGTACTGAAGAACTGCATCACATTTTACAGAGATCATATATTATCAAGAAGGTATTGTTTTCAAGGAGCTGAGAGCAAAAAAATTAATAGAGAGCTGCTTATAGAAGACATAGTAAATATAATCACAGAAATTGATGTATAAATCATAGTCTATGGAGAGGTGTACAAAGCCAGATTGTGATGCTACTAATCTACTGAAAACTTGAATCAGCCTCATGACTTATAAAAACCCCCAAAATATCTATTCTGTAATTGTAAACTATCATTTTCTTGCTTTACCATAATCAGCATTTTCCACTTCATGGATATGATCTGATCCACAGGCAACGCATACTGGGCTTATAACGCTTCATGGTATAATCTTTCCAGCCCCTGCTCTGAAGCATACACCTCTCTACATAGGTGCACATCTTCCATGAAACTTATGATGAAATTTTTGGTTTTCTATCCTTAAGGAACACAAAGCAAATGTCTAGGAAAATTTTACTGAGCACCTGTGGGGATTGTAGTGGCTGCTGACCCACTACAGTTCCTCTGCCTTGCCCATCACCAATACTGACACATGCAGTCAAGCACCTGAAGCATCCAAAGAGCAAGGGAGAACAAGCTGTGCTGTCGTTCTGCCAGAGCTTTAGCAGAACTCCCTAACTGATGGACTTTAAAGTATGACATAGTGTTGCAACCTGTCCCATGCATATGTCCCAAGAGCCTGCTAATTCAGAGCACCATCAGTCAGTTGTACATCTCTGCTCTAAAATACAGCACCACAATCTCTCCTTTGATTCTGCACCTATTGCTGCCGTCAGTCAAAAAAGCAGCCACCTCACCAGCCACATGTAAAAGGCCACATGTAAAGTTACCTGAGACATATATACAGCTGTGCATGAGTACAAGGATCCAGATGCATGCATCCTCCAGTCCTTCCATGTCTTTGACCATGAAGGAAAGGTACAGACCTATAAAAAAGTTATTTATTTCTGCACATAGAAAACTGCTGTGAACGGGGCTGCAGCCACGAACACTTACAGGAATATGAGAAATGTCATCAGTGGGAATATCTCTCTCATTCCACAAAACCTTGGCACAAAATAAAAGAAAACACCTGTAAATTTTATAACTTGAGTTTCTGGATTTATTTTTTTCTTATTATTTTCAAATGAAACAAAAATCTTTACCTATAATCATAACCAAAGGTAATTTGTGAGTCCAACTTATGTTCTGTTCCTATTAAATATAAAAACATCTTTGACAGTGGATTACTATTGTCACTTATTTGCCACCCATCTAAAATGTTACTGGAAAAATCAAACCATTTTTAAACACAGAACATAGATTATTTGGTATGTTGTATTTTATAGAGGAAGCACGAGGCATGACTGCCATTGACAACAGAAGCAATTCTGTTTCAATTTATTTGACACTTTCAGCTCTCCCTTCAAGAGTCCTCAGCTTGCTTCATATGTTCTTAACCCTAAAAGCTGAAGCCACCTACTTCCAAAAACACTACTCTCCCATTCAGCATCTTCTGTTTATTTATCACCTGCTTAACTCCCTTCCATTCACAAAGACCGGGAGAAAACCATAAAACACCACATAAACCATTACATTTGCATGTCTTTTCACCCCACGTCTGACATTGCTGATATCTTTAAACCTGCATAAGTTAATTGGCTTTCATGATATATTGTTGTTTACAGTGTTAAGGAAGAATGTTTCATCTGATGGGATAGAAGTCATTACCACATGAACAAAGGTTCATAACCTAAAGGACTGGGAAACAATATCAGAAAAAGAATTTTCTACCTGACTAGAAAATTATTAACAGCTCTTGATAAGAATGATGAGTGATGCCAAGACAACATTAGGAGAGATCTAAGAAGGAAAAAAAAGACATGGAAAAATCTGAGAGTAAAGGAGAAAAGAACATACAAGTGAAAACCTGTTCTCAACATGCTTCATCAGAACTGGAGCATCAGGCCACTAATGAGAAAGCGATGTGGCTGCAGAGAAAGAGACCTTCAGGAAAGAAAAGCATTTTGAGTAATCCTGTTTACAGTGGGTCCATGTGTTGGGAAAAGATTTTCTACATCAGATCAACAAACTCAGACTTTTTAGGATTCCAGTTTTGTAAAATTGAAGAAGTTATTCTACCTTGTTCTGTGTAAGATAATCTTGTTATTTAGATCACGCAATAACAACAGCAACATTTTTAAAGAAAATAAATATACTCATATACTGAAAATGCATGGGCAATTATTTCATTAGAGTATATTAGCTTGGAAAGCATGCCTGGAAGTATTATGGACAGTAGACTGGAGTCAGGATAATACTAAATCTAGTAAGTCATAGCAGAAAACGTAAGGCAAGAATGTTAACATGTACCTCTAAGGGGATTAGGTAGAGCTTGTATTACATATAAAATCTTGAGAAGTTTCTTTACAGATTAAATTAATCCTCACTGTTTGCCCTCATAAAATCAGTTTCTTATTTATTTGATTGGTTTTTACATCAAAGTCTTTTTTTAACCAAAGCATTAAAAAGGAATGTTATTTTAAAGAATGGCCTTATTGTATGCTGTCTCTTGTGTGAAATTCCCACAGATATAATGAGAGATCTGGGTACATGAGGAGTGCAAGGTCATGCTTTGTAATGAAAGGGGCAGAGATATCATGGCACCAGTTTTGCATTGTACAAATTATATTACATAATTGGGTTTAAGTGAAAACATTTAACTTTATGGTAAAACAAGCAGCAACTCCTACAACACAACTTTGTGGCCTATTGAATTTTCAAATAGACATTTAATTCTAAAACATCATTACTGAAAGCCTGAATTACTGTCAACTAAAGTGTCATGAAAATGTTTCCACTGACTAGTAGGATTCAGATCCAGTGTGAGGTTTCTCAAATAGCCTACTGAAGAGAGTTCCACCTACCAACCACAGATGATGTCACAAGAGCTTTGTAAAATTAAAAGTTATGTTAAGATCAAGGTGCAAATAACACAGTATAGAAGGACTAGAGGTTTTGGGGAAAGATATCCCTTGGATTGGGAAACTTTTAAGTAGTCACACAAAAGGTTCCTGACATGGAGAACCTACTCACCTTGTCTGAGAATATGGAGATCTATGGGACTAGAGGAACAGTTTGGTCTCTAGATCTGTACAGGGCACAGCCTTGACACTTCATGGCATAGACTATGTATATCCATAGCAGTGACACTCTTCCACTTGGTATGCTTGGTACAAATGACAGCCACCTGAAACGCACTCCGAAATCACCTTCCTAGGCCATGTGAGTCTCTGAAATGACACCTAAATAGTGCTTCACACCCAGGATGCAAGACAGATGATGAGGAGCTGGCTTGGTTACAATCTAGATGTCATCCTGCAGTGGCACTTAGTGCTTCTTTCCTCAAGTCCTTTACCATCATCTTTCCTGACCAGTAACATTATCTCAGTGAGAGAGAGAGAAATGATGATGCTAAATGACAGAAAATGTGTTCCTAAAGGTGGTGCAACCTTGAAAGGAAAACCAAAGTCTTCATGTTTCCAAGAAAATGAAGATGTGTGCCTGGGACCCTGTGGAGATCAGTGATGGTAACAGTGACATACTGGCATCTGCCCTAAATCACAGCCTCTCCTCAATTCTAGGACCCTGTGCACCAGGCAAATCTGGTAAATGGAATAGCACCAGGCAAAGTCTGTTACGGGAAATCCATTCTTAGGACAGAGGGAGATGCTGCTAAAATCTGAAATACAAGCACCACAGGAAGGAAAACAGGACAGGGACTAGGAGTGTGAGTCTTCTCTTCAAAGCCTGAGACTTGTCAGATCAGAGCTGCTGCACCAGGTTTAAGTATTTATGGGCACACTGCAGAGTGCTCCGAAAGTTATTTCAGCATTCCCAAGACAGCCCAAGACTATCTTAGCAGACTGAAGGTTTTGGCAGGTGGGCTTACACAGGGTTGTTCTCCTCAGTCCAGGGGCAATAAAGCTGTGAATAAAAGTAGTGTAGAGGGAATTTACAGCATTTGGTCAGTTTTCCAAAGAGTGTGTTACATGTGCTTATTTAAGTCTGTCAGGAAAAACTGAAGCACAAGCTTTTTCATCCTACTACACTGCTCAAAAATGTACAGTTAGAAAACAAATCCAAGAGGAACCTGACAAAGCCTGAATACATATATATTAAGGTAAAACAATAATGTTCATCTGCCCACTCTGAAATAAGGATTATAAACTAGTTTATGAAACTGCATATTCAAATTTTTGCTGACCAGCTTGGCAAAAAATTGATTCTTGATGCTGGTAAGATTTATACATGGTTTCAAGGACAGCAAGCAGTTATTTCAAGGGAATATAAAAATCAAGACAGAAACAATTGTGTTTAAATGCATCATCTCATATTCTCTATAAATACAGAAACAAAAAAAGAGAACCAGAATCCTGATTCTTCATTACAAAGTATACATAAGGTAAAGATTAAGAAGGAACTAAGAATGGATTTAAATATAGCTGCCATGACAAACTATACTTCTAATCTCTCTGGCATAATCTCTCAAATTATATTTATAATCTCTCTGGCATAGCACAGAGCATAGCACTTGCTCATTGAAAAAAGCATTTTCTTTGTCAAGTATTGATCACTGATGTCATCTTTCTGAATTTTGTTTAAAACATGTTGCCAATCACCTTTTTTGCAGCAGTCAAATGTCAGTTGGGTATTTTTCCCCCATGGCAATCAACAAAATCCATTTCCAACATCCTTTCTAGCAAAACATCACAGCACCACTAAGCATCATAAACGGTTTGCTTTTGGGCAAGAAGCCACCTCTACAAAGACAATTTCACAAAAGGAAACGACCTGTCCCTGGCAACTTCATATTTGGGCAAAACCCAAAGTTGCTAGACTACATCACCTTTAAAATTTCAATAGCCTTCATGAAAACAAACAAATAAACAATTTATGAATTTACTGAAATTCGTATCTTTGAGACAGTTTATACAATTAGAGGTCTGACATCTAACTTCAAGTAGAAGTATTTTCAAGTCTTAAAGGAAAAAAAAGGGGGAGGGGAGTGCAATACTATAAATACAGAGAAGAGGGGATAAAAAACTAGATACAAAATATAAATTAAGAAAAATTGAGTGCTAGCTTTTGTATGAAAATATAAAGCAGTGTAAGAAAGAAGCCATACCTCAGCCTTACCAGGAAGGGTCAGTATTTGGATGTCAGACAGACACGTTTATACTGAGAGCACAAGACCCAGCCTTTACTTTCTGCCTAATTTCCAAATAGATCCAAAGGGATTTTTTGAAACTAGGATTTCCTTATGGAGAAGTGTAGCTAATGGTCACGCAGCAGTCCATTCTAGGAAGAGGATAAAAGAAGTGCGGTAGGGTTTGGAGTACAATGCCAATTCACAGAAACAGGAAAATTTTGTGGAAACCTCTGTATTTAAGTGAACTTCTTTTTCGGAAGGGCTTTCAGGTCCCAAAATAGATTTCCTGGTCAAAACACAACAAAAACCAGAACAGGCAACAGGGGGGTGATCAATATATGACTTGGCTGTAAGAGGAGCAGGGCCTATCAAAAGCCTGCCAGGTTTCCAGCCAGCTTGGCTGGTGACCTGAAAGGGAACAAAGCCTGCAGTGTCTCCAGGCAGTCTTGCCAACTGGATTGCATCCACATCACAAATCCTGAGGTCTATAGGGACTGCATTTCCAGGAAAGCCTTGCCACAGAGGCATCTTGCAGGTCACTGTCTCAAGAAGTTCCGTCTGCTGGAGATTCTGACTCCCAGGACTGCTTGACTCCTACTAGAGATGACTGTGAGCCAGTGGCCTCGGAGAATAACAAGCCAAAAGACTGAAGTCTTGGTTTTGCAGCTTCCTACAGAAATTGAACAAACTATCTTATTCCTAAATAATTTTATCCCTTCTGTGTAGTGCTTGTTTCTGAAAGGTGTCTTTTTTTAGAAGAATTTCATGGAAAATAAATACTCCAATGGATTATTCTAACTATAATCTAATACAAGCTAAATATTACATTAAACATCCACATTGTATCTCTTCCAGTATCATTGTGAAAAAGATGGAGGAACATGACAGACAGAAAAGGAAATTTTATTTGCACAAATAATACTTCTGTTCTGTATTCAATGTTACAACAAGAAATTATGCCAAGACCAATATACAAACACAATTTAGAAAACTGTCTGACAATCAAGTGCTTAGTTTTCACTAGTGTTCACTATAGCCTACTACTACCACCACTCTTCCCATTTGAGATACAAGCATTAGAGTCCCAGGAAAATCTACTGATTGTTTTTGCCAAAGCATCCCAAGCCCAGCTTTTTAGCTTTTATGTCTACTAAGGAAATTAAAAACTGGAGTTGTCACTTTGTGCTCTTAGAAAATTCTCTCCGGCCTGCTGATTTTTCCTACTCTTCCTCACTTCCTTAACAGGATTATTGGTGTGTGAAAGCCTATGGTATTCACTTACACAGTATATGAACCTGTTCGGACTGGAATATGACATGCTTATTTTCTGATTTATATCACTTTCAGACTCAAGTGAAATCACACATTCAAATGAAAATCACTGCAAAATTGGATATAGGATTTAACTGAAACTTGGGAGTGTGCACATGTCCCTTCTGCAAGCTGCCTGAGGCCTTTTTTTCACACTGTATCCCATCAGATGCTTAAGCTTGCAGTCTGTTTGCACACCCATTAAAGTTTTATTTTTGCCTGGAAATGATTTCCCCACATACATGGGCCTCCAATAGTATGTTCAAGGTTATAAAAAGATCCTTCTGCTTTCAGTGAAAGAATACTCATAAAGAACAAAGTGACAGAAGAAGGAGAAAAAAATATTTCAGCACTACAGAAGTTGGTTATTATTAAACATTGGTAAATATATCAATTTCAAATGGGGCCTCTAGAAGTGATCAAAGCCTCATTGTATCAAAGATTGTAAGCATGGATGAGAGAGTACTCTTTACGCTGAGATGCTAGGTGTCTGTGTCCAAAGACAAGACAGTGTGACAGATATCATAACCAAGTCAAAAGGGCAAAACAATGAAACTAAACTGAACATAATAAGCTTAAACCACAGCAGAGCAGCTGCTTCCAACTGCTACATCCCCAAATCAAATCAACTTTGGGATTCTGCCTGTTTCTAAAATTTAACCTGCATTTTCCGCATTCTTCAGCCAGCAGACAACGCAGCGCTAAGTGATAACTACCACACAGCTATGAGGGTTGAGCACGTGGGATCCTCTGAGCTGACATGGCCATTCCCTCTTTTTAGCTCATTTTCTTTGCCAGGACCTGCTGCCAACCTGCCAGAAGCCGGCTGTTTCCTCCCTGCCACAAAGCCAGTTGCCAAACAGCTGTCATGGCAAACAGCGTTCAAAACTCTACTGCCAAGAAGTTAACTATTCAAGTATTTTTAAAGTGTGGGAGGGGCAATTTAAAACTATGCATAACGTAGAAACACACACACTTGTGTTTGCACTAGAATTATCATGCTTTTCATGCTTGAAGCAAAGTTAGCTCAGCAGCTACAAGTCATGTCGTTTGCTTTGCTGATTTTAATTCTCATGCAGTGATAGATATTCCTTGTCAGATGGCTTGCTAGCTATTTTCCATCTTGCATTTTTGTAAATTGTAATGTAATTCTCAATCCACATTAATTCTATACCACAGTTAATGACAAATGAGTTAATCATGATGAAATGTTTACTGAGGTTCCTTTGGGTTACCTACTTAAGCTGCTGTCAGTATTACACAGTCATCACACTCAAATTAAAGGATCATTATGGCATATATTGAATATTTGGCTTCACAGCAGGTAAACTCCGTTAAAAACATCTAGGATGCTGAGAAACAGTCTCCTTTGATTCCCCTCTCCAAAACAGCACCAGCAGGAGAAAAACCAATGGTATTACCATATGAAAATATTCCTAGAATGACCTGTTTTATATTTACTTCTAGAGTTCTCTTGAGACTGCTTCATATTTCACAGCAGTGCCCAGTAATAATATGATCACTTAGTACACAGTGATCATACTGCTCTTACACTGCCACTTATATAAATCCCTAAATCCCTGGTGCAAAAAGACATTACACCCTGTACAGTAACAACCCCAAAAGAAAGGATTGCGAGTTGCTTCTTTTCAGTATCATCACCACCATCCCTATCCTGACACACTTGATAACTGGATGCTGCAGGAAACACCAATTCTGTTCTTCCACCACGTTTCCTCTGCAAGGTGCTATAAACTAGAGGTGCACTGAAAATTTTCAGTGAGACATGCTAAACAGTATCTTGAAGACCAATTCCTAGGAGGTAGGTTACCTATACAGCTGACTGCCCTCAAGGGCCCCTGGGGAATACTCCTTATAGCAGCAGAAATAAACACTAAAATCCTCAGTTCTTGGGGAAAAGTCCAATTATCTCAGCCATCAGGCGATCATGGTATAATGTAACTGTGAGCTTCAATTTACTTCACTATATAGTTTTAACTCCACTTTAGATTTGTACAAATAAAAGGTAAAGTGAATTTGCTCCACTGTTTCTATTACTTAACAGTGTACATGCAAAGACTTGGCTTCCTGTTCGGGTAGACCAAGCAGAAAACACGACAGTGGTACAAATCAATGGAGGGAAGAATTGGGTTCATACTCATATCTAGCCAATTCTGAATTATATGGAAGAAGTACCCAGATGCATCTAAAAGTAACTTTAGGCCTCTCAGGGCTCATATTTTTAATGAATCTCATTCAAATGCTTTCTGACCGACTATGTATGGGTGCCAAAAGACTGCTAAGGGGGCTTTAGCTCCAAGCAATATCAGCAGCTGCCTTGGCACCTGCTCCTGCATCACCACTCTCCACCCCTCCCCAGAAGCCAACCTTGCACCACTCACGCTCTTCCAGCCCTCACTCCTAAAGCCCAGCATTTCTGGTGCCTCCATTGGGCAGCCAGGCACCACTGACCCACCTCCCTTCCCTTGCCTGGTGCTGCACCATCTCCTGCACTCCCTGATGACTGACTGCCACTCCTAAGGGTCTGAAACGTTATTCTGGAAATGAAGCAGAAAAATTCTCTCAGTGCTTCAAAGTCCAGGAATATAATTTAACCCTACTAAAATCCTCCTGCATCAAAGACAGCAAATAGCAGTAGTGAAGGGCAAGAGTAGAAGAGCAGAAAAGGTGAGGAACAAAAATAAAAATCAGTGCTCTGTTTTTCTCTCACCTTGGGATACTCTCCAAATTAACAAAATTTTCTCCTGACAGATCAAATATAAAAGGGAATGCCATGCTGAATTAACAGTATATGATTCAGGGGTTGCAGAAGTACTTGGCAGGAAGGAAACACATCAGCCAAATAACCAAGGTGAGTGATTACTTCTTAAATACTATTTCAGTAGTAAGGTACAACTCTAATCAGAATGGAGCTATTTGAGAATGGCATGCTTCAATACTTCTCCCTTATCTATTAAATGTTCATACATTTAAAAATATATTATGGGTTTGTATGGATTTATAGGTTTTGTTATTATTTTGGGTTGGTTTGTTTTTAAGACAATGTTGAAGGACTGGTATGAGCCTACAATGAACTTTACAGCACTCTGAAAGAAATATTGAAGTGACCCAGTTACTGTATTCTGGGTGAGTAGGTTTAAACAGAACACAAATATTCCTATTGGGAACTACTTTCCTGGCTTGGCTTGAAAGAGTCCAGTGCCTGGATCTTGCTTTAAAAAAATATGATGGGTCAAAGCCAATGAATACTGAAAAGAAAGGAGAACTAAAAGACCAAAACAAAACAAAGACACATAGCATGACCCATGGACTGCCCCAGTCAGTTTCACAGCATTCTACAGTCACACTGTGAAACATTTCTAACACTTTTCATTAACAAGAAGATACTTTTTTGTTTGTTTGTTTTTTGCACAATCATGCCAAACCAAGAAGAGAAAGCAGTTTTGGCTTTGAAAATACTGCTGTGAGTTCTAAACTGAGCTGTAGCACAAAGAACACTGCTCACACAATTATATCTGCATTAGAGGTCTATTAAAAAAATTAAAAAAAAAAAAAGACCAGGAGATAAACTGACTCTTTGAGGTAACTCAAATATACACAATCTTACTCTAATGTTCTTCTGATTATGCAGTCATAAAAATTACAAGTATTATATCAGTGGTTCACAGTTTTACAACTACCGAAAATATTCTTTAATGAGCTTAAAAACCCAGTTATATAAAAAATAATCATCTAGATGCAAATTTATTTAATAACAATGACTGAGTGAACATCATAAGCCAAAGTAACAAGCTTTTAAGCTTTCTATCTAAAACAAAGAAAAGGGAGGAAAGTATTCGCCAAAAATGTGACAAACGGCTTTTTTCTCTGCTATTCTTCTAGAAGTATTATTGACACAGGAAACAAACACAAAATCTTAAAATATGCCAAACCACATCCACGTAAGATAACTTTGCATTGTGTAGCACTTTTAAGACAAAATTCCACCATAACACTGTCAAAATAATAGCTCCAAAGGGCCCATTTACATTTTCCTAGCAGCTAATGAATTGCCGTGGAAAATGGCAGTAGGCAAGCTTATGGGAAGCATATTTAAATCTGGTTTTCCTGTTTTGAAACTGTGAGCCCAAGTGCTTCGCTTAGGAGTGGAAAACTCCCTGTTAAGCTTCACAGATTGAAAGAATCCTACTCTATCTTTGGAAAAAAAATCATGAAAGCAGTATTCATTTGTCACACATGAAGGGAAATTGAAAGGAAAAAAGCTGAGAAAATACACATGGACAGTTTAACTTGCATTTTATAATGTCTACTACAGGTGCTTAAAAGAAAACTACATGATATTTCATGTGCCAATAGTTACTCTGAGACAGCAAGCCTAACAGAACTCAACTTCATGCAGTGCCTGGATTACAGTTGACTTCCACTCAAAAGCCTCTGTAGAAGACAATAACATATCCTAATTAGCTCTAATAAAAGCCTCTTTAAAGGCACAGCTCTTCACAGCCCTCTTTTGACCTCCAGGCAAACAGAAGTGAATATGAATACTTGAAACAAATTAATTACATGACAAATCGCTTACTTTTTATCCACATAATATAAACCAGCTTTATCTTACTTGGGAAAATAGGAATTGACCTTGTATAGTAGGAAAATGGGATACAAAGACTGACTACATTTTGGATGGTAACACATCGTCTTGGTCTTGAGTTTACTTAGCCCAGGACATTTTGATAAAATGATTGCAAAACTATAACAATGAAATCAAGGTATAATTAAACTGATGAAACAAAGTTGATTAAACATTTGCCTAGCCAGTAGAACTTGGGGCACATGAATGTTGGTGACAAAGAAAAACTTATGTAAAATTAATGACCTGGGATATAACCTAGCCCGATTAGTAAGGAAACAGTCTAGCACTTTGACAGGGTCACTAAAAAGAAATCCGGAGGCAGCAACTTAAAAATCCTCCTTTCTGAGAGTTTCCAGCCTGATTGAACAGTACACAGTGTAACTTACTCCTCGCCCTCTTCTCTCCCCTCTTCTCCCCCACATTAGTTTCTATTGTGCAATCATCCAAATCTCCCAAGAAAAACTTTCTCACAACTGCTCTGGAGAAAGAACCCAATGAACAAGGGTCTTATTGTTTGTGCTTCTCTTCCACAGTTATTATTGCCTCTTCCTTCTTAATCATAGGCAAAATAGATAAGAATAAAATATTAAGGAATGATTAAACTATCAAGGCAAATGGAGAGACTATGTCAGAACTGCAAAATAAAGAAGCATGTCATGGCACTGGAGTCTGGGCAAGCATCTCTACTACATCCTTACTATGCAATGAGATAAAACCTGAGAGTAAAACAACCCCTTTCCCCTGAGGAATAAACTCAAGTACATTGCTTACAGAGGAAAGACAACATATTCTGGCCAGGTCACTAAACTGAAAAATTAACAGAGCAGGACTGTGGAAATGTTACAACACAAGAGCATTCACTTAAGCACAATATAAACAGCTTGACAAGCCATGCCTCATTCAACCTTTGTTCCTTTCTACCCAATCTTTCCTCACAGCCAAAGTGTTTGTGCAGACAGCTACATCTAAAGGTATGAAGGAGCACCCAGGTGAGACAAAGGCAGAGAGTCCTGAGACAGAGATGACTTAGTGGCATCTCACTGCTGTTTCACTCCCGTAATTTGTAACTACACATAGCATCATTTTGATTGTCTGGTGCCAACATCTGGGATTCCAAGACACAGTCAGCTTTTATTTTTTCCCCTTTCTGTTCTTCACAAAAAAAACCCTTCAAGCTTCTGGGGACTGCAGCATCAATTTCTAGTGGCACAGTCATCTTTCTTTTCAGCTGTCAAAAAAATTGTAATCCACTGAGAATTTGTGCTTCACTGCTTCCATTCTGTTATTTAACAATGATAAATAAGGATCTACATTTGACTCCACAGTCTGAGACCCTTATTATTGCCATGCTGTCTTGTACTGAACAACTCTACTGCAAAGAGTAAGAATCTGAAGCAACATGAATACACCTGAGCTTCCAAAATGCTTCATGTCTCATCTCAGCCACATTTTAGTGGGCAGAAATTTAAATAGTTTATGTATATTGCAGGCATTTTCCTCTCCCCTGACAATTTTATAGCAAACCCCTTTGCTTCCAGTTTGATATTTGCCTTACACCCAATCAGCATGGACTTCTGGAGGATGGACCATACACCTATATGCTTCAGCAAAAGGCTTCTCTCAAGGTTAGCATAAAAAGAAAAAAATGGACAATTTTGCACTCCTATACATTTGAATGCATCCTGTAAGATCAGTTGTTCTAAACAACATCTTAGGAATTGCCACCTTGATGCTTTTAAATGAAATCCTATTTGTTTGAAAACTCCCCTTTAAACAAATTGCAGGATTGGGTGTGCATTTTCCACACTGCTTACTTTTTCAGGAAGCATCATCCAAATGTCTAACTCCAGGATTACAATTCCTGTTTTGCCTGAGACTACATTGGTCATCTTTGTTTTAGTCATCAGGACTCATTCCCAGGAGCCTGCTTTAACCAGCATCTAAATTACAGACTACCAGCAACATGCAGCATAAGTATATCAGAGATCCAACTAGTCTAAGTACTCCTAAAATTCTCTAATTCCCTCACTGTGCTCCAAACTTTTTGCATGATTTCAAACAAGTCATTTCACTGTACTTCAGTCACGTTCCAGAAAATTGAAATACTTACTGCCTTTTACTGCTGTGGAAGCTCAGAGTTAAGTGCTCTGAGGCAGAATTGCAGAGGTTATTTTAATAATGTTTCTGAGAAAATTCTATTGAAGAACAACTTCAGTGGATAATTTTCAACAAAACTGTGCATTTTGAACAACCCACATTAGGCAAAGTGTGCTCTAAGGAAAAAGAAGAATAGTTATCGCCCACCCTCTCATAATTGTCCTTGCTTCTTTTCTGGAAAACACAGGTATGCCACTGTCACTGTACTGAGCTATTTAGCCCCCTGTTTAGCTCCAGCTGGGGCTGTCAGAGTAAGAAGAAGCAAAAACATTGCAAGCACTCATTCTTCACCTGATACTCACCTCTCTCCAGCTATTTTCAAAGCATTTCCTGAACCTTATAGGGTCTCTCTGTTGAGTAGGACCTAATAGATTCCTCCTCAGAGGACTTGAACAGTCTCCTTTGAACTCCTACAATGCAAACATGCCTTGCCTCCTCCCCTTAAAAAAAGTGATTCCAAACACATTGTGCTAGCATATGTCCTGTCTCAACAGACTGTTTTGAGTTCTTCCACTTAATTGCCAACATTTTTATGCTCCTCACGATAGTGCTCTAGAGATAAAAATAAAGCCACAAGTATCTAGTGTTGGGGTCATAATTCCAAAACCTCCTGAATAAAAGACAATAACACCATAGTTAAAACCATGGTAAGTCATTAGAAATACTTCACTACTACTAAGACAGAAAACTTGGCGTAATATTAAAGTACAATGAACAAAGAAGCAGAAAACACTCCCACAGCATTAAACACTGTGAACAAAAACATGCAGACAAGTGATAGATTGTTTGTGAAGCAGATTGCAATATTGTTTACAATTACTATCTCACACCATTCTTTAAATGTTCTTTCTAACACTGCTTGCTGCTTGGCACTGCGTTTATAACAAACCCTTAAAGGTCAAGTTGTACCAGAAAGCCAAGTATTAAAAGAAGTTTGCATATGTGTTAAACACGTCACATTTCTAATCTACCTCTACTGATTCAAAGGATCCCACCACATGATTTTCTACCTATAATGCTATTTTTGTAATATAGATTCAAATTCAGTTAATCTAAGGTAGATGCCATCTGCCTGATTCAGCAGGATCTGGGTCTTGGCATGATTGGTTAACTTTCCAACTTTTTTTAAAAGTCTTTGGGTAAGATAGTGCCCATTTATCAAAACTCACCATGCTTTTTTTTTAAATTAAAGTTTTTATTGAAATTCAAGAAGTCTTAAGAAAGGCTTTCCATGGAATATTGTCTTTCATATATTGTCAGTTTAACACGAGTTCTCTTTGTAATGTGAAAACAACTTACAAATATGCTCTTTGAGCCATCAGATTGCATCCTTGTAACTGAGACTCAAGGAAGATATGTAAGCCTAATTTACAGTTCATTAATTAATTAAATTAGAGGCAGCAGAGGGAAAAAGAAGTAATTTTATTCACTCAAACAGAATTCAGGAAGCAAAACTTAGGAAGAGAAATAAAAATCCCTATCACATCTAATAATGCATTAAAAAAAAATCTATTTAAGCTGACCAATTAAGAACTTTTTAACATGTCAGCTAAGGTGAAGAATCTTGAATATCTAAAAATCTGTAAAATGATCTTCTAGGAGAGCTGTAATACAATGAGAAGCAGCTATGGCTGATAAGTTCCTGAGTGAAATGTAGGAAAAACAAGTTCTTTGATTAAAAAAAAGGTGGTTTTGCAGTTACAGAAAGGGCTTTTGGATCACAAATTATTTTGAAATTAGTAATTATCTAAATTAGTTAGAGTAGGACATACAGAAGTAAAATGAATAAACAGAAAAAATATGCATGCTTTACAACACAATATTGCAGGATAATGATAATAGGAATAAATGAAAAAATTGTTGGGGTTGGTTTTTATTTTCAGTTTACACTACATTGCAATTTACCCTTTTTTTTATTTTTTAAAGAAAAAAAATGGAAAAGAAAGGCTGAATGCCTTTTCCATTTGAGTTGCTGATGAGTTGCTTGTATCTGTCTGGCCTTATTGAGAAACAGTTCTCCTTTACTACATTGTCATATGATAACAGCCCATCGCTGTGGTGCAACCTTGAGAGAATTACATGACAGAAGAAAATAAGATACATGATATCACCTTGTCCGATAGGTTTTGGGAGAAGTTTTATAAGAATTTCAAATTATTTCTTCAAACTATTTTTGCCCCCACTACTTCACGTAAGCAGTCACTTCAGAGTGGCTTTAGGAATATTCACTTTTATGATCAGACATGCTCTGGCAAAACAAGAGTCATACTAGAAAGAGCCATAAGCTGAATCTAACCTGATTTAATGAACCACCTCGGATGTAGCTTTCAAAGAACTGAAATAAAATTTTGCCTGACTTCCCAGTAGGTGACTGAAAGCCTCAAGTACTGACACACCTAAGGCTGGAGTAGCTAACCATGAGCGGGGATTTTGGACATCCCCACTACTTAACCTGTACCTGTGCCACATATCCTGATGCTTCTAATTACCTTGACTTTGGCCATCTGTAGGCCTGACAAGTCTGTGAGCCTCACACACCATGAGAAACCTGTTCTGGCTGCACAGCCTTAGCCTCTGGAGGCTTCATTAACCAGGCCAAGGAGTTTCCCACATGATGGTGATGTTCTCAGTATAGAGTTAAATGTTGCAAAGAGCAGGCCCGACAAGCAGACTAATACTGGAAAGGGAATATTCTGCCTTGCCTCATCTGCCTTCTTTACTGGATTTACGTGGCAAGGTGGTAGCAGTGGGATAGGCTATCAATCTGTTTTGACCCATGATGGTGACTGACAAATGATATCCCTGGACCCACTAGATTCTTTTGTCTTATTTTCTCTACTTCCTGTTGAAAAAGGGAAGTGTGAGAGAAACTCGGTGAATATCCATCAGGTAGACAAGGTCAGCTCATCATACCTTCACTGTGTTTTTTCCCAGAAATCTATTTTTAAGAAGTGAAGGAGATACTAAAGAACCACAATTCCAAGAACGACCTAGAGAATCACTGAAATTATTCTTTTCTCCTCCTTCACAGCTAAACTTTACCATTTTCAATAATCTTTTTATGAGAAATGGTAACTTTATAATAGAAAGCATATATTTAACAGTAGTAGAATATTTTACATTTACTAAAGATAATTCATTTCTAACAAGTAAGAACTGTTGACCGAAAGCTATTAAACAAGACAAATAACACAACAGAATAGTCTTTAACTATCAAAATTGTCCTAGCTGCTTTTTTACAATATAAAATATAATTTCCTTTTGAAGAATCCACAAGGTGGCCACAGTTGCCTAGGAAACCCAGTTTCTAAAACATACATTAAAAAAATAAATCTAATGCATGAGAAGCCTAACACAAATTATATACCTAATGCAGTACTCATTCATCTTGAAATAGACCCACATGACAATATCAAATCCAAGACTACTAAATTATCCTCTAAATCTGTTCTTAGATTTGGCCAGAATCAGATATCCAAATATGTTCAAGAGCCATAACTCACTGTGGTGCAAAGAGCAATTGGGCCCAGCTTCTGGCATCCACTGACTGAGAAGCTCAAAGGCCTTGAGGACTGTGTGGGCATAATCACAGGAGTGAAGCTTTACTCATGCCTGTTTAGGCTCTTGCATGTAAGTTTTATGCTAATATTTCAATTTAATATTCTGGACTTACATTTAAGTCACTGTTTATATTGTGGGGTTTTTATTAGTTTTGTGCACATCTTGTATACTCCGTGTAGTTTGGATCACTCCAACCACACAAACATAGCACAGCTACAGAAAATAAAAAATGGTACATATAGTCCAAGCACAGCATAACTTCAATACTGAGATAGAATAAAACAGACTAAGATGTTTATTTTGAAAAAAACACTGCGGATATAGAAATATCAGTAAATAGGACTGAGCAGGCATCTTCCCTGGGCTTCCCAGATTCTACTTTCCCAGATTTAAGGGGCTGCTGCTTTCCCAGATCATCATTATACCCTTCGCCAACACAACTGCTGGGGTTGCTGTCCCTCATACAAGACTGTTGAACTGAGGTTATTTTATAAATATTTAGAAAAAAAGTCATAAAACTGGTCTAGACCACTTTAACAAAATTCAGCAAATAACTGGCTACGTGCCTGTCGGCTGGCATTTTGGCAGTGAGCAGTGGTTGGTGTAGCTGGGAAAGCAATGTCCCAAACTGAATGAACTACAAGAGTGCATGCAGTTGTTTTCCTGTTCTGCAGGATAAAATACACCTCCAGGATACACAAGCACACAGATTTTATGCAGGTGAAAGGCAAAAAAAGAAGAATGATGGCACAGAGCTTCAGTGAAGTGCATGGCCAGCAGGTACATCAGGCTGGGAGCAGACATAGTTGCCTATTGCCATCTGTTTTCACTGGTGGGAGCACCAGTGGGGATGCTGCCATCTGTGTGCAGCCTGTGTGAACCAGGGCAGGGGATAACAAGACCTGGAGCTAGGGGCTGCCCAGCTTTTAACACTTCCTTTGGCCACCAGCTTGACCCCAACCTTGGAAAGCTGGTTTTATGGTATAATTCATTTACCATCAAGTGGTAAAGTCAGGAGAAAAATGCATCTGTAAGCTGCATTATAACAGTCTCAGTCAACTTTTCCCCACAACCTCACAAACATCAATCTTCTTTCAAGCTTCCACACAGGACACTGTAGGATCTCCTCTATGTCCCAGATGAGATTCATGGATAGCAATGATATCTGAACACAACTGTCAGAAGATTTTGACAAACAATGCTCATGCTAATACTTAAATGAGCATTTTCTCCTCAGTTGTACTCACTTAGTCCTTACTGAAAACAGCAGCTTGTTAGTTTTACACATTTGCTTTTGCCAGTTTCCTATGAGAACTGCAGCCATAGACCACTGCAATGAACTAACTACACCCTATGGTTTGGCAGGGCGACTTTGAAGTTCAGAAGTAGCCTTTTCTTAATTAACAATCTGGTTTAGTTCTCTGCTCTTCCTTTGCGTCTTTCAGCATGCTTTCAGTTTTGTTGTTACATTATTCAAGCCTTTCATCTTGTATTTCCTTTTATTTTAAGCAAGCCAAGCAAAAAGCAACACAGATTTTTAAAAGGAGAATTTTTAAAACTGTTCTTTTCAAATTAGAAATAAAAATTTTGCTTGTCTACAGCAACCTAGTAATAATTTATTGGTGGATAAAAGACATGAGAAAGTTGGAGAACAATGATATTACACAAGCCTTGGTCAAAACAAGCTGAGAGATCCTTACATGCCATTAGTCTTTCTATAATGAGATAGCAATGCACTAAGTGAATAGTGTCATCAGCAAAATTAGCTCTACACATGGTTTAAAGTAGGTAAAGTTATAATCTCATTGTTCAGTGGACACTATAGATTTTATTCTTTTACTATGAATGCAACCCGGGCAGATGGTTAATATCTTGAAACAGGTCCCAAAGGAGAAAACAAATTAAAATTGTAAGGGTTAGAATTACAGTTCTATGTCCCACAAGTAAAATTCTTATTTATTTAGGTTTTTCAAAATATATTTATTGTCTTTCATAAAAACTCGGAAGTAAAACCCAGACCTCAACAGACTCAAATGACCACATTGGGAAAATATGCAGATATTGCATGCAACACTAATGTCAGAACTTGGGCTGTGTGTGGAACAAGAATATAGAAGGGAGGCAGTAATAGGGAAATTGCCGTAGCGATACAAAGAAAACATCAGCAGTTTCAACTGCCTGCTTCTTTTTAAGTTAGGGAAGGGAAGGTTGGCTCTTGATTGCACTTCACATTTTATTCTGTCAAGGAGCTCACAAACATGGACTGAGAAAGATGATCCCTAGTTTGTGATGGTTCTCAGATCTCTTGGGTACTTCAAATCACCCCACAGCTTCGATTTTCCCATCCCATATGCTGTATTGACAACAGATCCCAAATTTGTTGAACAAAGTTATGTTATACAATGGACACGTACAGCTATCATCTTCATCCTAAAGGCTCAAATAGTGTCTAGGATGGCCCAAGTCCAAACAAAGAAGCAACCTTAATATGAACATCCTAAGATGGTTATAGAAGTCTCCGTGAACCGAAGAGGGCAGGTGTTGGTCTGAAATATCTGTAACAGCCTATTATAATGAAGGCATGTACTTCAACCACCCATATTTGGTCACATTTCTAAAGATATTTCTTCCACATGAAGGAATATGCCATGAATTTAAATTCTGCAAACCCTTTTTTTTTTCTCCCATAACACCTGTGTATTTAGTTTCAAACAGTTGCCCTCCATGTATGAAAGTATTTTAATCAATAGTGAGATACTGACAACATTGATTCAACCAATATAATACAGGGCAAAGAACACAATTTTGTGTTGCTGATGCTGAAGTCTGTGCTGTCAACTGACTGCTAAAAAGCATCCAGGGGAAACACAATTTTTAAGCAGCTCCACAGCTGAAGGACTTTGCAGCTGCTTGTTTTATGTTCCTTTCCAGGGAAGGATGTTCATCATTAACCAGAAATTTGTTTATATCCTGACACTCTTATAGACACATTTGAAAAGTAGACATCTCATTGTCAGAAGGGTGAATTGTTTTAGCACAACTGATTAAAAGAAAGAGATGGCTGCCTCTAATACTTAGCAGAAACAAAACAAAACAAAGATGTCCCCCCTAACAAGCAAGCAAAAAAACATCAAAACCCCCAAAACAATAAATTTGTATCTTATAAGGAATTACAGAGGGTAAAAAGTTTAGCATATTCTGTCACAAAGATGTGATCAAAATTATTAAAGTACCCTAATCTGATGCCTGTCACCTAGACAGCTGTATGTGCAAGGTTTCAGCCCTTCACACTGACTGCCAGTGCATTTTACTTTGCACTTAGAAACCTACAAACACATACAGTTATTTTGCCTGATGACGCCCTTCTATACTACTGCAATTGAATCACTTCAAACTGCATTGCTCATTTAACTTCTGGGAGACAAAAACATCTTTCTTTGTCTAACTTGTTCCCCGTGAACTCCCTCGGGAATGGAATGATTGATATTATGAGGTAGGTGCGTAAGCTACAACCCTTGAATCTAAGGTGAGTTACTTCAGTGTTTGAATACAGCATATGTCTAAACAAAAGGACAGTGTTTCATTACAAAAGGCAATGACTATTTTGGCCAGAAGCTGTATCAGTTTCTCACTATTTGGTTTTGTGAATCAGTGAAGAGTGTGAGTTAAACCAAAAGGTTTTAGGCTAAGGTTCCCTTAGGACAACCAGAAAGTTGAACAGTGCCTGTGAAAGCTTCCCAAATGCCTGTAGTGAATGTCAGCTTTCTGTAGCAACTGGAAAGTTCTGAATTTTCAAAGCCCCTCTCCTTGATCATTGGAGTAGATTAGCACCACAGGAAGCATCTAGAATTGGGTTTTGCATATTCCTAGGCAGCTAAAATGAAGATCACTTTATCGTATCATATTCTTTCAGCGGCATTTAATTACAAGACTTTTCATACAAACAAATTTATCATAAAACCCAGTGAAAACTGAGCAAACATGAGAAAAAAAGTTGAGACCACTAAAACACCTATCACAACACCATGTCTCTGACATGGACAACTCTAAGAGCTAATTAGACTTACTGTCTTCCTTTCTCCCATCCACTTCAGTTTATTTCCTAAATAATCCTCAGCACTGACCACCACTGAACCAGGGATGCTAGAGTATTTTTCTCTATTCCCTTTAGTATCTATGGGCCTATGAATTTGTTGGTTTCCTGGGGTAATTTTATATTATCTATGTTCATAAGCTCTTATGGCCAAAAAAAAATATAAATATATCCGCATTTGTATTTCTGTTGCAAAGTACTTTTCATCTGTTTTAAGCCAATCCCCTCCACTCCAAAGAGCTTCAGTACTAGCCCTATGTTAAAACTTCACCCATCTTTTCCACTATTCTTGTGCTTGAAATGAGTAATCCCTGCGATGCTAGAGCTCAGAGACAGCTGCTTCCCCTTCATCAATTTAGTGACCTCTCTCTGCTCCTCTACTAGCCCTCCTAGGGTATGGAAACCAGACCTGCACAAAACTGTCAAGATTTGGGCACATCATTGTTGCACACCACAGAAAAACACAGAGCAGAAGCTCTGTCTTGTTCTCAACACATTTCCTGATGATCCCAAACATTTTAACAGCTTTTTTCACTGGTGCTGCTACAAAGAAAGCTGATGATATTAGGGAATTGTTGATGATGACTCCATGACCTTTACAAGTGCAGCACTGTCAAAATCCCAGTTGAACTCTCCCAGGGTGACATGCATGAGATAGTTTTTGTTTGTAGTAGTCTGTAAGTAGAATCGCAGTCTGTGTTCACTTTGGCTCTGGTTTCTCTCACCAGATGAATGAATTCAAATGAAAATGTGATGCCTGACACAGCAATGTTGTCAGGAAAGGTAGTTGCAGTGCCACCTGCCTTTGTGTCCTGCTAGAACTACCAAGATACAACATACAGGTATTGCAGAAAGATGAGACAAAGCACTTCAGAACTGGCAGTGTCTGGCAGGCAGGTCTTGGTGATGCAGGTTTAAGAGTCAGTAATAGACCTTTTATTAACTGTCATCAGCTATTTCCTCTTTGAATTCCTGAGCACAGCTAATATATTAATATATCACATATATATTGCAATAGTTTTCAAGTTACCATCTGTAGAGACTGAGGATATAATGTTATTTCAATTCCAATATTGTAAAATCTTTTCAGTGTTTTATTTTGAACTACATTACACTTAAAATTTCTGCCTTCTGATTGTCAGTTGGGTTGACTGAGTATTCAGCTTGGATCACTCTAAAATGTCAATAACATGGTATTTTCCCTCCAGTACTATTTAGCACCATCTCCTTTCTTGCTGTTAATCCTTTTTCATCTTTAGGAAAGGAATCCCAAGGAAGATTAATTCATTTTACTAGAGCAAAAGAAATATCATCTTTTTGAAAGGTCTCTGTTTATAGCATTATTATAACTTCTTACAATCTAATCACTGAATAGCAAACTAAACCCATCTAAAAAAAAAGCTGATTCAAGGTATTTATACAGTATGCATTACCAAAGCATCCAATAATTTAACCGCTTCCAGAATGACTGAACTCATAGAGTCAGATCATCATTACAGCAATTACCAGAGGATTAGCTACCCCCTACCCGAGGCTCATCAAAAAGTACTATGAGGTTGAAAAAGCAATCCAACAGCTGAGCTGAATTAAGAAAGGTGGTCTCTGTAAGATATGTTAAGACGCTAAGATGCACGGGCTACAGGAAAAAGCTGACAATGAGGAGCAGGAGCGAATTCTAAGTTGAAATGAACAGAACAGAAACCTCTAGGTAGTGCAGATGGGTCTTCAGCAGGAGAACCAAGGTTTGGAGAAAGTACTGACTTGTTTTTGCACAGCCATGTGAAAAAGTTGTAGCCCAGGGAAAAAGAGTCTGGGCATGTTGCCATGTCTTCCTGAGCTCAGGGGGCAGTCTGCCAGCCTATACTCCTAAGTCACAATAGATTTCTCTTGACAGCATCTCTCTGAAAGAGGAGTATTATTAATTCTCTCATTTTAAGAAGGCACAATCTTACTCTCCTCAGGGTTTAAAGAGAGGCTGCAGGGAAATATGATTAGGATCTTATATTTTATTAAGTTCTGAATAAAATTTTCTATTTAAACTTGGTCTCCCAGGATGTAACATCTATGGGGGTTCATGGGGAGCTTGGTTTTGGTGGAAGAAAGGGAAGATGGAGGAAGAAATCTCTTGAGTGTTTTTTCACTCAGTTCTCAGAGAGAAAAACTATCATTGATTTTGATTTGTCTATTTGGGAAAAAAAAATAATTGTTGTGTTCTACTACATTATTTTGGCTTCAGAACTAAGGCACTCCCCTTCTTCATCTATAATTACCTATCCTTTCATTTTTCGCAATATCAACAGTTTGTGCAGAAAAAAATCAACTCAATGCCTTAAGGAAACAGAAAGACAAGGGAGAATTTAAAAATGCTCATATATAAACAATGTTTTACTGAATAAAACAATGTTATTCTTCACCATCAACAAGGACAAAAAAGTATCTTGCAAGGAATTTTATCCCTCTCATACCTCCAAAGCAACACAAAGCACTGATGAATATCCTCAGTGGGTACTTGACCTCTGCAGCTGCCCTGTTGTGGTATTGACAGTGCCTTAGAGAAACATTTCCTCCCCAGATGCACTGATCAACTTACACAGTGGCTGATTCAGCTGTCCCAATTTCTGAACTACATTCTGAATATCTGTCTCAATAGCTAGAAGTAACTTTTTTGCTTTATCCATAGCTAAAATAAATAGAACCAGGGATCATAGAATCACAGAACTGTACAACCATTTGAGTTGGAAGGGACCTTTAGAGATCACCAAGAGTGATCTCCCTGACGTGGGAAGGGACGTCTTGCAGTAGCTAAGATTGCTCAAAGCCCCGTCCAACCTGATTTTGAACAGGCCAAGGGATGAGGCATCCACAATTTCCATAGGTAACCTGTTCCACTGTCTCACCAGTCTCACTGTAATAAATTTTCTCCTTCTATCCAACCTAAATCAAGCCTCTTTCAGTTTAAGCCATTCCCCCTTGTCACTCCAGGCCCTGGTAAAAATCTCTCTTGTAGGCCCCGTTAGGTCCTGGAAGGCTGCTAAGAGGTCTCTCTGGAGACTTCTCCAGTCTGAATAACCCAAAATTCAGCCTGCTATCATAGGAGAGGTGTTCCATTCCTCTGATCATTTTTGTAGCCCTCCTCTGGACTATTGAAACAAACCCAAGGTTTTTTTTGACTGGGAACCCCCAGGCTGGATGCAGTACTCCAGGTGGGATCTCATGAGAGCAGGGCAAAGGGAGAGAATCACCCATCGTGACCTGCTGGTCACGCTTTTTTTATGCAGTCCAGGACACAAATGTCTTCCTGAGCTGCACGTGCATATTGCTGGATCATGTCAAAAGTGTTAGGAAGAATGCATAGAATGTGAAGATGTTTGTGCTGTTTTAAAAACAACAGCAACAATAATTTCCATAAATACACTAGTATGAAATGATTCTGGATTTCCAAATCCTATTTAGGTGCAGAAAGAAGGAGCTATATTGCTTTCAGCTGCAACTGAAAGAATTATAACTCAGAATTAACTTAAATGCTAAAAGTATCCACAACGTGTCTCAGCAGTCAAGTGCATATGTCAATGAACAGCTATAGACACCTCAGTTAACCTAAGGTTTAACTGAAGTGCTAGATGCTACAGTGAAACATTCAACTAAATAAATTTACTGTAAAGTTTTATCTTCCATACATTTACAGCTCACTTAAAAACTTTATCCAAACAGAACCATGAATAAGTTGTAACTTACGTTAGAGAAGAAGCAGTCAGAGGTTTCTCTGATAGAGGGAAATAACCCTATCAATTCTGCTTAATCCTATAAAGAAAACTACCTCATCCAATTAAAAAGAAATACCAACTTACTTATTAGTACATGCCTCTAAAAAGTATATCCATATTCTGTGATGACAATAAGTTCTCACCAATAGTGTAGTGTAGACCTATTGAATAGAATACATTTCAACTGACACAGCTACATTCACAGCCTGAAGTGTTAATATTCATAAATATTAGGGCCTATATATGACACCCCAAATCTCACAGGAAACACTCTATTCACATATAAACACTTAATTTGCATGGCAGTCTCCAAGTCCTGTATGATTTTTACTGGAGAGAGAGAGATTCAACCAAGCAATAATGTGGAACATGACAGGTTTTACAAGCAACAATAGCTCATAGGACTTTAATAAGAGAAGTCTGCTATAGCTAATAGAAATAGTAAAGGGAATATATAATCAGCATTTGATTAAAGTACTTGTAGTTCATACAGGATTAGAGTCAAGAGTCCTGATTTGGCAAAATTACGTCCTCAGATTTTTCTAATATCAAGTAATCCAGGTCAGACCAACCACATCATTCACCAAGAACACAGAATACCCTAATGCCCAGTTCAGTGAAGACTAAAGAAGGTTGGGAAACTAGATCAAATATCAGCTTCTCCCTCCTGAAGCACTCTCTGGGACCTCTCCATCTAGATCCTTGTGCACTCCTAAAAGGTATTGTACTCATACTAAAATACTCATAAAAGGTACTGTAGCATCTATTCTCACCAGCCTTGAAAGGAAACTGTGACTTTCCCACAGATAACCAGGCACTAAATGTTTATGTAGAAGGGAAGAAAGTTAAAACCTCAGCTTGACTGCTATCTATAGGCCTTGCAAATGCATAAGAACAAAGAACACAAAATCTGATTCAGTGTTTTTGGTTATTGTTACAGTTCCCCCACACAGAATCACAGAATAGTTTGGGTTGGAAGGGATCTTTAAAAGTCAACTAGTCCAACCCCCCTGCAATAAGCAGGGACATTTTCACCTGCATCAAGTTACTCAGAGCCCCATCCAACCTAACCTCGAATGCTTCCAGGGATAGGGCATCCACCACCTCTCTGAGCAACCTGGTCCAGTGTTTTACCACCATCATCACAAAAAATCTCTTCCTTGTATCTAATCCAAATCAACTCTTTTAAGTTTAAAACCATTACCCCTTGTCTATCACTACACACCCCGATAAGACGTTTGTCCCCATCTTTCACATAAGCCCCCTTTAAGTGCTGAAAGGCTGCTAAAGACCTCCCTGAAGTCTTGTCTTCTCCAGGTTTAACAATCCCAACTCTCAGCTTTTGCTCATAGGAGAGGTGTTCCAGTATGTTTGCAATACGTGATGTTCCCTACAATAGGGCTAAAAAATAATTTGGTGCATTGGAACTTAAAGAGTAAATAGCAAAAACACAGGTACTGACAGGTCAGAAAATGTGTACCTCTTTGGGAACTTACGCACTCAAGACATTATTCATGCAGCTCAATTCTTAAACTATGAGCAGATGAGCTGACGGTCTTCATGTCATCCGATTCCTAAAAGACAGGTGCAGACAACTCCTGTGGGTCCTCTAGTCTCAACAAGTAAGGAGCGAGGACTGCAGGATGCACCATGGCATCCCATGGACTGTAGGAAGAACCACCAAGTAGTGGCATAACTGTCACAATTACAGGATCAGTGATTCTGTGCTTTGATTCTCTTTTAACTGCTAGGGAAGGAGGCAAATTTGTTACTATTTCTGTGCTCTCATTTCCACTACCTAACCTCTCATATAAGCCAATTTTTTGCATTATTCATTTTACAGTAGTGCAGCACAAAAAATATAACTATTTAGCTAAAACATCTAGCTAACAGATTTAAGTGGTACATATTGGCATGAAGGCTTTTGGAATAGAGTTATATCAATTAATTAAATCTACAGCTAATATGATCCCTCAAGAAACAGACAGTAACTGCAGGCAGTGCAGCTTGTCTGAGAGCTTATGAAAATACAGCCTTAACCAAACAGATGCATGGATGAACGACAGAGGAAACCAGGCATCTCAAAGAGGACTGATAGTAAGGCTCAGAAACCACAGGCAATTATGCAGGAAAGAGTGGTGGGTGGCACCAAGGGCTGCCCTAAGTCATTTACCAAATGAATGGCTACATGTTCCTGAAACACACAGACAAGCTGCCAAGGCAACTTTTATGCTCAAGGAGGAGCCATATGTCCCCAAAGGGCTGAGAAGAGACTGTCACCAACCCCAAAGAAGGTACAAAGGGCATTCATTAGTAACTAAGGATTCTCCCAGAATTTCTCAGTGGATACCAGAAAACACATTATCCAGGTAAAGCCAAAAAAGCTTCTCAGACTTTCCTGGACTCCTGACTTCTGCCCTGTGCCGCTTGCTCACACCAGACAGCTCTGACCAGATAACAAGTGACTAGATGGATCCAGGAAAAAGAATGCTGGAGACTGGACACAGGTATGGTTCTCATCCATGGCCCGAGTTGGGTATCCCATCCTCCACTTTGAAGTAAATTGAAACTTGCCTTCACCTGAGTATCTTCTTTAATCCCAAAAAGCTGCTCTTGAAACTTTCTAACAACAAAAAGTTAGCTGAGGTGCTCAAATGAGATGATTTGTTTTAAAATATTCCTAAAGCAATGAATTTACATTTCTAAGAAAGGAAAAAGTGAAACCAAAGAACAAGGAAAATATACCTCAGTTACTTAAAAAGGAGCAAGCCAGTGTCTCAGTAGAAACTAATCCAAAGGATATTGACACATGAACACTGGCAGTTTTTGTATGAGTCTACACATCCAAGGTACAGAACCAACCCATCAGACTGGAAGAAAGACAACAAAAACAAGACAAAAGAAGAGAAAAACAAAAGACTGAGAATTTTGTAAGAGGCCGCTGACCCAAAACTGAAGAAATTGGAAAAAAAAAAAAAAAAGAAGAAAAAGTCACATGAAGATGGAAAAGGGTAACTCAAGGTAAATACAAAGTTACAGCAGACTGTTAAATTCTAGAGGTCAACAGGCTGAAATCAAAGGCTGAGACAATACTCTTTCTATGAAAAAAATATCAAGGTCAGACTCTATCTTTCCCTCCCTTCTCTGTACCTCAAAAAAAAAAAAAAAACCACTGAAAATACACATACTAACTGTAAAAGAAACAATGACTTGTACATAAGAAGGATTTTTAGCAAGTGTGATGTTGCCTTACGGCACAGAACAAAGTGGTTTTGTTACACAAGGCTACAAATCCAGTGAGGTTACAATCCTTTGAAAATATTTTGTGTTTATACAGCTATATTATTCAGAGGAATTAGTGCCTGATAACATTCTGCTTCCACTGAATATGCTTCCACCTTTTATCACCCCTGTGCTGAGGTAAACTGTGGGTGCTGTGGAGGGAGCTAGGCTCTCCCTGTTGCTCCCAAAGCCTCGTTGCTGGCATGTGGGATTGTGAGGAGAAAGGTAAGGCCAAGCTCAGTGGATAAGAAAAGAGACCAGACCATACCACATCAGTGCTGAAATCTGTATAAGAAAAAGCAAAGAGAAATTTACTCAAAATGCCACTTTCATCTTATTGAATCTTCCAAAGTGTACAGATCAGAAAGTAGACTGTAGATGCTGTTAGCTACTGAGGTAAAGAGAGCTTTTTTTTCCCCTCTATGCATCCATTATGCATTCATTATGTCCTTTTATTGGAAGGACTGGCATGAAGGTAACTTACAATGCAGGGCATCACACATCCAAAAACGGTCCAGAGAAAAGAAAATTTCCAGCGCCATATGGTGTCCAGCCCCACTGCTTACCTAAAGTAGATGCCTGGATGCATTTCTCCTAAGATGCATGCTTTTGGTTTTGTGTGTGCTGTTCCAGGTATACCCTGAGCATCATGCTGTAACCATGAGCACTGCCAGCAAAGGGACACTGATGCTGCTGAGGAAGCATACGGCACTCATCACATTAGACAGCACCTAGGATGTTACAAGACTGGATACACACTTCTGTCAAAATAAACCCTTGTCACCATCTGCTTCAGAGGGCGGGAAGAGGAGGTACCACTAGTTTGGTACAGTTTTTTCCACTCACAGATAGGGACAGAAAGCTACCCTGGCTTGCATACTCAGTGAAACTAACCTAAGTAATCTCATTTTACAGGAGATAAAAAAGCTGAAGGTGAAGCAATATGCACTGCTGAGAAAAGAAACCCACTTGATCTGGAGGGTTCTTCTGGCCTTCTGAAGAGATACTTCTTCCTTCACTGCCCCAAGACTTGTTTCTTAGCCATATCTGTCTGGTTAAGAACTCAGGCTTTGAAAAAAAGCTTCCAAGGATTTTGCAAGTGAACCAATTTTCTGCAGTGGCACAGGGGTTGTGCACACACAAGGCTACTTACCCAGTACTGCAGAGAAGCAGACTTTCAATCAGACACCCCTTGGAACAGATGTTCCTTTGTTTTCAAAGCAGCAACCATTCTTCTGCACTTTTGGCACCATATGCACCAAAGGTGAGAAAGTCAAAGCAGTCAGTGGAAAATTGAGACTCTTCTAAAACACCTTCCCTCAAAGAGAACATTTCTACTATTTCAGTTGTGTGCCTGTTCTCATCCAGGCCAGCCTGGCAAGGGGTGTAGCTCAAGGAGAGCTCACCGGTGGGCTGGGCCAGGCCAGGGGCAGAAGCTGCAACAGTGACACATCTGCCTCTGCAAAGGCCCTGCTGGGTGTCACGGGGCAGCCAGTCTCCTATGATGTACACAGCTAAAATGGTCAGTGACAAATGAAGAAAGACAGTTCATGCGCATATGGGTGTACAACAAAAACTAGATCCTGGCCTATATCATTTCCTTTTGCATCTGTTTAACTTGGTTCTATCTAGGTTTATCAACTAATTCGGGGATTTTGTTTACATCTGAAAACAACACAAATGAACAATCTCTTGAGATGCAGCTGCTCGTCAGCACATGTGTTTCATTTAGGAGCAGTATTTAGTCAGAGCTTAACTTGCAGGGAAATGCAAGAAAACATGTGATTGAAGGACTTCAAGATGTTGCATCACAGAAGAGCTTTATTTCTATCCTTGAAACTCCGAAACACAAAAGCTCCAGTGTTCTGTCAACACTCTCTCTGTGTTTGTCTTCGCCTTATCATTCCATCCCAATGCAAAAAGCATCGGTCAGCAGCTTCTTTGCCGATATTGTTCTCTAAAAACTAAGTCAAAAGGGTAAATGCAAACAAATATTGGTTTCTGTTCTGTAAATAAACTGAACTATTCAGTTATGCTTTGAACTAAAGAAACCCACAGCAGTCGCAAACCCAAAGACTAGCTTTTATGTGACAGAGTAGGACTTCAGATAAACTACATTCTTCATTTTATTGACTGTAGTTGATAAGACTATTCTGACATCTTAAAAAATAAAATTGAATTGAATTTAATGCTGTTAAATTTAGCATCATTACATATATATTTTTGTTTGTAAAAAATTAAAAAGGGCTTGGATATGGAGATACACTCATAGGGGAAGATAGAGATAACACAGAAAAGCACGTGTAAGATACCATATTTTTTTTAAGCTATAGATAAGCAGCAAGTTTAGATTGAATTAATAGCACACAAACTAAAACCCCTAAACCTCACAGAAGTATGCTTTCTGCACAAAACTAGCATATTCTATTAATAGATTTCTTTATGTCTTAAGCAAATATCAATTTGTAACATTAATAATTCACATACAACAAAATAGCATTCTATCCCTCAGCATGATCCTTCCCAGGACTAAAACATTTATCATTCATTATTTGATCATCCAACTGAACTGAGATGAATTAGCAGAACAGAAATCCTAATTAGAGACATGCCTGATACAAATTTTATTTTCCATAGATAACAGAAATATACTGCTGATAGCACATTTTAGAGTAATTGTTTCTCTCACAGAATGTTTTAAAATAAATGGAAAAAAAAAAAAAACCAAAAGATTTCTTCCTGGTCACAAACACTGGTCACATAAATCACAAAACAGGGCAATGAAGCACGATCAATATTTGTGCAATCCATTTATAAACACAGATATCTGTCTTTTGTCATATCAGTGTGCTATCTAAAATGTAGTGTTTCTAGGACATATCTGTGGATTCTATCACTATACTACACATTTAAAAATAAAGAACAAGTTTAAGTCTGATGTATGTAAAAACATTCTTTCGAATACTACTTCTACAGTATTAGCCACCAGCTGGTAACAAAACTTATAGTCAAGTGAATTTATCTCACCTAGATTTTATATGACTACCAATTATTTTATTTTTCAAAAATATTATGTACTTTTTATATTTAGCTATATTCAGTATTAATGGATCAAATGTCTTATATATGCTGAAACACACACATAACATCAGATGAAAAATACATAGTTTATGGTGGAGAAAATACCTACAAGATTTCAATCTCTTAAAAAAGTCATTACAATGAATTATTGAAAATGTGAAAATAAATAGATATTCCTACCACAAATTTTATCTTGACCAATTTCACTCCCGCATATTCCTGTTTGCCACTGAATCAATTTCACACTTACTCACCTCCCTGTCTCTGTGATGTGGTTTATTCATTGGTTTGATATTGCCATAGCAACTCTGCAACATGGAAACATGTTAGCCAAGCAATGCCGCTCACCTCACACTGGATAGTGAATAGCTGCCTGGTGCATATAACATATTTTAATGTATATTGATCTCTGCTTCTTACTAGTAAGCTACTGGTTTAACATCACTATTTTTAATTATGTATTTAGCAATCTTTCGGCATGACCTTCACTGTATTAAATTTGTAGTTGTCTTGGCTTGATTACAAAAATTAGCTACTACCTCAAATTTAAAACTAGAACATATTTTGACTGTAAGTCCAACTACTGCATTTGTACTCACTTGAACAACCAGAAAAACAAACAGCACTAATCTCAACCCCAAAATTCAGGGCTTCCCCAGCATTCCTGCATTTTTGCCCCCTGTAAGCAAGTATTCGCAAATCACAAATCAGACCATGCTAGCATGGGAGCTTACACATGCTCAGTTTAAGAAGCTTTCCCATCGGATCATGTGGCCTGGAGAGAGCAGAGACACTCTTCCCCCACCAGCCTCCCTAGGAAACCAGCAAACTGGCTGGTGGTTAGTTAAGTGAGAGGGATGGTGCTTTGTCTTCAGAAGAGATGCAGGGCTGAGCCTGTCAGAAGGCAGGCAGTGATGCTCCCGCAGGTTCTGCTTCCACAACCTTCCCGCAATCAGTGGGGACTTCTAGTGTATTCTGAATTACTAAATGGAGGCATTATGTCTCCTCAGTTTGTATAAAATGAAACTCAAAGTAAAACAACACGTCAGAACAAAAGCAGAATCTCTGATAAAGCAAGTAACAGAGCCTTTAAAGCTCCAAAGTCTATCACATCAATACTATGCAAATCAGGGCATCCCCAAACACAGATTTGGATCATAGTGAGGAGACTAGGCAACCATCCAGGGCAATAGTATGAGTGGGAGCTGAAACTGTCTCATTGAATGAGTCTTTATCTTCACAAGTTGGCAACTGCTTCACAACTGTGCTTACAGAGGAAACACTTCTGTTTGAACTAGGTTGCACCACAGCTTGACCTAAATGGTTTTTAAGAAAAGAAGTTTATTTGCCCTCAGACAATCCTGGACAAGCCCCATAAAACACCAAGGTTCTGACCACACTAAACAGAAAAGCGGCATGGAAACTAGCAATACCTTCGGACTCAACACATCTCTGAATGCAGTAACATAGCAGGACACTTCCGTGTACCTACGTGACAACATCACCACTGTTTCAGATCTCACTGTGGCTAAGCTCAAAGGTTAAACACTGATTTAGCAGCCTTAGCCTAAAGCGCAAAACACATCTGTGAAACAGTATGAGCTTCACAGTTGAAATTCAAGTTACTGCCACCTTGCTATAGCACACTAAGATTTGTGATCCGAGATGTATCACAACAACATCTCTGCGTGGACTTGCAACAAAGGGCTATAATTTATTTCCCCTTCAGGTCTGAAACCAGCATTTTGGTTGGGGATTTATTTATGTTATATCAAGGAAAAGGTGTGGAACAAAGGGAAGATGGAGAAAAAGTATTTTTGAGTAAAAGTTGTCTGTTTCTGACTACGCTCCCCAAGTAAACACAAGAGTTATGAAACTGCTGTAAAAGTAATTCCATCATGCCTCAACACAGCAAATAAATGGAATTAATAGTGTACAGTGGGCAAATAGGTTTCTATTACTATTTCCTGTAACAAAGCTTTGATTTTTTCCTCAACCAAAAAAAAGTTATTGCAAATTCCAGGAGACACTGTACAATCAGTAATGATGCTACAATAGGTGTTTCCACTGAAAGCACCAAGAAGCCAGCTTTGGGGAGAAGGGAGGGGTGGGGAGCTGGGGATCAGGTCAAATAGGGGCGATGAGTGGGATGGAGGATACTAAACAGGAAAACAATTGATATCTACACACTGCTAGGAAATCACAGTTTTCTGCTTATGGGCTACTCTTACAGTAGTGCAAATAGCTAGTGATTGCTCTGCTCTACTAACAAAATTTCTGACAATTTCAGGCAATTTGCAATATTAATTCTCTTAATATATTGAGTTTTCCCTTTGACAAGTAAGGAGCTCAAAGAAGGTGTTAAAAAGAAGAATTACATTCTGCCTAATGTGAGAGGTTATTTCATCTAAACACACATGCAATTTATAGTGACCTTTGCTGGAACTCCTACAGTTAGTACACTGCAAAGGCATCTAAGTAAAATAAAACATCAGCAATTTGTCTGCTGTAAGTCATCCCTTTCATTCTCTCAGTAAAGTATTTGATTCTTCATATCACAATGCCACTATCTGCTTTCATCTGATGAACTTCAAGCAGGGGGCCAGCGGGGATGCTACCTATACATACAGGGACTACAAAATCATGGCCAGAAAACAAGGCATGAATACTTGGAGATACTCAGCATCATTCCCATAGGCATGTGTCCCATGAACACAGTTTGGAAAACAACGAATAGTACAGTAGGACTAGTACACATGAATACTTAACCTTTAAATAATCTCAAAACTATGAACCTGCAAACAAAACCAAATCCAACTTAACAATAAACAAATCTAAATGTCACTAGCAGCCTACTCTAAATCTATATGAAGGTTCATAAGGGACACTGAAATGCCACCCTCACTTCCCTTTTGCTTCCCAGATCTCAGCAATGGCACAAACTTCTCCAAAGCAGGTTCTTCCCACGGACTGCAGTTCTTTATGAACTGCTTCAGCATGGATCCCTTTCACAGGGTATAGTCCTTCAAGAACAGTCTACTTCAGCATGGGGTTACAAGTCCTGACAGCAAACCTGCTCCAACGTGGGCTCCTCTCTCCAATGGGTTCACAGGTCCTCCCAGGAACCTGCTCCAGCACAGGCTTTCCAGGGGGTCCCAGCCTCTTTTGGGCATCCCCCTGCTCCGGCATGGGGTTCTTCATGGGCTGCAGATGGATATCTGCTCCACTATGGACCTCTAGGGGCTGCAGGGGCACAGCTGCCTTGCCACAGTCTACACCACAGGCTGCAGAGGAATCTCTGCTTCAGCAAAGCACCTCTTTCCTCTCCTTCTTCACTGACTTTGGTGTCTGCAGGGCTGTGTCTCTCACATATTCTCACTCTTTTGACTGTTACTCCACAGCAGGTTTTCATTTCCTCTTCTTAAGGGTGTTATCCCAGAGGTGCTGCCACCATTACCAATCGGCTCGGCCCTTGGTCAGCAGCGGATCTCCCTTGGAGCATTGGCTCTGTCAGACAAGGGGGAAGCTTCTGGCAGCTTCTCACAGAAGCTGCCTCTGTAGTCCCCCTTTTATCAAAATCTGGCCTTGCAAACCCAATGCAACTGCTAGAATAAGAGCAATACTTTAGTTTCTTATGAGACTGTAACACTAATGTCAAGTCACAGAACTATAATACACAGTGCAACAGCATAGCCTTGCTTTTGCTAAGGGCAGATTTCACCTTTGGGGAACCTGGGCTTCTCTCCAGACTTGGCATTTCCCAGGGCCATAAACCCACAGATGCAGTAGATACTTCACAGACCTTAGTCTCAAGGGCTACACAGTCACACTAGAATGGTTTGACAGCTTTGGGCTCCATAAAATGCCAAGAATCATTTTTCTTTATCTCCACCCTCTGAGCAAAGTCACATCCCAAAAACCATTTTATATCCAGTCATATCTGCAACACAGGCTGCCAATCAGACTATTCTGAAGTAAAACAAAAGGTCATACAACATAATCTCGGTTTCAATTTCAGTTATTTTTTAGTTTAGACCAAATGAGATGAATGACAGCTCTGAAAAGTTTCCAATCCCTACATATAATTTCTTTAAAATGCACCCATGGGTACCTTTGTATTCTTCCAGCAGAGATGCAGCTCTGTACAAATGGAATTTAACTTGCTGGGACTCTAAAGCATTTATTCTGTAAAAAACAGCAAATATACCTTGAGACTTGTAAAACACACTGGATGAAAAGCATTCAACTATTTGAGCAGTCTTTTTTTCTTTTTTTTTTAATCAGTGGACAGTATAGCAACAACAGAAAATTAGCTTGATAAAATGGGTGATTCAAGCAGACAAAATGGGTTGTCAGCAAATAAACTGATGCCAACATAAGCAATCAGCAAGTCACATCAGGCAAGCTGTGAAAGCAGAAAATGAAGAGACTGCAAGTTAGTCTCTACCCAGTAAAACTATTGGCTATATCTTTATTTGTATTTAAAGATCTTTATTAGAGTTGCTATTTCAGGCTTGACATATATTGCTATGACATTATATTTGGTTTGATTGATTGTCCCCTTCTTTCTTGATCAAGATGAACGAACACATGCAATGGACTGTCTTAATGGCACACGGGTATTTATTATATCATCGAAGATTAACATCACTGCATAATGCAGTGTTGCTTAACATCTCATAGCCCTTTTTCTTCTTCTTTTTCTTTTTTTTTTTTTTAACACAGTCCATTAGGCAAACTGAATTTGGGAGGAAGAAAGACTTAATTACAGAAGATGCATTTTGAATTCTGTTGCACCACAACGACTAGGTAAGGCCTTACACAGACTTCTAATGAGAACTTTTAAAAAGGTTCAATTTAGCTAAATGCTAACAACTCTTACAAAGGTTTAGCACCTTTATTTTCTTCAGATTAGGAAGGTCCCATACCCATCACATGGTTAGTTGTAATAACTGCATACACATATATAGCTGGTTTAATACTACGGCTACTACTAAAAAAATAGTAAATGCTTGTGTAGGACACAGTCAAAATAGTCCTGTATCTGTAAAACTTCATTTGTATGAGCAAATTAACAACTTAGAATTTGAGTGCACAGTGCTGACTTCCTTATTTCAAATTTCAATCACATTAGTCTTAGATATTACTATGCAAAATCCTGTTCATCTTTCCTTGATCAGGTCCTTCAAAACTTCTATTTTCATGTCTGTATTCCCTTACCTGTACATGCTGATAAGAGAATAGTGTTATTAACAAAACAAATGAAGAAAAGGCTATACTGTTTAACACTTACGTTTGTCAATTCACAACATTAAATAGGTCTTTAAAATAAAAGGCTACTTTTTCCTAAAATCACTTAGTACTGTATAATTTTTATAGATCAAATTAATATAAAATATTAATTAAAATTTAAACTTTTAATATATTAATTAATATTATAAACTTTAATATAGTTGAACTTGACACAATAATTAGATTAGTATGTTTGGCATGTAGTGATGACTAAACACAGAAGACTAACTAATGAAATAGATAATGTAATAGGACCACTGGTTTGTATTGTTAGTGGTTTTCCTTACAGCTTTATTCCTTGTGTTTCTGTCAATTGCTCTATTTACTAGTTATTTATTAAATATATATTTTTATTTGTGCTTTGATGTAACAAAGTTGTTACACTGATTTCAATACACTGATATGAACATTTGGCTTTGCTATGGCACAGTTAATATGATTTGACTCACCGTGCTAAAGCTGTGGGATTTTGATTGCCCCTTGTAACATGGTGAATGTGCCCAGCATCTCTTTAACCCACCCAGGGCTTAATCAATATCTACAGATGAAATATGCTGAAAGCACTACTCAAATCAATTTGCAAAAATCAGCGCATTTCATATCCCCTCTGATTTCAAGTAATGAATCTGGTCTGAGCACTACTATAAAAGACAATACTTCCATACTTGTGGAATACCTACCCAATATGGGCAAGACTAAAATTCAGCTTTACTCCACAAACAAATTTAGCCCATAAAGAAGTTTCTACTAATACATACTCATTGTTTGGAAATAGCTATACCAGCACTAAAAACAGATACTCTTTGCAGTTGTTCTGAGATGAGTGAATCATTATTTGTATTTCAGCTCTGGGCCCCTCAGTTCAGGAAGGATATTGAGGTGCTGGAGAGGGTCCAGAGAAGAGCAACGAGGCTGGTG
>JAYRBT010000001.1:93945421-93979102 GCA_036023395.1 Myiotriccus ornatus
GTTGGATCAGGGGTTGGACTTGATGATCTTGGAGGTCTTTTCCAACCCAATCTATTCTATGATTCTATGATTCTTTGATTCTATGATAATAGGCATATTTAGGCCTTGTAGGGGCAGACAGCTGACAGACAAGGCAACCAAAGCCAGGCAGAAAATGCACAAGGTGGATAATAGGCAAGGAAGAAATTGCTAAATACACACTAGCAGCTGAGCAATTGGAGGGACTGATAAGAGTACCAAGCAATCAAATTGTATCAGATAAATTCCTGACTCAAAAGTTATTATCCCTGCTACAGATCTGTTATTAAAAAAGAGGCATTGTAAAATATGAGGTTATACCACTCTTTTACAATTGCACAACTCAAATTTAAAGCACAACTTGGATTTAATTAAATTCTTTTGTTCTTGTGTATAGTTTCATTTATTCAGAAACCCTAGCCTGCTGTTAGCTCCAGCCAACTCTTTACATTCTAATCTTATAAGATTATAACCTTTAAAAAAAAACTTTTAAGGCTACATTCCACAGCTTGACACAAAAGCAGATCCTTAATACATCATTATTTATAGGAAAGGTAGTGGAGAAATACCTGTTTCAGAGTTAGCCTCTTAACTTTACAAACTGCTAGGCTTCTTTAGGAGACAGGGAAAGCTCCACAAAAGTCGTGTATTTCTATCTGTCTTCTATCTTCTTCTATTCTGTCTTCCTAAAAACTCATCACCAATGAAAAAAAAAGCTTTTTGGGAAACCATGCGTACAAGCTCTTCCAGGGAAAGTGGCCATGATATGCTAGAGCCCCTGAAATGCGCTAAATAAGAGCACACAGTTGGTCATTGAAAACTAGGTGATTTAACATGTATTTTAAAACAGCATTTTTTGCTATTGGCAAAACCACTGATTCTTGTGCTTTAAAGACATTCCTTCCTCATAAGAGAAAAGAAATACAGTAGAGCTAGTGTTACTCCCTTCTGCACCTCACCTACAGAAAGAAGTATTTGATTCTGGATCTGGCCTTTATACGATAACCAAAAGAGATCACATTTGTGTTGCATTTTTTGTTCTAATTAGAGACAGATTTTGGTTTTGTCTAAAAGAAAAAACGCATCTCATTTCACAGGAGCTGGATCCAGTATCACTATAGTTCTTACAGTCCACTTTAATAAATAAGATTTCTCCTGGAATTTCATGAGACAAAAAGTTATCTTCAAGATCTGTCCCTTTGACAAACATGGACATTTCTCTGCATACTGCTTATTTTTTTCCATCCCCCCTGCAAGTCCTAAAGCTATACATAAGACCTTTGAGGCAGTACGTTACCAGGGCAACTCATGCAGCTCATCATTATCTAGACCTCATTATTAAAAGATTGATTTTGGACGAATAGGAATCTTGTAACACGGTGAGCTGACGGATCACTTTCTTTTAAGTTGCTGAAGACCAAGGTAGCCTAAGCATATAATTGTATTGTGGGTGGAATGAATTAAAGAAATGGCTCCATAAATGTCTTCTCAGTTACTCTATATATGTGTTTCTGTTACCTGGATTCTACCTTCCTCAAGAGAGCAACTTCACTGATTCAAAAAAGAAAAGGAAATATCAAGAACTTACAGACCGTGTCAGGAGAACTCCTGGGGCACAGTCAAAGTTAAACTCAGGTCTCTGAAGACCACAACAAAGCAACTCCTGGTTTTAGAGTCCAAACACTGGATCAACAGCATAATGGCTATGTAGCACGAATCACTAGGCTGACATTACCTCAACCTAACACTGAATTTCACTTAGTTATGCAGCATGTAAGTTCATGATAATTCAAGAGAGACTGTTCATATTAGACACTTTCTGAACTTTCTAGTATGGCTTCAGGCTTTACTTTCTGCTGTTTTATACATTGTTAGTCCTTCTTATCTTTCTGGTTTTCATTAACTTAGTTGAAGCGGAGTCTTTGATTCCAGTTTTTGCACCTTTTTTTAATGCACTACATAGCTGAACCTTTCTCTTGCCAAAGCAGCCAGTACCTGGAAAGATAGCTTGGCCAGGCAAGAGTCTGAAAATCCTCAGGCCACACAAAAAAACCTGAAAGTTTGCTCAGTCTGGTCCTAAATACTATAGCACAAGGCTCAGGCAGAGACTCTGCACAGCAGACTCCTGTAAGCAATGTGTACAGTGTTACAGGCACACCTTGATGTTTCATACTAAGGGACCTGAAGCAGCCATTCAAGAATACTAAAAAGACTGAAAAGAGAAAGAATATGAGTGACCTGGTTACTTGAAGCAGGATAAGCCAAGTCCTCTGCTACATGCTTGACTTTAAGGAACAAATGGTGAAAGAGCTACACACACACACATCAGTAGCAAGGACTATTTGTTTCCTTTGAAGAAGAAAGAATGCGCAGAAGAAACCCAGACCACCAAAGGAACGGTGCCCTCAAGAGAGAAATAACAGTGCAGCTTGTAGACCTTTTTGTTTCCCAGGTGCCAAGTGAAAGACTCCAGAACTGAGTTAGGAAAAAAGTCCCTACCAGCCAAGGTACCATACTTGCTCTGTAAGCCTTCCTGACCTCCTTCCGGATTCACCTATCCTTCTGGATGCATGAGAACCAAGTTCAATGCATTTTTCTAACAAGGGTCTCATGAACGATGGATTTCATTGTCAAGAAAAACTCTGATTATGAATAAACATATTATTCTTGGTTATAAAAATACAGCAGCACAGACAAGTACTGTTAATAGATTTGGCATGGAAAGGACAAATGTATTTGTCAAAAAGCTGCTGTGGAACTCATTACTGTAAATGCTTCATAGCAGTTGGACAAAAGGCCAATTCCAAGTTCAACTAGGATTATAACAATTTTTAATCTTCTTGAATGTGAACATATTTAATTGAAAATGCTTGCAAGAGTGGAACAAAATGTCTCTCAAGAAAAATGCAGACAATGGTGAGGTTTTTTTATAAACATTTATCCCCTTGAGCATAAATTAACTATGATATATGACCTTTTGGAATAAGACATGTCTGCAAACCATTCATTAGTAGGTTATTAGGTTGATCAAACAGAAATACTGTGGATATGTTTGTGTATTTTCATTCTTTACTCTTCAGCACATCAGTTTATCCTGGTAGTGCTGAAATTAATAGGAGGTTTAACACTGACTTTATAGGAATACCTCACGCTAAGAGCATGTGAACTTAGACCTGGCATGAGGTTCTATGTTACTCTAAAAGTACATCAACACCTTCACTGAAAGATGTTTTTTAACTCAGATGAGAATGCAATGGTCTGTTTCTGGCAAAAAAGTATCATTACAATGCATTAAGAAAGGACGCTGGCCAGCAGCATGAGATTTGAGGATGATGAAAGAAAGCATTATTATTATAAAACAATAGATCGAGTTTCTGTAAGAGACAAGTCAGATACTTTACAAAGAGCTCAAGTGGAAACCTAGAACAGTCATTAATCAAAGAAGAATGGGTGAGACAGTTGTTTTTGAGGGCAAGGGTGGGAGAAAGTGTGGAAAGTACTCTAGTAGGTAGATTAGAGAAGCATTATGTCAGGAAATATGAGCTCTCCTACCCTGCTGTCTACACCTTGTAAAAGATGTTGTGAGGAGCAATGCTGAAATGAGCTGTACATTATCATCATCTCCTAAAAAGTTTACCTAGCACTAAGGGCAATTCATCACACCCTTGGATTCAGAGCCCTATGAGACAAAGCTTTATAGTAAAGATACAACAGTTTACTGAAACAGGACTATATATTACAGTTCATGAGAGGTTTTGTCCTGCCTACTCCTGCCTGCATTTCTGGCTCTGTACACCTTCACGTACTACTGGAGTGCCCAAAAAACATGCAAGAGCTGGTTTTGCCCCTTTGCTTTCCAAAATTTCCTTACAGAAGATATACTTTAAACTAATTTCCTCACTTTTCTTCCTCATTCCAAAAGTTTAAGGTAAGAGCAGCACATTATAAATCCAGGAGGCAAATTTTTGAGTGTTAAAAACAAGCATTTTGAAATGGAAAATGAGATGACAAATGCTACCATTATATTAGTGGCACCTGCTTTAGTATTAATATGCACAAATTCAGTTATGTGCACATATTCAGGAAACTACAAAGAGGATTAGATATTCAAGAAGTAACTAGGAAAATTCTTGGTAATCCAAGAGAGCAAAAATTAAAAAATGCAAATGGCACAGGGTTCCATAGTCGAATGTTCTCTACCATAAGAGACTGAAAAGCAAACAAAACTATCAAATTAATATAATTCTTCATATTCGAAGATGTAGCATTCAAAGAATTGGCAGAATATGAATTTCCTCAAAAGAGAGCATGCATTTGCATAACATTTCCCTCTGAATATGCAGAGATGCTTAACTAAGCAACAAAGACTCTTTGACAGAACTGCTGGTGATGAGCTGATGTGCTGATTTCACATTGGATTCCCAGAAGTTGTAGGTTCAGATTCTCAAGTTTATCCCACATGCAAAATCTGACACATGAACCCAACCAAGGCAGAATCCACACGTCTGGCATGGGGTCAAGGGCAAAGCAAGGGAAGGAACCTGTAAGAGCTCAGCTTCTTTACGTGAGGGAGGCTGGGGGTGAGAGGAACAGCAAGAGCAGGATAGGACTGCTTATCCTGTGGGAGAGTTTTACCTAGGGATGGAGACAGTTGCACACAGTTTGACATTGAGCTGATGACAAGTGCTGTCAATTCGGACTAAGCCTGCTGCTGGTGACACCTGAACAACTTGACACAAGAGCCTTCTACAGAAAAAGTGGTAACACTGAGTCACAGCATCCATTTGAAAACTAATCCACAGCATTGTCTTTCACGTTTCTTCACTAGCCCTGATGCTAACCTCACATTCTTCTTGTTGTTGTTAACAAGTGTCAACAAGAAGTTAACAGCTTCAGGTCTACATCCTTTGTAGCCTTTTCGCAACACCATTCTGTTTTTCCTCCACAGAAAAACAATGCCAGATTAAGTGAAAGGTCTGTGTTTAAGTAACAAATCTCTCAGGCAAGACACTACAGAACGCAGTAAACTGCAAAAGCCAACACCAATCTTTAACATATACAGCCAAAAAAAAAAAAAGAACATGGCACAGATCAGAAAAATTAATATCAAAAACAAATGAATCAACATCATGACTTGCAAATGTTAACAGATATAAATCCCTTATAATATGCTCTGGTCAGTCTGTTATTGTCTCCAACTGTTCAAGTTGGAGATAATTCAGGCACCAAAAAGAACTGTCATAGTTTAACCCCAGCCAGCAAGTTGGCACCACACAGCCAGCTGCTACTCACTCCCTCAGCAACACAATGTGGGGAGGAGTAAAAGTGAGAAAACCTGTGGGTTGAGATAGCAATAGTTAAATATTAAAATAAATTAGTAATAATAATAATAATAAATAATGAAAGGAAAATAACAGAGATAAATAAAAACCCAAGAAAGACAAGTGATACAAATGAAAACAACTGCTCTCCACTAACTGACTGATGCCTAGCCAGTCCCTGAGCATTGTATTCCCTGCCCACTGTCTCCATTGTTTTATTGCTAAGCATGATGCCATATGCTATGGGATTTCCCTTGGGTCCACTTTTTGTGCACCCTGGCCTGGTCCCTTGCAAGGTGATATGAGGAGCAGAAAAGGCCTTGACTCTGTGCAAGCATTCCTCAGCAATAACTAAAACATCCCTGTGTTATCAGCACTGTTTTCAGCCCAAATCCAAAACACAGCCCCACACTACCTACTGTGAAGAAAATTAACTCTACTCCAGCCAAACCAGCCCACTGAATTCCCTTCAGGGGTCTTTTTGTGGCCTCATGGGTTTCCCTTCACCCTGTTCTCCTTCTATGACAAGGTGACCTTCCTAATGGATGACAGAAAGGCTATGGATTTTGTTTATCTAGACTGCAGTAAAGTCTTTGACACTGTTTCCCACAGCATTCCCCACAGAAACTGGCTGCCCGTGGCTTGGACAGGTGTACTCTTTGCTGGGTAAAAAACTGTCAGGATGGGCAGGTCAAGAGAGTGGTGGTGAACGGAGTTACATTTCTTCACTATCTTTCAAATACAACTTCACTTTCTTCAAAAAGATAGTCAAGCTTTAGAACAGGCTGCCCTGGGATGTGGTGGAGTCACCATCCCTGGAAGTGTTCAGAAATGTCTAGATGTGGCACCTGGGAACATGGCTTAGTGATGAAGATGGAAGTGTTGGGTTAACAGTTGGACTCAGCGGTCTTAGAGGTCTTTTCCAACTTTAACAATTCTATTATTTTTTCAGATCATCAAATGCAGTCATATCCATCCACATTTGCAGTTTGGTCCACTGAGCTTCTGCTCCTAGAAGTCCTGCTTTTGAGGTTCATGGCCTCTGTACAATTAGACAAATATTAGCTAAGGAAAAATAGGAAGACATTATTATTTCTTTGGAGCAGGGAGATAAAAGTATGGAATTTCTCCAAATTTTCTAGCCCTATTTCTCTATTATTCCATATTTGAGAGAATGGGAAAGTAAAGTTAGGACTCAGCTCCCTTGCACATCTCCCCAGTCAGTGATATCTGGTATTGAAAGGAAGCAACCAGTCAGCCAACAAAATATCACCTTTCACAAGGCAGGTCTAACCTAAAAAATCAATTGATACTTGAGTTAAGTCAGTAATGGTTGGTTACTACACATTTAAGTTCAGCAAAATAACTTTTAAAACCATTAGTCAAATAATTTTCCAGCATGATGAGCTGGTATGCTTTGACTGAAGCCTAATACACATATATTTATGTGTATTATATACTCTATATGGTACCTTGCTCTGTGACAGTTTTATTTTGGATTGAATCTGCATCCAAGCATTTCACAGCCATAAGAATACACTCTGCTGCAGCTACACCCATTTCTATTTGTCTGCCAGTTGGCCAGGAGGCACAGACAGGGCAGCATGTTGTGCTTCAAAAATTTCTTACCCCTTACCAGCCAAGGCACCATAAAACCATTTACGTACTGTTTTGGGCAGCATTTCCTTGCAAATTCCATATGCTTAGCTGAACTATTCAATGCTCAGAGTGACAATGAAGATTACATTTGAATGCACCACGTAGCAAGTATTTTTCCCCTTAGCTGCTACAACCTATTATCTCCCAAAATAAACAACACACAGCCTGCTCCCTCCACCAGCTGACTTCTGCAGCATTACACACCTCTGTGCAGCATAAGGATGTAAGTGGCTCAAACATCTACTCCAGGGTACAGTCTCATCTCCTTATTTGCAAAAGAGAACAGAGCCTGAAGGATGCAAGTTCTTTATTATGTTGTGTAATGGTAAAGAGAAGGAAAAAGGCAGCTACAGATCCTTTCCCCAAGTGAAATGTTTGATTTTGGTCTTCATTACAGGCACAGCCACATGATGATCAGGTACTTAAAATAAAAAATTCCTACTAATATTCGAGGGAAGCAAATAAGAACAGTGTCTGATCACCAGAATAATTTAATAAATACTGAAGAGAAACAGCCACTATTATGGAAAATCCTTTTAAATAATTTGTCCTCATATGCCATCACAGATTAACACGGAGACTGAAATAAGATATGTAACTTCATGACATGCAGTAACTCACCTCTTCTGCCCCATCATGCATTTGTTCTTCCATATATGGCCCAGCAAAGTGAGAGAACACCATTGTCTATAAGCTTAGCTCTGCAAGGATAGACAGACAGACTGGCACAGGAGATGACGAAAGTGTCAGCTAACTGAAAGGGTTTTAAAGTCTCTCTCTTACCTTCCTTGCAGAAGAAGCTGTGTCTGTCATATTAAGATATGGGTAACCAATCTAGTGGAAAGGATGACCTTTTAGAGGCTACTACAATATTTAGGACCCTAAACCAGCTCATTGGATCAGCTACCTAGTGATAAAGTAGTTCAAATTATCTCAGCTACATCCAACAATGAGCTCTGGCCAAATTGTCAGAGCTTTTAGTCTGCTCTGACTACAGCTGGTCAGGCACCAGCCTTGAACAACAGCTCCAGCATAAACAGCACTTCACACAGGCCTCCAGATGTTTCTCTGTTTTTCCTTTGTGTCACTTGACTGGAAATTTTGCGATCTATGCAAGTTTAAAGGGTTTGGGTTTTTTTGCCTAGGCTCTAAACATTAAATTAACCTTTTGGGATCTATTTTGTATCACTTAATACATCCTTTTGTCCACTACACTCACAGCTCATAAAGTCTACTAATGTATACTTTAAATACGGAACAATCACATTTTTCTTCTCATTTCCCTTCCTGCCTTCTGTCTGTTAAGAGCTGAAAGACAGCACCTTTTTCATTAAATCATGGCCAGGCCATTAACATCAGGGAACCTTTCCCATTAAAAAGGAAATATATATTGATATGCGAACACTCCACTCCCAAAAGCTTTTGTTCCAACACTTCATTAACATTTTTCACTACTGAACCATTACACCCTCTCAAAGTGTGTCTTTATTGTCCCATTTCCTCAGTATACCACTAATGACACAACAAAAGAAGAGGAGGCAATTGCAGATAAATCAGTCAAACTTCCCATTGGGTTTCTCTTCCACACTCCTGCCATCTGTGCTGCACTACATATGACTCAAGACAATATCACAGGGGTCACACATCACACTCCAGCCACTCGCGTCTGCTGCTGTGGCTGTCACAGTCCAGTACTTCTGCTGTCTGCCTTCACGTGTGCGTCTGGATGAACAGCTTCCAGACACCTAAAGCGGGAGCACACAGCTGAGCTCCCAGAACTGCAGATGCCCTTCTCCTCAGGAAAACTGGGTTCATACCAAGTAACTTATGAATTTCAAGACTTGAGCAGCAACATGTATTTTGAATGGACTGTTTACTCCCAAGAAATTCCCCATGATACAAGATTATCAGATTAAACTGTCTTTTTGGCAAAGAATAATATTTTCAAATAAATAAGCAGGAAGCTTAAATCATAAACAAGGTTAGGAAGATGGGAACACCTCTTTCTACTAAATTAACACCAGCAAAAGACAGAATCAAATATTGATCTGTGTTTCTGAATTAGCTTTCTGAGGTGTGCAACCACCTTTTCACAGCTGTGAACACAGCACTGCAAAAAACTGACCATCATTCACTTTGCAATCTGAACTGCATGAATCATTAATAGCTGACTCGTTAATTAAATACGGTAGCAGAAACCTAGATTAGTCCTGTATTTATAAGAACACCATTAATAAACCTGCTTTTCAATTTAGGAAACATCATCTCTGCATACAGCAGCAATCGTAATATTCCTGCCTAATTGCAATACTTCATTCATCACCTTGACAGGTCACATCACTTAGGCCATCCAGAGGAATAAATTTCATCAGCTTGCAAATACTATCTCTGTTTCCACATACAAGACCCACATGCACAATGTCCCCTTTAAATCTCTAACATTTTCATAAACCAGTGGGAACAAAAACAAATCCATAAATGGGAGAACTACAATACGTTTTCTCATTTATTCTTGGGTACCACACAAAATGACTGCTTAGCTGAAGAATTCTCTTCCACCCCTTTTTCATTTTTGAGTTTCATGCAGTGTATGTTAAATGGTAATATTACGTTTCTCCAAATGTTCAACAAGTAACCCAAATAAGTTCAGTTCAGCTCTGTCCTTAATCCTTTTATATTGCATATTACAATACGAACATGAGCATGTACAACATAGTGCAACAGCCATGGGTGTCTCATTTTTGAGTTATCAGTAACATTGATACAATCTAGCCCTATCTTCCCTCAGGTATGGCATCCATGATCAACACTTGTTCTTTCAAAAGACAGCAACTGTTTCCCGGAAAACTACTTGAGAAGTTCTCAGAAAACTCGTAGCTAAAAAGGGATTATTTTTTTCAAAGTTTCTGCAAAACATCTCATGAGATCAAACTGACTAACACCCCCTATGTTAGAAATATGTATACGCATATCTAAAATACATAGATAACACACAAACAGAAGCATGCTTCAAAATTTAAAATTATTATCTTAGGGACTGGAAAGCTGAACATATGATTAAATGACTAGCCCTTTGAAATGCTGAGCTAGCAGTAACTGCTAAAATCCACGCTGAGATTCAACTCTACCTTCATTAGGCAGATAAAGTCATCACTGCTGAAGTGCAAGATTGTTTGGCTAGTACGTAATCAGGCTTCAAGTATGTACTGCTAATAACTGTGAATAATAATTCAAAGACTGGAGCTTACATGCAGATAGAAGACTGAAGAGTGGTTAAGAGGCTTGTTCTAGAGACAGGAAATCTCATACACTTTTACTAAGTGAGTTTCTTCATTCTCACAAATCTTTAATGAGAACTTCACTATTTTCTGTTTTAAGTACACACAAAAGGAAATTTTAGGAAACAGTAACTTCTGAAACAAAGCGGAGACCAAATGAAGAATAGACACAGTTTCTCTTTTGTATACTCTGTTTGTAAGTGGCAATCGATCCACTTTCAGTGGCTTTTTTCTAATGTATGTTTCTCACTTAAACAAGATAGTTACTTTACTGCAAACCATGATATTTTAAGATATTTACCTTTACATTCTTTTCTGAGGACAAAATTTTCTCACCCATGAAGGATATGACCAAAATTCTGTCTTTGAGGACTTCTGGTATGGCGGTTTTGGTGGTGATTAGATATCTTATCTATGAAAGAAATTCCTGCTGCTTCAGTAATAAGATTATTTTGGCACACCTCTCCTCAAATTTATTTTAGTAAGTTCTCTATTCTCTTTTACCCCCAAAACACATTACTGGAAAAAAAAAAAAAAAAAAAAAAAAAAAAAAACCACAGGTGTCTAAGCGGTAATCCACAATTCCCACATTCAAAGCTCTAAATGTGAATTATGTAAAAGCATGGTGAGCTACCTGGAAGGCAGAAGGGAGGACCCCATCTTAATTCTGCATACATAAGATACAGGGTTTTTTTCCTTACAAATGGATGTTTATACTTTGAAACCAAACACAAGATCTGAGTTTATAACAGGAAAATATTTACTCAATTTCAGTGCACTCCTACAAGATTTCTCATATAGGGTATTACTATATTTATTACTAATAAACGCTGCTATTTATTATGTTAGTATTACAGTAAACGCCTTTTTGAAATCCTGCCTTTGCTTCTGTAAATTGGCACAACAGCACTGATTTACCCTGGAGCTAAACCAAATTACACCAGGAACAGAGTAATTCATTCCAGATTTGCAGAGATGATACAAATAGTATTTACTTTGCATCCAAACTGGGAATGTATGGAAAAGAAAATCATCAAAACCTGTAGAGCTTACTGTATTGGTCACAAAATCTGGGCAAAACAGAGAGAGCTATCACTAGCAGATAAGTCATTAAGTCTGTTAAAGGCAGTTGTGTCTGTGGCGTTTGCAATTGTTCACATCAATTTTTGTCAACTCCGCTAGCTTCAGCAGACATGATGCAGTACAGGGGAATGTTTTCCAGGAAGAGGGGGCAATTTGGTATTAAAATGTTAATATCTGCCTTCTAGAATATTAATACCTACAAGAAAAGGGCTCTTTTTCCCCTCAAGTGAAGAAGTTTTGCCACAGCATTTAATGCAGCAGTTCATCCTAATTTTAGAGAATTTTGCTTGCTACTTTCTGTCATATAGTAGGTTATGAAACAGTTCATAAAGTCCTTTTGCAGAAATTAACTGCATTTGCTGTATTACAGTAGTTGCTATTAAAAAACAGTATTTCCACACTGCTACAAAATAAGGCATTAAATGATAAACCAGTCTTCTGTGTGCTTAGAGAAGAACCCAGATTTTGCAGATATCTTATCTAATGAGGGAGAAGTCTTTCCTTCTTTTGAATTACTTTAAATAAATGCAATTTTCTTTGTTAAGATACTGAATAAATTATACTAGTAATGTGCTTTCCAGATTAAATTAATCTAAACTCAATATCAAATATTCAAAGACAACATAATAGACTAAATTAAGATCAGTATTATGCCCCTTAAAGGATGAATAATTAAGTATTAGCTGCAATAGCAATATGTACAAAAACATGGGGTTGGAGAAAATGCTTCCCTGACCACATAGCTGAGGTCTCCATTTATTCTGAAACCATTACAGATAATGCTTCAAAACTCAGACTACATCAAGGAAAAGGTATCCTTTTTTTCAGAACAATGTTTCAGTGCTGCATACCAATTTCTCACACAATTTGTATATGTAGTAACACATTGCTTCAAGGGAAGAAGATGCATTAAACACATATGTCCATGAAGATGCAAGAGCATTTCAATTGTGCCAGCAATCACATCTCTACTTGGCCAACAGGGGTTGCAATTTGGAGGTAAGAATCAGAATTATTTTAATTGCAAAACCAGCCATTAAATAGTTTATGTTACCAATTGATAGATTTTTTCACCTTAAGCACTAAAACAGTTATTCTTGTCATGTGATCATATGTACAGTGTATTTAGTTTTGCTATACATTCTTAAGATCATTTTTGTCCTTTTTCAATTAAATTTGCACAATTAACTGAATTATGTAAAAGTGTGGTAGGCTACCTAAAAGGCAAAAGGAAGGAGCCTTGTGATCAAATATGTCACTTATAACCACAAATTAGTACAATTAGTTCTTTAAACGGTGAGTCCAAGAGTTGAATTATTGTATACTAGCATGGATTCAGTACTTTTAATATTAAGTGGCTAAAAATCAGAAAAAGAAAAAATGTGAATACACTTCAGTCTATTATTTTCTTAAACATTGTAGGTCACAAACCATAAAATTTATTAGAGATTCATAATAAGATTACAGTCATAAAATTACAGGATTTTATAGTTATGATTTGGTAGTCCAAATGCAAATTATTGTCTAGGTTGTTGCTGAAGGTTGATGTCGGCCTGTTTTCAGGCACCCTCCTAGCCACTCTCTCACCCTTCCTCAACAACAGGCCAGAGGCAGAAAATAAGATGGAAAAGATCACAATCCTGATAGAGAGAGGGATATCACTTACCAAGTACCAATATGGATAAAACAGGCATTACTTGGGGAAAACTAGTTTAATTATTTGTAAATTAGAGTAGAATGTTGAGAAACAGAGACAAAAACTAATCCACCCCTCTTTCCAGGCTCCATTTCCCTCCTTCATGATAACTCTTCTGTTTTCTTCCCCTACCCCTACAAGGAGAAGGGGAAATGGGAGTTGTGGTTGGCCTATGGACCACAACCAGTTCTTCCATGTCACTCCTTCCTCCTCAGTTTTCCACATATGATCCAGCATGAGTTCTCTACAAACCACTCCAACTTGGGTTCTTCTCGCAGGCTGAAGTCCCACAGGGGCCCTTCACTGGCTGCAGTTCCTTACGGCCATATCTGCCTGCTCCAGCATGGGTTTATCCACAGCTGCAGTCTGGGTAACTATCTGCTTTGGTATGTTTCTCCATGTTCTGCAGGGAAATACCTGCTCCACTATCGCTCCTGCCACAGGCTGCAGGAAAATATCTGCTCTAGCACTGTGTACTCCCTCCCCCTTCTTCTCTGACCCAGGTGCTCTCAGGGTTGTTTCTCACACCTTTTTTCCCCACTCTGCTCTGTGGCGTACTGCCCTAAAAATATTTTCACAGAGGTGCCACCAGCCTGACTGAAGGGCTCAGCTGTGGGTGCAGTGGGTCCACTGGAGAAAACTCTACACTGTGCTTAAACTGGGCGCTCATACGGACAACCTGCAGCCTGGAATAAAGGCCTTGAAGAAATATTTTTGTTTATTTAGAGAACAAAACATATACAAAATATAAAAGCAGATCAACATATTCACTGAGGAACTCTAAATTTAATACATAAATTCATTAGGAAACCAATAAACATACTCTATAAATCAATTACTTTGTGGTTATCCTCATTAAATGCTACTTATGAGTTAATAAGCTTGAAAAGTAATGACAAACTGCTGAAGTACATGCACAGGATTTTATTTTTCCTTTATAAAGCGGCCTGTCTAACTGAATCCTGCAGCTGGGGCAGTGGTCATTTCAATACACAGTCCTCTCACCTTATCAGGATATACACAATTCACATCAAAACCACAAGTGCTACCTTGATAAAATACTTAAAGCAATCTTTACTATTACAGAAACACAATTCCTTAGATAACCTTGGGATATTAATCCAATTTTTCACCCCTTACATCGATTTTATTAATTCCTTAAAACTTACTTACAGGAAAGAAATCTACTTTTCCTTTGTAGAGGCAATAAACAGATAAAGAAAGTAGTATTTTGAACAAAGACTGTCAGCTCTTTTAAGGGATTCTCATTCGTTGGGTTATGTTCCTTTTTCAAGGGAAACCTGAACCAAGATCCAGGATATTAGTGTGCTTAATTCCTGATTCTTTGAGAATCCTGAGCAATATCTAACAAATTTCAATGCCAGTGATTACACACACACACAAAAAAAAGAAAAAAAAAAAAAGGCAGTTTTCAGTATTCACCAGCATGACCAAAACAAACAAGATCTCAGTATCAGTTCAGCATGAGAACACTTTAAACAAAATCCAAATGAAATCAGCAACCAAATGTTACAAAACCAAAGTGCTGCAGTATTAATTTTTCATCAAAGAGTAAGTTTCTCTTCACTGCCATGACAATAGTATTAACTCCACAAACAGAAAAAAGTACACTTCACAAGAGATGGTGTGTGCTGATAGAGCACAGCTACCAAAAATTCTTCCCTTAGAAGTAAATAACCCTGTAGCCTGATGTTTAAGCAAACCTTCAACTATTTTAAAACCTAGTCCCTCTGCAAAGAGAACCATCAATCACACTAAGTCTTTAGACATTTTCAGTTGATTTTGGTCACTTAAGACTAATTTACCAAGGATTTGGAAGCCAGAGCACAGTTAAATGCCATCACCGTGACTGGATAAAAATGTGTATTAAGCAAATCAAGACATACTCATGTTACAAACAGATCCTCAAGAGTTTTGTGCTGACACTCAGGCAATAAGAGAGCTAATGAGAACAGCTATATTCTGCTCAGCACTGTTTAGCACACTAACGAATTAACTTTAGATGATTTGTCATCAAGTCCCTGCAGGAAGAAGCCACACTATTTAAGGGAGGGTGGGGGAAGAAGAAAGACAGCATACTCATCTAAGGAAGTCTTTGATCCCAGGCTGATCACTGGGATAATACTAAACATTATAGTGTAAAAACATTTAACAGGGAATAAGTTTAACCATTTAACTCAGTAGAAATCATGTATTTTTGATATATTGATAGGCACTTTAACCTTCATTCACATGTTTGTTTTCAGTAGTAATGACAGTACTTTTCAAGAACAGTTTTGAAAAGGAATCAAAATGCCATTTGAAACAGAAGAACCACAACTGGTGGCTTCCTGCATTTTCACAGAAACAGTCAGTGGAGTCACAAAATGAAGGCTGGGTGGTAAGGAATGGGATTGGTTTTCTTTCTGTTTTCCTTTAATATATCTTATCTTCTTATCTCAGTCCTTCCTGAACCATTATGTCTTTGGAAAAGAAGAGGAAAGGTCATCAGTAGCTAGTAGCAGCACCAGATGGGAGCTGGAAATGGCACATGTAGATTTCAGCTGTCAAACATCAGGTGAAATTTAACAAGTCCCAATATGAAACAATCTGCAAATCTGTGGCTTTTTTAAATTAGCAAGAATAAATGAAGGGTTTTGAGATCAATTTGAATTTTATTATAGTTATACATGAAGTATTTCAAGTTGTTCAGTCTCACTAGCTCCCAGGGTAGCAGAATTTCCACCCATGCTCTGTGCTAAAACACAAAAGCAAAACAACATTCTGTATTATGCTTGATCCACTCCCTCATAAAATTCCCTGATTTCTCTATGGTTGTTAAATTTTTTGTGAAAGTAGACATCATCAGTAAAAGGATACTTAATAATAGTTGTCACTTACTTACTCTTATAAGTGGTATCCATGACCTGCCAATGTCTTACCAAGAATGAATGAAGACAAAAATGCAGAAACAATACAAAGAATACTACACAAATCATTTCTAGCCCCAGCAAGACAGGGCTTTGGTTCCTGACTTCTGTGAGTTAGATGTGCCTCTCCCAAGCATCCCAAGCAGCAGGCCCTGTGTGAGAACTGTGTGTGTTTGAACTAAGAAGGAATTCACATATGTGCACTCAGCCCACAAACACGACTGGAGGAAAAAAAAAAAAAAAAACAACCAAGGAAAACGTTTCCTCCATAAGTGTGAGTTGAGTAAATATGCTGCAAGAGCAGCCACAACATTGCTGTCCTTTCTTTCTGAGAAGATCAGCTAACACTTGAGCAGGGAAGATACCCAGGCCCACCCTACCAGCCTATTTAATCAGCACAAATAACCCTTCTGGAATGCACACAGCCACCAGTGCAGCCACACTCCACCACCTCACACTGGCCTCTCAAATATTCTCATCCCCAGTTCAAAAAAGAATGCTGCACTGAGTCAAGAGCCAAGGGTAGGTGACAAAAGGGCCTATAGTACTTGACTTTGTCTGTGTGCACATTTCCTTGACTTCCAGACCAGACAAACGGGTGTAAACAGCTACAGCACACTGCTGTGGCCTATCACCTTCATCGTGCATCACAAACCAGAGAGGACAAATTTACCTACCATGTCTGTCACTATTTCATTAATGGGTATGGCTGTGTGTGACTTGGCACACCTGCAGACAATCTGAAGAAAGTAACTGGCTTTGTGCCTTAAAAGTAGACTACCATTTTCCTTCCCTCCTCTGCCTCCAGCATCCTTGCTCTTAAACTGCTGGGAAATTTAGTCCTACTTAGCAGCACTGAACTGACTTTTTAAAAATCTATGGATTTTATTTAAATTACAGTAGTTAAAATATTGAGACCTACCTAGTCTAATGATGGCTTACTATATAAAACAAAAAAACAGAAGTGGAATGTGTTCTTTAGCTAATGAAACTCCTCTGACTTAAATTACGTTTGCTACCTCATTTGTCCCTGTGGACACTACCTAATTTCCCCTTGCTCTTCTCTCATCTGATAGACTGAAAGTTTTTCAGAGCAGGGACAGGCACTTATTATATGTATTAAAGGTCATCAAAGCCCCTGAAATAATAAGGACATTTGACTGCTCTTTCCAACAGACACCACTTGCAGTAGCTGTATTTAAAACTAATAATGAGAAGACAGTTTGAAAGTGGTGCGTTCCATTTTTTGAAAACTATATAAAGAACATAGTAAAACCACCTCACTCTGCCCTCTAACTCTGTTGGCAACTAGATTAATTACTGATCAAGTATTCAGGTCCACTGGAACACAACTTTGTCTGGCCCATGGACTGCTTCGGCAGCAGCAGTGAATGCCACAGCCAGCACGGCGCTGCCCAGCTGCTGGGGGCTCTGCCTTCGCGTGCCCAGGATTCCTCTTTCTACAACAACTGCACAGTTACCCCAATCCAGCACCTTTTATTAAATCTTTTTAAGGGAAATGTAACATCAACCTCAAACATCCTGTTTGACTAAAAGTTGAGAGAATATGACAGGGGATGGGGAGAACCTCCACCAATGCAAAAGCTACCAGTCCTGTACCAAGGAATAAAATTTCACCTTTTTGAAGGAAACAAACAAACAAAACAAAACAAACAAAATGGCCGCAAAAAACGAAAACAAACAAACAAAACCCCTCCACCAACAAACAAACAAACAAAAACCAACAAATCCCTCAGGATTCTGAAAGGCAATATCTGCAACAAATAAGTATTAATGGAAGTATAAATTCAGAAAGCCTGGTTAGTAGTTACAACAATAGACAAAACATACAAATAAAAATTTCACCCTATTAATGAAAGTTATCGTGAACTAGCTTGACTTCCTCACCCTGATGAACACTTTTAGTCTTAAGACACTGGCTGTCTATTAGAGTACCCTGCACCTCCTGTGTCCTGTTTGTACATACTTTTCCTTTTGCAGGAGGAGAAAGAATATGTAACCATAGAAAAGATGATTAAATACCCAAATCTCAGTTGATATAAAACTACTGATGCTGTCACCATCTACTTAACCACCATCAGGGACAGGGTCTCTTCACTGGTAGTGCTCGTATTAAAGCCCAGCTAGATCTGACACTTAGGAGTGCTTCCAAGCTCTTTATAACACGGGAATGAGGGGGCAGTTAGGGGCAGAAGACCTCCTGGGAGAGTGCTAGAGAAACGTCCCAGGCAGAGGAAGCCAAACTTGGCAGGGTCTGTGCCCATACTGTTCGTCCAAAGCAGACCTTGGAGCAAATTAGCCAGCCAATAATGCCTTTTTTTCCCCCCCTGCCCTTCTTCAGAAGGAACTACTTCTCCATCACTGGTAGGGATATTGAATTCATTAGCATATATGGAGTGTGAACAATCAGCAGACTTGAACCTGGGATTAAAGTGAGAGCCAAATTATTTGATCCTAAAACACATTCAGTGAGGAACAGTGAAAGGGGTCAAGGAAGTACCAGGCCACTTGACATGAAAAGCAGTATCTATGGTAGGAAGTGGAAGCAGAGCAGAGTAGCTTGCAGTGTTTTTGTATCCTTTCCTTTATATGGCTGTGTTGGCACACTAGGATGTAGACGAGCATGTCCTGCTGGGAAAGGAAGAGATGTGACAGGACTGAGGAATCATGAGCCCAGGGCACGATCTCACATGCTGAAGCGACTCCGACTGCTTTGCATTAAACGCACATGTCCACACTCAGAGCCCCCCAAGCACACAGCAGCTCTGTCTACAGAGGAAACATTTTCTTTCACAAAGATAAATAAGCAAAAGATTAGTTTAAAAGCCTACTACAACTGTTGTGCAATAAAAACAAGTGACAAGCTTTTAGGCTTAATTGCTTCATCAGTCCAATAAGGGAGTAAGGTATTCTGAGCCTGAGAGCTTGTTTTTTTCTTTTCCATTTAACAAATAATCAGATCTCTCTCTCCAGACCTTATTTATATTATATTACTCCAAACTGGATACAAAGCTCCTCATCTTCAAAAACATTAAAAACCTAGCATTTAAAGAGAACAAATTATTAGGTTTTAACTCTGCAAAGCATGAACTGCCTTCCAGTACTAACAATTAGTCAAATTTATCAATCTCTGGAAACAGCAAGCCTGAATTTGAGAGAACACTTGAGAGACCTTCTATGAGGAGAAAATTGTTATGATTGGCCCTGGTTGATGGGCCAGGATATTCTCCACCAGGTTCTCTGTCCAGCTGAAACACACTACATGGATTACCTGGAAACAAGCTACAAAAACAGCTTTATCCTTGTAAGGGCATGCACAATTTAGATGGGCTCATGGCTGCTCCAAATTGCACCTTACCATCTGTGTTTATAAAAAGCTGTCTTGGCTGCTATAAACTACATGAGCACACAGCCAGTACACTCTGGCTACACCCTGACTCCTCCTCCTCACCCACTGAAGGCCAAAGATGACTGTGGTATAAAGTGATTAAAGCATGCTTTCTCCACTAGGTAATATCTGAGCAGAATTTCATCCTAGAGATGCACATTCTAAAGCCAGAGTCATTTAGATTGCAAGAACTGACTACAATAGTTTTTTGAAAACACTTGACACATTTTCTGTCTTTGCCACCAAGTAAAAGTACTACTTTTTCTTATAAAGATTGTCTACAGAACATTGTCACAGAAATAGTTTTCTATAAGCACTAAGAGTTAGTGGTTCTGATTTCCTTAAGGGTGTATTTTCCATAAAACGTCTTGCTCCAGCACTAATGCAAAATTAGGAAGAAGCTTACAAGTAATTAGACTGGGGTGTTAAATCACTAATGTTCCTTAAATAAAACTCCTAATTAGGGCACATTGCATATTTATCTACAATCCAGATCTGACAAAGAGTACATACACTCCCTTTCTAGCTGACATCCAGGACACTGCCAGGGAAATGTTACACACCGACAGTACTTTCTTCAGAAATGCTGGAGCCCTCATTTGACTTGCCCATGTACAGGTAAGGACACCTACATCCCTCCACTTTGGTCCCAAAGCAGACCAGCTGAGCAGAGAGAGTCAGGGTCACACATTCAGACACCTACCACCAGACAGTCATTCATTTCTCTCTTTTGATTACATAGGAATCTTGGGCACTTGCCTAGATTAAGCTTCTGTGATGGGATTTAGCTGCTGATACCATAAAAATATAAAATTATCTGGTCTTTCCTCCTCCAACATGGTATTTCTCAGACTAAGGTAAATGCAGTTGAATAGATGCTTTTGTTCAATTACACCTAATAGAACAGCACCTGACACAAAGGCATCTCAACTGAGAATTGATCTACAATAAACTACTGAAGTTCAAACAGCAACAATTTCTTCATAGTCCATTTACCTGAAACATCCTTAACTGCTTCAAAACAAACTCCACAACTATATTGACATTCCACACATCCTGCAGTCAGTCTTCACAAACATTTTGTATCTTATTCTAATCTCAAAACAAAATAATCCACGATCCTAGAAAAGTAGATGCACAGATCTTTAGGTATTGAAACCAAAACCTTTTTTTTTTTTTAAGAAAAGTTTTTTAAGTTTATTTCAAATCCACTGAATACTGCTTCATGTGACAACAGAATTTCTATTTGCAAGGAATACTGCACTCCCAGTTTGAGACTGAGCATCATAAAAGCTACTGCGTCTACTGAACCACAAGCAGTATCTTTGTCACCTGGATTTTACTGTCTGATGAGGTTTGGTTATACGGTTGTGCCACAGATACATCATACCTTAGGTACCTACAAGGAATCCCTACACACCACCTGGGACAATGCCAGCTTCCAGCATCTCACTATAGACTGAAATCATACTACCCAATTTCATTTTGACAAATCTTTGAGCAACAGCTGTTCATTGCCAGATATATTCACACAACAAACCCAGCTGTGCCACCTTAGACATTTTCACTGAGGAAGGAGAAAGAAAGCTCTAAATGATTTGCAAAATGACTTCAAATACCTTTTAGCTGCTACAAGAAATGTGGTATTTTGGAGGAATTTGTATTTTTCCTCCAGAACTTATTCTTCCTCCCATCAACTCAGATGAGACCGGCTGAAGACTAGAAGCACCATAAAAATTAGCCTGGCTACCATAGTGCTTATATCTCCGAGTCAACACAGCTGTCAGCCTTGCACTGCTGGGCATGCATGACTTTCATCTTTTCAAGCCCACTGAAGTTAAGATTTAATACCTATCCTAGACACACATTCCAAAAAGGAACAAGCCATTTTAGCATGTCTGGAATTAACTAGATACTTCTCTATGTATGATCCAAAAATCACAGTTAAGTCAACCCCCTCTAAAAACCATTTACTTCAAGTTGCATGGCTTGCCTTCATGATCCCCAATATTTTAGGGAAAAGAAAAATCTTTCCCTTAGTAAACAGATGTAATGTTTGCATTAACACTTCCAGGAGTCAGGGAGAGTCCTACTTTAAAGTGGATCATTAAGAAAGAAGGAACAAAAACTAAAATCCATAATCCAACCCTTCTCTTCTGCACATGTGATAAGACAGGCTAGGAATACACACTTACAGGCATAAATCAGAACACTATTTATTCATAATTACTAGACAAAAAGGCCATGCGAATAGCCACATATACACACGTACAGTAACAACTAGTGAATTAAGAGCTAGGCTTGGCACCATATGAAACACACACTTTAGGGAAAATTAAAAAGTCTAAGTGCAAAGGTTAGAGTTAGCTGCCTGCCAGGCTGGTTCTTTCATCTCACTAAGCCAAAAAACTACTTGTCATCTTTTTCAGAAAGATGCAACAAGCTGTATTTCACACAGACTTGGCAGAGTCTTAAACCAGCAGGTCTGGCCCACAAAATGGCAAGTATCCCCAGTAGCTGCTGTTGTTGCCAGCACATGAAAACACAACATTCCCAGACATCATCAATTGCATCCCCACTTATTGCTAATTTTGTGCAGGATTGTAACATTTTTCTATGTTCATTATCTACAATTACCTGAATAACAGTTAGTAGCAGAAAGAAGATGAAGTGGAAAAAAACAGAGAGAATGTGCAAGTGAGGTTTGCTAGACAGTAACAAGCAAACACGCAAGATTACCTTGAGATAGTACTGACAGATTGTACAAAGTGGCTTTGGACCATGATGCTTCTTTGGGGTTGTGTTTTTCTGTTTTGTTTTTGTTGTGGCTTTTTTAACTCAGATGAGAAATTTGATATTTTGTCACTTTTTATAGAACTGGACAAAAAAAAAATTGTGTTCATGTAAATCTGAATTATTCAGATCAGACGAGTATTTTCAGTTGTATCTCACAATTGAACAAAAAAACCCCTCTCTGTGTATATGTGTACATGTATATTCAAACTACATATTTAAGCACTTTTTTTTGTGAAGCAAACACACAGAAATCACTCTGAACTACCTTGTTGGTGAGACAGAAGAGGCTCATGTTTAAAACTTTAATTTATCTCATTTAAGTGTCCCATTTATTATGGCCATTTACCTCATGTTGACTTAGTAAGAGCTTCCATCTCTAAGCTAAGAAACCATTCCCTTCCAAAAGAGGAAAAACATGGTTGAAACTGCTGCTCTGACTGTCATTTCATGACAAAAATTTCTCAAGACAGCTTTAACCTAAATGTCTATTTTCCTTGATATGACACCCTGCATAACCATGGTATTTTACCTTCAAGAAAGAATCTGAATTTAGCACTAAAATCTTGTTTTACACAGGTGCATGCCAAATGCTTTTCATCTCATTATGCTGGTTTGAAATAACAGTACTACTTAAAAGTAGCATAATATCAGTATAAAATGCAAGAGCTCTTTCAAAGTAGTGGAATAAACCACTGTTACCATGATGGTGAGTTGCCTCAACCAACTCTACAAATTCCAAGCAACTCAAGCTCCATTTAATTCCTACTGTACAATTACAGAATATATGATATCCTAGGAAGGCTTATTCAAATAGTTTTTTATACTTCCAGTTGGAAGTATTTTGATCTCCCAGTTCAAAAACTGTTAATGTTTATTCATTTTACACATTAAATACATGTTCTTCATACCTCAAACATTATTGCTAGTATTTCGAAAATTATTCCATAATCAGGAAAGGTTCGATTCATAACGAAAAAGTAATATAACAGAGACAAAATATATAAAGCCAGTTACAGTCTGGGAACTTTGAGCTCTGGCCTAACCTATGTAATATTAGACAAATGGCTTCGCCTCTGTTCCTTCCTTTTACAAATTGCTTGCTGTACCTGTGTCATCGCTTGAGGCCAGGCGCTGGCTTTCTCTTTGTATAATGTGATTTACAGCTGGGATTTCTGAATGCTGCTACAACACAAAATCACTGCAATGGCTCAGAGCTCTGCTTACCAATCACCCTAATCCCAGTCTTTACCGGTACTTTTAATGGCACCCCTGCTGTTTCCGAACAATAGCCCACTCAAGAGAACTTGTCCCATTGCTTTGAACCTACTGTACACACACACATATATGTACTACGCCTTTTTTTTTTTTATTTTTCACAACCCTCAAGTCACATCTCAGATGCTGGCAATGAAGGCTAAAATGTTTTTAAACCCACAAAATCATTTCTAAAGTAAAACATCACCTAAAAAACTACTACTTCAGCACTGCCCTCTCATATTTGCTAGTGATTACAGTGAGTCTAGCCAGGGATCTATAAGCAGAATACACGGAGAATAGAAAGCTCAAGAGGAGAATAGTCTCTTACAAAGTTGTGGGAACAGGAGCCGAGAAACCACGCTCTGCCTGAGTTTCTGCCCAGAAACAGCCCACAGCAGCAGACAAAAGTTCCTAAACTCACTGTGCAAACACCTAAATTGCATCATAACCCCCTTTCTGAAACACATAGGATTATCCTGACATGCTATTCCCTATCTTCCCAGAGGGAAGGAAAAGTCGCATTTCTCCAGAGCAAGCCTCCAGAGTAGGCTCCCAGTGCCAGCAACCCCAGCCCGGGTGTAATGCCAGGCCTATGGGTATCCAACCTCATACACGCAAGTTCCAGATTTCGAAACCCGGACGGAGGGAGCGCTCCAGCCCGGCACGGCGGTATAGGGGTTCAGGAGCCACCTGAGGCGAGCTGGTGCTGGAAACGAGCCTGAACATTGCTGACATTGCTCTGAAGTCTTTCTGTCACCCATTCGGTAGGCACACTGCCACAAAACACTGGGATTTAACCGACTGACACCACCAATGAAAGAAAACGTTTATCAGAAAATCGCCACCCAGCCGCCTGTCAGCGCTGATTTCCACCAGCTGACGGCAGCCTCTCCGCCCCAGCTGGGGGGCTCGGGAAGGGCAACGGCGTGTCCACAAAGAGGCTCCTTTAAGGAAAAGTGCTCATCTGACAGAGCCTGGGTTAGTTTTCTCACCTCTGCACACAATGAGAGCGGGCAGAGCCCAGCACCTCGCTGACCCATCCTATTTCCCCCTCTCGCTCCCCAACAGGAGCGTGGGCGGCTCCTGCCTCCCCCTGGGCAGAGCCCACCAGGGCTGGCTCCAGCTGCGGGGCGCTGGCCACGGGCAGGGAACGGACACTCGGACAAAAAGGAACACGGAACAGAAGAAAAGGAACGCACACACACACCACCACCCTCCTCACTCCCCCAGTACACACAGAGACCACCAACCAAACACCTCCGCAAAACGTGCCTCCTCATCATCCCGTTCCCGATGCTGGAGACCAGAGGGGCAGCCCCGCCGCGGTGCTCGCCTGCCAGGCACCCCGCCGCCCCCTCCCTGCCCTGCCCGAGTTCAGCACTCACCTCAGGGGGACGCGGCCTCAGCAGCAGCCCACGCCCGGGGCGGCGGGGCCGCCTCTCCGCCGGTGCCGGGCAGGCGGCCGCGGCGGGGCGAGGCACACGTCCACTTTCTCTCTTTTTTGCCTTGGCGTGCCGTGCGGTGCCGTGCCTTGCCGTGCCGTGCAGCGCCGTGCCTTGCCGAGCCGCCTCTGCCTCCCCCGCCACTCCTCCCCGCCCGCCCCTCGCCGCCGCCTCCCCGCAGCGCGATGCCCAGCCGGCCGCGCCGGGGCAGCCGGGGCGGCTCTCCCTGCACTGCCCCGCCCCGGTACCTGCCGGGGCGGTCCAGGGCAGGCACGTCGGACCAGCACCCCACCGGGCACCCTATCGAACCCTTCTGGCACCCCTCTGCCTCCGTTTGCAGCACGCTCAGAGCTCACCCTGCTCCGCGGGGCACGGCGGACGGGGCAACTGCTTCGTGCTTCGACCGTCATTGTCTGCCCCTCTCCTTCGGTAAACTGCTGGAAGAAAGGAGGCCGGGAGAGCAGTGTGGATGGGAGCAGGCTAGATGTGGTTCAGCACAACAAAGACCCACTTGATTTCCTACTGACACATAGTGACCAGCAAAAGGGAAACCCTGGGAATGTCATAATTATCACTCTGTGGGATGGATGCAAAAGCAACGCTTCTTACGGTTTTTAGTTTGTAGTTACAAAAAAAAAAAAAAAGTCAGCTTGGATGGATCTATTTCTGTCCCGGTACTATAAGCAGCTTGCTCATGCCCTGCTGCTTCAGAGCTGTGTTTCCTGGCACTGTAGGTAGAAATCATTGAAAAAACATAAAGGCAGCAAAGTCTTAAGTCCTGGTGACAGTCTTTTGCCGCCTTATCAAGTGGTGAGACTGGCTGTTAAGATATTTTGCCCACAGATGAGAACCCTGCTTTTAGCTAAAGTGTGCATCAGTGCATCTTTTTTCATTGGAGGCTTAACAGTAATTGTCCAAGCAAACTCCTCACTAGACATCACCATGCACAACATATGCCACATAGTGTTCCACTCCATCCTTGTCTTTGCTGGGCCAAAACTCATTTCAGGGTTATATTTACAGGATTAAGCCTTACCTTCTTCCCACAACACTTCCTAGACCTAACTGGCGTGCCACGATGATACCCAGATACTACCCAGATGTCTACTCGCTATGAAACACTATAGAATATAAATATAGAATATAAACACATATATTAGATTACCCCTCATTTGGTCTTGAATGATGCTTGCTTACCTGATGATGGTACCTACACTGTTGACTCAAGTTTGATTGTCAGGTATATAAGCAGCTGTCCCTCATTTAAATCTCACTTGTGATACACGTGTAAGTGGTCCACTTTTGAAATTCACTAATTTTTTCCAGAAGCCCAAGCTGTGAGACATGGATCTGACTTCAGCTATCTTCACATGAAGTTTTAGGGACCTGATATGCAACTGAACATTTAGTGTCTCTGTAACCAGAATAAATACAGGCAGCAGGGGGTGTGGAGTGTGGTGTTGAGGGCTGAGCACACTCTTCCCTGTGCCTGGAAGCTGAACCAGTACATAACAAGAGTGAAGGAGCCATGAGGATTGAAAGAAAGCAGAACCTAGTCTCTAGCTTTGTGATTGCAATAATCAGTTAGGAAATGCCCTCCCAGGATAGTTTTTATCCTGGTGTAGGGAGTAGAATTTAGACCCTCATTCAGGCTCCTGCAGTTTGAAATGCTTGGATGATGTTTTCTGATTCCTGAATTTTGGATTCTGGCTGCCCTCTGGCCTAATACTCCTGGAGTATCCCATTTCTGTTTTCCCCAAGGCTCAGTATGATGCCTTACTGCTCTGATGAAGCACTTTCTTAGAAATTGGACTGAAACTTTTTGGGGCTAAGGAAGACCTTTAATGGCTTTTTGCTTGTTGGCCAAGCCATATAAATAACCAAGGTTATGCAAAAGACAGGTAATTTCCTCCTTGTGCTCTGTAAGCAACTTTCATGCATAACATCTGTCATTTTCTATTGATTTCCACTCAGTACAGAAAGACTGATGTCTCTGGTGGAAAGGATCTCCTAGATTTGTGGTGCTTGTTTGTTTCTTTTGACTTTTTCTGTGATGTAGACTTTTACTTTAGAGTCACCTTCCCTGTTTGAGGGATCAGGGGCTTGACATCTGAAATGGAAAAGAAGCAATAGCTTTGTAAGGTACCTCAGTGAAGTACTTCAAAGCAAGCATTTAATGTCAAAGAGAAGTTATTGTCAGAGAAATTATTGTCAGTAGTACTGAGATAGCCCCATTATTGCAAATGCCAACATACAAGACTTTATTTTCAGGACTAATTGTGTTTCAAGTCTTTGAGGTGTCTCACATGAGACAAAACATAGAGGAAAATCCCTGCAAGATGAATGACTTTCTCAAAAGTAAGAAAGTTGGAAAAGTTACAAAAGAATCATGTGTCTAGAAATGAATAATCAATTCATTTTTCATTCTTAGAAGAAGAGAAAGAGGAACACTGGTATGAGAAAGCCCTTTATCTTAGTGCTTGCTAGTGCCTAGTTCACTTAAAATGAAGAAATGTTTAGATGCCACAGTAGGAGATTCCAGCACTAAATTGGATTTCTCTTTTCCCTCAGGGTGTACTTTTACAATGCAGCTAAGCTGGTTTAGGAGCTATTTGTTGTCCTAAAGGTGGCAGTCCTGCTCCTAAAGCTTCCTCTGTTGGAGCAAAATTTAAAGAAAGCTAAAGATTTCTTCAGAGCTAGTTTAGCTCCTTGAACTGGCTCCTTGGCAGTCAGTGCTAGGAAGATGAGAAAGAAGCAGAGAGCAACTGTAGTGCCAGCAAAAGGAGATGGGGATGGCAGCAGACAGCCACCAGTTTGACTGAGCTCTTATGAAATTCACCTTCATAGGAAGAGCTCAGAAAAGAGTGTGCTTTAAATCTGTTCTTCCTATGCTATTATTTTGCTTATCATGGCTTAAACGAACTGCTAAAGAGAAAGAAAAATTCTGTTCCTCTGTGGTTAGGACACACCATCAGGCAGAGGGAAGACCTCACTCGTACTGCTCGCTTCAAGAATTGATACTAGATGCTCGAGCAAGGCATCAAACCAAGGTCTCCCTATTCCTGCAGTGTCCTCAGTCATTCCTCCAGCACCAAATTCTCTAGCTCCAAACTCCAGTGTCAGGTAGAAGTACCTGCCTAGCTCTCAACACTTTTGCACTGTTAGCATGTGCAGCGTGTATCTGCATCACAATATAATCTCAGCAGGAGTGCTGGGTCCGCAGTGGTTCCTGTACCCAAGCTAGCCCCAGTGGCTCTGCAGGACACAGAACTCTGCTGTGTAGACATACCATCTTCCACCAGACAATCCATATTAAAATATCATTCTAACAGTTAATAAAATATTGAATTATTCCACTAAACTGGCAATATTTCATTAAAAGAGCAACATTGATTCTCTTTACAAAGCTGATTCTTTTTCTGTTATAAGACCTCAAAGGTCAGTTTAACATTATATCGAATGTATATAAAGCTTCCCAATTTTTTAGTTTCATTATTTTATTGGCATAGAAACATTCATAACTCTTCTTTTGTAAAGGTACAAATTAGAAGGAAGGCACAAAAAATTCCCCACCATAGATATTTGAAGTTAATGATGTTCACTGTAAAAATAATTTGGTATGACTGCAGATCAAAAAAAAAAAAATCTTTGGATAAAAGCTTTGTAATGGTGAGCTAACATCACCCACTGGTTTTAACTGCATCTATTCAAACTCCAGTGTGAGCAGAATGTGACTTAAGTATCTTTTCCAATCTGTGTGTATTTTACCAAGGATGTCATTGCAGTTCATTCATTCATTCATTCTTTTATTGATAGTTATGAATCTAAATTGCTGTCACATTTGACACTAATCTGCAAATAAATCATCACTTCTTGCTTCTACCCCAGAGCATGTCATTATATATCAGTTCAAGGGATGGAATTCTGAATCAGAAGGAGTTTGAAATAATTTAGAGTTGTCAATCAGCTCCTTTCTTTAACCTTCTGTTGGTGGAAAATTCTAGTGTGAGTCCACCAAGTATTTTTACAAGTAAATGGCTAGAGAGAATCCATAAAAGACACAGAAATTCCTATCTCAAAAGCTTTACCAAAATGCCAAGCATGCTACTGGAGTAGCACAAATATGAACAGCATTCCTTCTTGCAGTTTTTGTTTGATAGGAAATGGAACTGAAACTCCACTGATGTTTTGAGGCTGCCCTCCTATATTCAAGTGGATTGGCTTTCACTTTTCCACCATTTTTTAAGCTAGTAATTTTTTCTGCAGATCAGTTCAAACTAAAGATCACGCTAACCCTGCATTTTCCTTAGGATATATTCAATTTACATTGTGAATACCTCGTCCCTGTTCAGGGTCACACTGGACTGAGCTGAGTAACCTGGTCTAATGAAAGATGTCCTTCTCAACAGCGGGGGGATTGGAACTAGATGATCCTTAAGGTCTGTTCCAACACAAGCCATTCTATGATTGTAAGATTCTATTAGAAATAACGTTTTTCTTCAGAAATATATTTTCAGCTGTGTACCTTGGAGAGGTGAAGGCATGACGCTGTCTCTGCTTGTCCCGTGCAGCTACAACACATGCTATGTAGTTGTGTAGGTTGCTTTTTTGTGGAATAGTCAGTTGTAGAGGAAAAACGTCTGTAGTTTGACAGCTGAAGGCTTAGGTAGGAGGTGTGAATCATTGCCTGAAAGCTGGGAGACACTTTGTTCATGCAAATTGCATGTGGTGAATTAAGGACAGTCAAAAAGTTTGTAGACAGCCAGAACTGAAGTGGTCGCAGAAAGGAAAAGTGGGGAAGCTGGGTAAGAGAGGATTTGAGTGAAGGAAAGGGAGAGGGGATATTTTTAATCATGCCAAACATACCTAGTTTTTTAACTTTGAATGCATTCCAGTTTTGCTGCATGGACATGAATGGACAGGTTATGTCAAAGAAAATGACAGATAAGTAAATAATCTGCTATGGCTACAGACATGGCAGGTGATGCAAAAACAAAGTAAATTAAGAGAAGAAAGTGACCTAGAATATGCACATCAAATGATAAGTCTACTGTTTGCTGTAGAATGCCCACATTAAAGACCATTATTTTTAAAGTAGAGGTCATGCAGTATCACAGAAACATCAGGAAAAGTGAAAAGGGAATAGAGAAAGGGAAAAGAGAAAGGAGAAGGAATTGTCCTTTCAGAAGAGAAGACATCTTTATTTATATATAACAGATACACGGCAGCCTGATTTGCTTCTACTGAATAAATGTCTTTGCTGAAGTTCTCCACCAAGGTTAATGAAACATTAAGAAAGTTAGTCAAGGAGAAAAATTTTGTGTCCATTGAAGTGTGTATGAATTTCACAGTATTTTTGTGTCTGTCACTTCGAATTATACTCATCCATGTTTATTTGTTTTTTCAGATAAGACAATGGCCCGATCAGATTGCTTTCTTTCTCCAGCTCTATTAGCTAAATTCATCAATAAGGACTTGTTTTCCAGTTCAGATTTCCATATCCTAACCTGGAGAGTCATATATCATTTTCTATTCTGTCAGCAAGCTGATTACAGTAGAGGTTATGTCATTTTAATACTGGCATTAGCAAGACAAATTAAAAAGGAAGTGTCAAAATTTATCTCATGTACTCTATTCGAATCCACAGTGCAAAGCACAACACAGAAACATGTAGGACTTTTGTGGACTTTCCCTGTATCTAGATCCATTCTGCAGAGTGGATCAGATGCTAAGCTTGGACGAATTGACAAAGACATTGATTTCTATTAATGAGTTTGCATTAATCAAGGTCAATAGTATTTTAATATGTCTCATATCTTCTTGACAATTAACTTGGGGAAGTAGGAGATTTGAAATACTGGAGCAGCTACTAACCTCTGAATAGCACCACTGCTGATGTGAATTTATGACTTCATAAGGGCCTATCACAACCATAAAACTACTAACTGCTGATGTATTAATCAAGGTTTGGGTTCCCAAGAGCTTCAGCTGCTTGGTTATTGCTGCATTTTAAATATTGAATTAGATACCATCAGTTTACAGAGAGAAATATGTTGCACTGGCAGGAGTAGTCATTCAGAAGACATACATTTAGGCATTTTCTAAACTTGTGTTGAAATATTAATCTGAGTTAACTGTTCCATAGGTTCTTACCATTTTCATAATTTTGTGAGTGATTTATATCCTGGGGTGAGGTACACAAAATTTTTTATTTCTAAGGTTAAAACACATTACCTTCATGACTGTTACATCAATCCAAGACAGAGAATATCTACATCTAGCTTTAGTTCAGTTACAGTGTGGCTCCAGTTATTCTAAATTCTTAGTGAATCATTTTTAGAAACTGATATTTTGAGAAGAACTTTTTATTCATATGAATCCAAACCAGTTTCTTCATACTGCCAGTTCAAAACCACATTTTGTCAGGAAAAGCTTTCTTAAGAGAAGGGCATGCAACAATGCAGTCAGTCAACTGTAGTAAATAATAAAGTGCATGTCCTTATCCTACCAGAATTGCTAAATGGACAGTGTAGCTGATTAAAATGAGAGGATCTGTTCCTCATTACTCCAATGAGGATTAACTCCTACCCTGAATAAGGCTGACTCACAAACTGAAAATGTGTTTCTGACACACCAAGCAATGTCCGATATACTTCTTGTTCTCCATGGGTCAGCCAGCTAATCTTTACTTCTCTGTTTCCACACTTTCCAAAGGTTTTATTTACATCCTGGTAAGAAAAGGAAGTGCTTTTAGTGTTTCTAGAAGACTGTAGGATGGAATTTTTATTTCCCTTGCCTCTCAGAAATGCTGAATCTTTAAAAATGTGTTAATGATATTCCTTTTCTTATACCCTTTCATCACTTTAATACAGGTTATAAATGATTTCACACACACACACACACAGAGAAAAAGTCATGATCTGAATTTATAGACTTTTAACTATGATTTCACCTACAGAAGTTTCCATTTTATTACTAGCAGGTGTAATTTTTTGTAATTAAAATATCATACTATATTATATGCACAAACCTTAATCAAGTAGCTTACTCAGCAAAAGTAATCTATCTGAAATCATTGGCTGTATCTGTGCTCTCCTGCTACATGTCACATGGCAACACACTGTAGGTCACATTCTTGAACTGTTTACGTTGCCTATTTTGAGGCTTTTTCTGGGCCATGCTTTTGGGAAAACATAGGGTAAATGCAAAAAATATATAACCTTTAAATTGCTCCTACACACTCCAAGTGAACCACATCACTACTCTGTCCCAAGTACTCTAGCACAGACTCCTCAAAGCCATTTTCAATGACTGTTCTGAGGCAGAGATAGCTGAGTGGACCACCTGAAAAAAAATGAATGAAACAAACTAAAATGCGGAAAAAAATGTGGTAGTCTTGGCAAGAGATACATGAGGTGTAGCTGTGAGGTGTTTCAAAGGATCTTGACACCTTGTGCATGATCACAAATGAAGGTGAACAAAAGGGACCAGGAGGAAGAAAGGGACGACTTGGATGACAGAAAGGGTTTTATTCCTGAAAATATCTCCCTTTCTGTCCCTCTCTCTTCCAGAGAAGATGACGATAATTAACTGTCCTATATCCCTACATAACCTTAGGCCTACCCTCATAACCTTGGATGAACAGATGAGGACCTCATTACTCAGGGCCACAACATCAACCCTGCCAAACTCATGTGACTGGAGTGCTGCCATGGATGGCTACAAGCTCTTCAGAAGGGATAGGCAAGGTAGGAAAGGTGGAGAGGTATGTTAGAGAGACTCTTGACTGTGGAACTTGAAGTCAGTAACAATAAGATTGAGTGCCTGTGGATCAGTATGAAGGGGAAGACCAACAAGGCTGATATCCTAACTGAACAGGGAGATTTTGAAGGAAATTAAGGGAAAAAAACCAGAGCTTACTGACTATGGAAAAAAGGGCTGGCTACTCATGAAGAGAATAGGAATATAGTTAGGTCATGTAGAAAGAAAATTAGAGAGACAAAGGCCCAATTTGAACTCAATCTTGCCACTTCTGTTAAGGACAAACAGGAAATACTTCTACAAATACATCAATAGCAAAAGGAGAGGCAAGGAAAACCTCAGTTCTTTGTCGGACATGGCAGGGAAAATAGTCACCAAAGATGAGGAAAAGACTGAGGTACTTAACACCTTCTTTGCCTCAGTTTTCAACAATAAGACAGGTTATCCTCAGGACAACTGGCTTCCGGAACTGTACACAAGACAGGAAGCCGAATAGTCCCCCTGTAATCTGGAAGGAAGCAGCGACCTGATGTGCCACTTGGATACTCACAAGTCTATGGGACCAGATGGGATCCACCCTAGGGTGATGAGGTTGCTGGTGGAATAGCTCTCCAAGCCACTTTCCATCATTTACCAACAGTCCTGGCTCATTGGGGAGGTCCCAGATGACTGGAAGTTGGCAAATGCCACGCCGATGCATGAAAGGGCTGAACAGAGGACCCAGAAAACTACAGGCCTGTCAGCCTGGCCTCAGTGCCTGGCAAGGTTATGGAGTAGATCGTTCTAAGTGCAATCACACAGCAGCTGCAGGATGGACAAGGGATCAGACAGGGGCAGGTCCTGTCTGAGCAACCTGATCTCCTTTGGTCATCAGGTGACCCTCCCAGTGGATGAGGGGAAGGCTGTAGATGTGTCTATCTGGACTTCAGCAAAGCCTTTGACACTGTCTCCCACAATATACTCCTGGAAAAGCTGGCAGCCCACGGCTTGGACAGGGGCACTCTGTGCTGGGTCAGGAACTGGCTGGAGGG
>JAYRBT010000001.1:93986547-94003269 GCA_036023395.1 Myiotriccus ornatus
AAAAATCCAATGCGCAGGCTGGAAGGTGTAAAGACCTTCCCCGGTTCTTCGTTCGCGAAGTCTGGCCATTATTAGTGCAGTGCTGAAGTTTTTTAAGCATGCCTTTTACTAGAGCTGTAGCAAAATGGCAGATTGTTCAGTGAGGAACAAAAAAACAAGTTTAGTAAGCAAGTAGCAGAGCACTTGGAAGCCACATTTCACATGGCTGACCGAGTGCCAGACTTCAAAACTCTGGCAAAGAGCTTGCTTCCACACTGTACTGCATCTTTGCCCTAGTTTGAGTTTTAAACAGGAATTATCTGCCAGCATCCAGATTATAATGAAAAAAGTAGGAAAGAAGCCTCACTCTGTATACAGTATTTGGAATTTAAGCTGAAGCAATAACAGAAAAGCATAGTCTATGATACTTTCCCACAGGTAAGAGAGAGAAAGAATAAGGAGACTTGACAAAAATGACAAAAATGTTCAGAAGGCATATAATCCTGGGCATGTCCTTGCTATCTTATATCTCCAGATAAATCCTCCCAGTTACCTAGCCTGAATTCCTCATTGGGAAATTTTGAAAAACTGATGTTTCAGTTTAATAGATAAAGCAAATTACAGGAGAAAAAAAATAAATTCTGACATGAACTCTTTCCCACCCTTTTTGTTCTACGCTTAAAGAGATTTTTTTTTTTTTTGTGACTTGTCTTATTCAAATGAAAGCAAGAATTCTGTGTTTTGAGGCTTTATACAGATTCTGGGAGACACAGATTCAATACTTCCTTCAGCTGAGGGAATTTAAATTTATATTTGCTATCGAGAATCCAAGCCGTTAGATCAGTTTATATTCTTCCTAGGTTGAAACTATTCTTATTTCTTTTTTTCTCAGAGTGATTCAGAAACTTCTCACTCACAAAATCCTCTTTTTCTGCTGATCACCTCTGGCTACTGAAGATTGCCCCAGGAGTGGGGGTTCTTGTTAGAAACAAAAGGGTTAATGTGATCTTCCCTTTTGTAAGATGATTGAGCTTGACAGGAGAGCTCACAAGATGGCACAATCTAACCCCTCAAGTTAAACAGCCATGTAACTAACTGCTGCCCAGGCCATGCCAGTTAGGATTGAATACTTTTATGTCAAGAAGGCATCTGTGTGTTTCCATTTGGAACAGTTTCTTATACACTGACACCTAATTCAGATGAACCTCAGCAGAAACATTGGACTAAAATGAGAAGTGAATTTAAAAAACAGTATTAAGCCTTTCCCAAGGGGTAGTCTGCCATACAACATAGTTGAAAGAAAGGAAAGAAGAAAGCCAAACTAAACATCTCCTGAAAAGGGAACAAGGAGTGACTGAGACAAAACATTGTTGATGGTAATTTTTCAGCACCTGGTTTTACTTTCAGAGTAGCCTGGGACACTGCTTGCAAGAACCTTAAAATAATAGTGCAATACTTTTATCCCGATAATAAATTTCTTAGATTTGTCATAGAATCATTCTAAGCTCTACGTCTACACAAACCTGTATAGACAGGTATCTGTGTCTAGCTCTAAAAAGTCCAAACTCTGCATAGGTTTCACGCACTTCTTGAGGCATAGGCATTCACGTAGGATTACATTCACATCATAAAGGTCTGCACATGAAGAACTAACAACCTGACTGTGTTGTTAAGGATGTCATAAAACACTGTGCTCACTACTGCTTCGTAGTTGTACAAAGTAGTTGTAAAATCCAACAAAGCAGGAAAAAGACATTGCATGGTTGAGTTGTACAGGTTGGCTTGGCAAGAAGGGCAGTAGAATAAATCTCAAAGTTTGTTTTACATTTCAAGCTCTTTTACAGATTTTGTGCCATCAGGTCATTTTCCCTCTCCACCTCATGTCTTCATAAGACACATAAAAGTTAGGAAATGGAATATTCACTGTTGACCTTATTTTATTGCAACACTGCTGAGCACTGCTACTATGTATGTAGTCACTATAATACACATATAAAAAGGGATATACTTGTCCTAGCAGAACATTAGGGTCTGATTAGACCCTCTGGGGCTACTGCATTCCAAACAATTAATCAGATCCATAGTATCCAAATTGGTCAGGAAGGCTGCAGACATTAAACATGGGAGATTTTTGGCCTGCAAGCAAGTAGAGGTCAAAATGAACTCTGGAGACCTGTCATCAGGCCACCCATTAACAAGGATTTCACCATTAATTATTTCCTCTCAATACAAGACTGATGCAAGAAATAAAGAGCAGCTAACATGGTTTAATGAGTTTATTGCATAAACGTAGATAAATAATTTCAGTTTGTGCTGCATTGCATGTATTTTCAGTCATTAAAAATTAAGCAGAAAGTATCAGATTTAAAAAATATAAGGGTATAGAGAGAAACTCATTTAAAGATGCATAGATTTGATAGAATAGTGACAGAGATTTAAGACACTGACATTCCATATTAACATGTCTTCATTGTATTAACAGTGCTAAAATGAATAGCTGAGCTATTTGCAGGGGCTTTAACAAAAAAGAATGATCATGTTAGCTCAGTCCCTGTGAATAATGTATGAGGCTGAATTCAACTTATTTGCTTCATCTTGCATTCAGCCTAAACCCCCCACAAAATAAAGGGCTACACTTAGCATTAAGTAACAATTTGTTGTTTTAACTTCCATATCATTACTTCTGTGCAGTTAGAGATCGGTTAGAAAATTGCATATAGAGTAATTTTCCATTTATTAGAACTTTCCAATTCAGTCTCAGTGTCAGATGGAGGCCAGTCTGGAAGTTTTTCTATTTTTGCCCTTTAAATCTTTTAGGCCCTCAATGCATTTTTTAATAGGCCATAGAAGAATCAATTAAATCTTGTTATTTGTATGCATTACAGGGTTATGCTCTCGTGGGTATCTGGCCAGTGTTAATTAACCAAGGAAGAAAGTATTTTGTGTTTTTAAATGGTGTAAAATGCTATATTCACAAATTAAGGATATAACAACATCTTAGAATGGAAAACTCTTATTAATAATAGCAATGCATTGTCAGTTATGACTTACAGCTGAATAAAGTTCTGTGGAAAAGAAGACTTCATTGTCACCTCTATTTAAATCAACCTATTTTAATGATTTGATTTTATTCTTTTAAAGAAATCTATACTTTATAGTCACTTTGAAAACCTTAGCTACCCAGAACAATAATGACCTTGAAGATAGGAAGTCACCCAGTCTACCATAGCAGGCAGAAGGTTCCTGAGGAAAACACCATGAGGTTCTGAGGAAGCCAGGGCACTGCTGACTCATATTCAACTTGCTGTCAACCAGGACCTCCAGGTCCCTTTCCACAGCACTGCTTTCCAGCCTCTCATTCACCAGTCTCTATGTACACCCAGTGTTGCCTTGCCCCAGGTGCAGAATCTGTCACTTGTCTTTGTCGCACGTCATGTGGTTGGTGAGTTCCCATCTTTCTAATTTGTTGAAATCTCTCTGCAAGGCCTCTCTGTCTTCAAGTGAATCAACAGCTCCTTCCAGTTTACTATCATCAGCAAACTTGCTCAGTATACCTTTGAGTCTTGTGTCCAAGATATTTATGAAGATGTTGACTTAATGAAAGAGAATCGAAGGTCATGGTAACAAATATCTGTCCAGCTGAATTGCAATATGATATCCACATCCCCCTGCTTTCCCACTGCTGGAACATCTTCCAGGAATGGTGCTTTAGATATCCTGCATGAAAGTCCCTGCATAGCCGGACGTTTTTTGCCCTAGTCCTGCTACACCAATGTCTGTCTAGAAAATAATAATATCCATCTCTCACAGTCTCCATGACAAACAACAGCATCCTGGTATTGTAATATTGGTCACAGGAGAACTGCAGTGCAACGTATGCCTGAAGACCCAAATAGGAAGGGAAGTAAAACCCAGATGACAATCCAGAAAAAAGTCACCATGATTCTTTAAAAGGAGGACAGCACTTGGCATACAGTTTAATGTTTTTTAAGATGTTATAATGATTGAAGATGTTGTAATTAAATGCTGCACATGATGCAGAAATGACAGTCATTTTTGGTTTGCTGGTGCTTCTATGATATTTTGTGCAATCACCTACTTTGCCCATTGCTTCAGGCAGGCTGTATTATATAAAAAATCAGTTTCTTCAAGGCAAGGCTTAAAGCAGTTAACAGTTGTTCAAAGTGGAATTTGTTTTGGAAGATACTCAAAGATTTTTTTTCTGCCCCTTGATATTTATTTTTGCATGCAGTCTTCAGTGACTTGTGTTTCTCACTACAGGCTTTGGTAAGCTCAGAAAGATCCATTTTGACTGAGAACTGCCATTAAAAAGCTTCCTCTTATGCTAATATGAGGACCTTCATCTTGTCCTGCTTTTATAGAAGAACAACAATAGTTTCCTGGAACAACTGACATTCATTAAGGGATTCTATCATTTATCAACCACCAAAACAGTTTGCTAAGCCAAGTCCTGTCTTTGGGAACAAAAACATCCCCCGTATTTCCAAGGAGGCAGAGCACAAGTTGTCATGTCTCAATAAGGAGCTGGATAAATATTGTAAAATGTTGTTTCAATAGAGCAGATGTTCAAAGCATATTGGCACCTACTAACAAACTCAGACCCCCGGGGCAAGAAACTTTATTTACAATGGAATTGAATTATCTCTGAGTGTGTGAGCAACATGCTACCTATTACTTTACAGTTTTTAAAAAAATAAACCAAACCCAAGTATAGATCCCCAGTTCCCTTGTCCTTGAGCATCAGTTTCAGAAAACCAGAAACCATTTACTGCTCATTAACACAAGCTGAATAAGAACACACACACAAAAAAAACCCCAAACAAACAACAAACAAACAAACAAAAAACAACCAAAAAACCCCCCCACAAATTGCAGGCATTTTTAATTTTTTTTCTAAAAGCTGTTGTTCTCTTTCTAGACATGTGGACAAGTCTGTTCTCAGCATTTTGTTTCAATTAGCATATAGACTGTCGTCTAAAAAGAAGATTTAACAGAGGACAAAATAAAGTCTATCTAAACTAAATGGCATGTATATTTTATTTTATACTAAGGAGCAACACAAAATAACTCCAGAAGATATCTCAGGGCTTTTCTAAATTATCTTTTCCTAAAAATAGTTACAGTACTGTCGTGCTATAATCTGCATTACAGCCTGCTGACTTTTAAAAAAGGAGTCCCAGAAACCACGAAATATTATTAGCATGAAACTGCTGGGGTAGAGAAAGAGGAAGATTAACACCCTAAGTTTTATATGAACTCCATGAGCACAGGGCCTATATTGCTGCTGGATCAGATTTTTGCAGTTTCCTTTTCCAAATATACAGTTTGCTTATGGCTTGCAAAAATAAAAATAGGAAGTTATTTTGCATAGAGAGGAAATGATAGAAGTTTGGGCATTCTTACACCATAAATGCGACGCAATTCTCAACAAGATCTAATTATTAGAAAAAGCAGCAGACAACGTATGTGAAGTCATGAGAATAAAAACAATGAGGTGACAAAAAGGGTAAGCTAAGCCTCTACCTAGATCCCATCACAGATCCCATATAAAATCATAGAATCATGGAATGGCTTGGGTTGGAAGGGGCCTTAAATATCATCTAGTTCCAACTTTCCTGCCATCAGCAGGGACATCTTTCACTAGACCAAGTTGCTCAGAGCACATCCCCCTCTACATTTTCTTTTTCTGAAGTCAATAAAGCCCAGAGAAAAGTAAAAAGTTTAGAGGCATCAATTCCCTATTAAAAGATTAAGGCCAACTCATGAACTGAACATTAATTTACTTTTCTGGGAAGTCTATCCTTGCTTCCTACATTCTACACACTAATCTGTTCATCCTGACAGCAAGCTACCCACAGCTACTGCAACAGCAAACATCATATGAATTTATTTATTTTTTTTGCAGAGCAGAAAAAAAATGCAAATTCACCTCTTTGCAGTGAGTAAGTGCACTATTTATACCTCTTTAATCTTAAATTGAAATGCCTGCAAGAGTTCAAACGCAAGGCAGAAACTGTCTTTAGAGAAAAACTTGCCAGGAGCTGTATTAATATGCATTTTAGCATATTAGGTTCTATATTAGGAGCATTTATACCGCTCAAGCAATCTCACTAGCATCAAGCCTTTGGCTGTCAAAGAAAAAGATCCTGTGTAAGGCAGATAAGCTCCACCAAAGCCCTTATTTGTAAACACAGTACAGCTGCCAAGTGCCTCAGAATACTCTTAAGTTACCTGATCACGTAGCTGTGAGCAGACTGTAGAACAGACTTTGTCAGCTTGCAAACAGAACGCGTGTCTCCTGATCTGCAACAGATCTTTCAAGTATTAAATATGGATAAAGATAAAGTGCTATTCAAATCCACACATTTACTGTTTAACAGCTTATAAAGCCAAATTATTGCTCAGGGCAGCAGGTCTGCCCTCCCTCCCCTGCCGGCTTCTGTCTTTCAGCTTAGCCTATACATTATTAATCAGGTAAAATTGCATCCCCTGTTTGTATTTTTTAAAAAAGATTAAATAAGTGTGAACTATGTCAGCTGGGATACTGGAAAAATTAATTTTTACCATTTACTTTTTTTTTTCTCAAAAAATACAGAACACAGACAAAGAGAGGGAGAAATGTTTAAAGAAATTGTTAAATGCCTTTACCTTGTAAAAAAAAAAAGATGCGATATTATGGAAAAGAGGACTAACAGGCATTTTCTGGAAGTCAGAGAGGTAATATATTTTGGCAACATAAATTCATGCATTTTTCTCTTTAAAAGAGTGTATATTAGAAGTGGTATGTGCAGATGATCAGAACACAGGGCCTTCAGATTAGGACCTGACATTAATAAAAAGAATGATGGAGCTACCAATGGCTTCAGGAGGAATGATTTTCACTACAACTTTACTATATTTTTTCACTATAATATCCCTTCTCCTAAAAACCAGCTTCTCTTCTTAATCAGAAAAGGAGTACAAATTTGATTCTAGTAAATGAGTTCACTAAAGGAGTCTCATTTCAAGTGACTTTTGTCTTTCAAGTGTGAGAACAAATTTCACATCTTTGATGAGTGTGACCACGTTTTCACACTAAGCCTTTGCAAAACTGCCCTCAGCAGTGAGGTGTTTTGCTCCCACACTCTCAAGCACTGCCTCTCTAGGCACATTTTTAGTTCTCCAACAGTGTGGTAAATCATCTTGAAATCTTGAAAGTGTTTGAGAGTGGGAGAGACACAGTGAAGAATCACTAATTACATTATCTAATGCCAAAATCTGTCAGTAGGATTAAAAACATTAAGTTCTAATTGAAAACGAGTAAATTACTAAATAAATGCAAATATTGTTTTTAGCATAGTTTTATATGCCTTAACAGTACAGTAAAGCATATAAATATTGTGTACCAGGAAAGAATTGCCATCTATATCTGTGGTGAGTTCCCTCTAGCTGACATCCACTCAGCCTTTCACTTGTCCCCTCTTCCACAGAATGGGAACAAGATAGAAGGAGGGAGAAAAGACTTATGGATCATATTCATAAAAGCTTAATAGGAAAAGCAAAAGCTACACACATAAGCCAGGCAAAATAAGGAATTCATTCTCTACTACCTCTTGTCAGAGAGATGTTCACCCATTTCTTGGCCAGCAGCCCCTCAGCTTGCATAAAACGTGTCTGCAAAGACAAACACTATCACAGCAAACATCCTCCCTTTCTCCTTCTTGACCTGAGCCATTCTTGCTGAAGACATCATGCTATATGGAGTATCCCTTTGTCAGGTTGGGTCTGGTGAACAGGCGGTGTCTCCTGCCAGCCTCTTGCCACCTCTGTATTGGAGCCTTTCAGATGGGGGTGTGGGGTGGGAGGGAGAGAACCCAGTAGAGAGAACCCATTCATTTCCCACTCTGGATGTCAAAGTTTTTTCTCTTTCCTCTACCCCAAAAGTGTGTAGGCTGGAATGGCAAGAGGCTGACAGAGGACACTGCCTGGACAGCAGACCTAACTTGATCAAAGGGACATTCCATTCCATGTGATGTTGTGCTCAGCTAGAAAATCTCAGGACAAAGACGAAAAAGGGGAGGTTTGGCAGTGGCATGAGGGGAGTGAAAGAACATAGCTAGCATAAGAAAGACAGATCAGTAACACACTAGCACACTAAAGTATGCATTTCTCTGTTTGGGGCACTGGATTTTATTACTCATCTGTTTGTGGTCTTGGCAGCTTTTGTGTCTATGAAAAGACCCTTTGATATGTTTCATTAAAGTGTCACCACAGGAATATGAAAGGTTATGTTCTGCCATCAGGATGACAAATACCTCTTCTTCCTCTTTAACCTTTGCATCAATCTGTGCAGTACAAAATCAGTATGTCAGCTTCATGGCCACAAGGACTTCTCATCTTGCTGCCGTTTTGTAGCTGAGGAAAACCATAGCAGCTACTACATCTAATTTGGAAATCAATTTGAAAGTGTCTCTGTGTCTTCTTTGCAAGAGGAAGTCACGCTTCCACCAGATTGAACTCATTAAAATGTGTTTCTTTAGGGAAAGATATTTCAGTTCACTTCAATGAAGCAGTTTTCTGGGTTCTAAACATTCTTCCCGGGTGATTCTGTATGGGGAGCAAGGAGAGTAAGAGGCTTTTTGAATAATTTTTTAATCTCCTTAACTTCAATTTTAGACAATTAATATATAAACAGGAAATAATTAGAAGCAAATAATTATTTTATTATTCACAGGACAGGTCAGAACAACTGAAGTATAATGCAGGTCACAATAAGAAGATTGTATCACATTGAACTTGTAATAGCATGCTCTAAGCACTTCTACAATATTCCTGAATTACTTTCCTTCAGTTTCTGCTTTTCATTCTCACTTTTTACCCCTTTTATTGAGCTTAAATATCTTCTTAACTGAGAGTGGAGACCTGCTCCGTTTATATGAATGGAGCTGCCATGAAGAGGGGTTCATGGGCCTTCAAGTATCTGTCCTGCTTTCCTTTCATGTCTGTTAATTTCCCTCACAGGGGCTAAGTTTTGAATTTGTGCTAGAAAGAGTATTAATGACACAGGGATGTTTTAGCTACTGCTGAGCAGCACTTACACAACATCAAGGCCTTTTCTGTTTCCCACCCCATCAGTTAGGGGGTTGGGGGTGCACAAGGAGCTGGGAGGGGACACAACCAGGACAGCTGATCCCAACAGACCAGAGGGATATCCCACACCATATGGTGTTACGCTTGGCATGTAAAGCTGGGGGAAGAAGGAGAATGGAGTTTACCTTCCCAAGTCACCATTATGCATGATGGAGCCTGGCTTTCCTAGAGATGGTTGAACACCTGGCTGCCCATGGTAAGAGGTGAATGAATTCCTTTTTCTGCTTTGGCTACATATGTGGCTTTATATTTACCTACTAAACTGTCTTTATCTCAAACCACAAGTTTTCTCACTTTTCACCCTTCTGATTCTCTCCTCCATGCCACCAGGCAGGAGGGGGTGATCAGGTGTGTGGGACTGAGCTGGAGTTAAACCAGGACACAGAGCCATGATCTCACAGGTGTAGGTGTGGGAGAGGGGAGCAGGTCACACCACGACAGTGCTGACAGGGGTGGATGCCACAGGCTCTTTTGGGAAGTCTTGTGCCATCGGGGCTGGGGCTTTCCCATGGACCTGGAGCTGCATGTCATCACCATGGGTTACGTCTGGGCAGGGTTGAGCAGCCAGGGCCCTATCCCTATTGCCTCAGCCAGGGAGTGGTGTAGGATGGGGAGCAGTCTGGGGCAGCCCCTGCCCTTGGCATCAGGGGAGTTCACAATGAAAAGACACGTCTGAAGTCAAGCTAGGAAGTCTGTCATTGCAGTAGGAAACACTCATAATAGGTCCTCCTCGCGCTAGTTTTCCTCGTGTTGTAAACTACTCTTTTCAGAGATGTAGTGTCACCGGTGCTCAGGAATAGGCCAGATGGCTGTCACCAAGCCCAACTAGAAGCCATTAAAATCACTAAAGTAGGACTGGTATGAAACAAAAAATATTGTGAGCCACTCGATTTAATTAAAACCTGATCTGTCAGTTATGTGCACTGAACTTTACACTCCAAAAAGGAAAGAAAGTTCAACAGTAAAAAAGCATTAAAAATACCTTTCACATATATGTAATCACAATATCATATAGAAATCAATTCTGGATTTACAAAGTAGATATTTTTTTCCATGATATAATTCATTTCTCCTGAAATAATTCAGACTGTGTAATGTTCCATAATCTTACCAGCAGAGAAAAGTGTAACCACCATGTTCTGGTGGGCTGTGGGAGTTATCTGGTCTCATGGAGGAGAACTAATATGAGATGATGCAAACTTCCCTCCAGGTTCTATATTGGAAGAATGTCACAAACACAGAGAGAATCAAGTCCCTTTCAGTGCAGAAATTTTACATTTCATCCTCTCTCAATCTTTAGTATTTTTATCTCCTGTGGAGTGTCTAATTTCTTCTTTAGGAAAGTAAGCTGTTCCTTTAAGAAAAGGGTATGCAACTGCCCTATATTAATGATTAATATTATTAATCAAATGCCTGCAAAACTAGTGAGAAACAGTTATTGTAAATATTGTTTCACTTTTGTTTGGTAGGATTCAATCTGACAGATAGTGGTTGGTGCTGGAATTCAGTGAAATATGATTTCCTAGCTACTAAGTGTGAGAGGAAGGGTGGTAAACAGCTACAGATCTAGGAAAATTTCCTAATGGCTTGGATACTAGCATTTATTTCAGATTGTCTGTCATTTTCAAAAAAGATCTGAGGACTTCCTGGGGTGAAGTTGCCAACTAATTAATCACAACGCTTAACTCTAGGTGTCATGTAAGCAATCTCACTGGGATTTGATCACTGATTATGCCTTACTTTCTTGAAGGAAAGAAATTTTCCAGGCAGTAGCTGTAGGGTTACTGTAGTCTTGCCATAACTGTTTGGTTTTCATACAACAGACATTCATTCAAACTGCATAGAAGAATGGAGATACAACAGTAATACTAAAATATTTCTGCTATGGCTAATATTTTAAAATAGGAAAAAATCAGGCAGTCGTGCTCAATCTAGAAGAAAGAGTGCTAACACAGTAATGCAACATTCTAGATAAAGCCTTCACACTGCTAGTGTAGCTCAGTTGTATATTTTCTGCTGAAAGTATGTAGCTGAACATAGCTGGCAATCAGTGAAAATTAAAAATAAAATAAGATAAATGTTCCTTGTGAACTAAATGTCCTAATCTTTGCAATGTATTTGCTTGCAACACTCACTGTGTTCTTGGATTTAAGTAGGAGGACCTATGAACCTGCTTCTCAGCAGTATAGAAAATTAATCTACCCAGTCTAAATAAAGCAATTGCAAATGAAAGGCTTTCCTTTATATTTGTTACCCTCCCACAACCCTTCAGCAGACAGACAGATACTTACATATAAATAGCAAAATGTGGAGGATGCCAGTGCTGCTTGGAATCACAATTCAATTAGAAGTGTATTAACCAGGAAGTTATTTTTTCTGTATTTAGTGACCATTCTTATTTTTTCTGGAAGTTTCAGACAAACAAATAAAAGCATGAGCTTTGAGGTACTATTGATTCCTTTTGTATGGAGAGGTCCCTTTGCACCTCTTGACCAAACACAAACTTATGCATCTGACAAGAAAAAAAAAAAAAAAAGAAAAAAAAAAAGATGAAAGTGAAACTAAGGAAACTCTTTGAAAGGGGATTCACAATCCACAAAGTACAGTGGGATTGTCGTTTGATAATGACCCACAGAGCTGCAGTGATACTTTAACCTGAGAGGCAGTGTGAGAAGCCCTACTAAGCAGCATCAGGAGACCTACCCACAGAAGGAAAAGACAACACTCATTTTAACTTCAATGGGGCCAAAATGTTGATTTGGTATCTTTCTCCACAGCTCCACCATGAATCTCCCATGAGACTGTGATTAAAATATATTACTCTGTATCCATTTCTTCATTTGTTTAAAAAAAAAATTGGGAAGGAGCATTTCTTGTTTCCCAGCCTTCAATCATTATCTAGCTATCCAAATTTCTAAAGATGTTTCAACTACCCATACTATATGAAGTGAGTCCTTCCTGCTGAGTTTTAATAATTTGCAGTGAAACAGGAGTAATTATACTTGCCTGACTTTGTAATGTGTTTTCAGATTTGCAAATGAAATATTTTAATATGAAAATCTTAATGACAGTTTAATATTTTACAAAAAATATTGTGAGTATAAATGCATGCATATTACAAAATGCAATTAAAACATTTGTTATAATTTATTTACATGCGTAGTTAGGTTCACTTCATAGGTGTTTTCACAGAGATTTAACAATACAAAGCATTCACACAATTCACAAGCGACTTACAGATGACCACAGAAACTAGACAAAGGTAATATATACTTGTTTCAACACAATACACTTCCAATTTTTTTGGTAAAGTTTAAACTTAATGGAAAATAAAGATTGACTGATGTTTCAGCACTAAAGTGAATGTGGCTGAAATGCTATTTGAAAAATTCTGACATGACATAGTGTTTATTTTTCATCAATGCTATTCAAATTCGTAAGATTAAATAACATTTTTCATTAATACTTAGTGAATAAATAATTTTAATCTTGATAGCCATAGCAATAATTATATTTGATCTTGGATAAAAATTAAGTTAATAGAAAAGAATCCCCTTAAATGGCAACAACGTATAGTATTTTAAGTATTTAACCTAGTCCCTAAGGGTCTCTGCCCCATTTGTCATCTAATATGATCAGAAGTTCACAGAAATGAGCTATGTAAATATATACAAGCCTATTGGGTCAAATCATCACAGCAATACATTATTGTACGGAATAATTGTGTAGATTGGACGACTAGCTGAGTGCCTCACCAAAATATATAAAAACTGAGAAGAATGACAGATCTCAGTTAAATAAAATCCTGAGAACAATATATGCCTGGGTCAGTGTCAATACAGATAGCAAGGTCTGTTAACAGTTTAAGGGGAAAAAATCTCCAACAATATAACACCAGAAAAAAAACCCATTGTATATAAAAAACCCCTTTATTTACCCCTCCTCGTTGTTACACAGACCACGAGGGCTTGTGTATTTTGAAACATTCCCAGGTAGTAAGAGAGAGCGTAAGTTTACAGGACAGTTGTCTCAAACTACTTAAACTTCAGTCTTTAAGTAACTGATTGTATATATATTGTTTTCTTCTCTAGCTCATACTCCCACAATTTTCTTTTTCATTTTCAATAACTTCTGAATTTTAATGCCTGAGACATTCCCTCCTGCTTCCTTCTTTCATAATTCCTCCTAAAAACATCACTTTCTTTTCAGTATCTTCAGCTATAAGTCTTTAATACCTGGAAAGTTTACTTCAAAAGATAGTTCTGACAGCAGCCAAACTAATCAGATTTGATTTCCCTCATATCTCCTCCACACAGATTCCTTAGCATCTAACAAAGGATAAGATTATAAGCCTTTCACTCTGTGTGATTAGCAGTAACCTAGCAGTCTGCTGCCCATTTTCAACAGACCCTAAAATTCTGAATGTGCTTGACACCTCCATACTTTTTGCAAAATCTGTTTGAAGTTGACCAGCAGGTTCAAAATACACAAGATCAAAGAGCACAATAGTATAAATCTTACTTCCTTTGAAGAGTACACTTTAAAATACCCCTTCAGCAGGTGGAGATTTTGCATTTTTATGGATATGGATTTATGATTAAATCTTAGATGAAGTTCTTAGTTTCTCTCTGACATGCATGAAATTTTCACAAACCATAGATCCTGATTAAAAAAAACAAAAAATCATATAAATGCACAGTGATACGATGGCTCACTGCAAAAAAACCCAGGCCAAAAAAACCCTTCAGGCCAAAAAAATACCTGAAGGTTCAGTCTTCCATAAATGCACATGTCAAGTCAATCCAGGAAAATGGATCATTGTGGATAAAGTGTCCCTATTACAAACTAATATAGGAACTATGTAATTTCTAGCAAATTATGTTCAGCATTGCAAATCCAATACAGTGTGAGATACAGTACTTCAGAGAGAATGTGTATCGAATAGAAAGTATCTGGGGCCCATTTTTCCTGGCAGCCTTGATAAGTATTTTCCAATTTCACGTAGAGGCCACAATTAATATGATGATCTATTCCAGTTTAAAATCTAAATGTTGCTTTTGTTTTGGAGCTCACGTTATATACAACAATACAAATCATGTCCTCTTTAAATCATTTGACAGTATTTGTCCCAGTCTCTCTTCACACACTTAATTAAAAATGTGGAGGAAGTATCTAGGCAAGCACTTACCATAAACAATTTCCAAGTCTTACAACGGAAACAAGGTCTTTTTTCTTAGAGGCCTACAAGCAAATTTGTTGAACTAGCTTCTTGTCATATTAGTGATGTCAGTTTGATGTTTGTACTGGTTTTTGCTAGGGTAGAATTAATTGTCTTCATAGTGGTTAGTATGGGGCTGTGTTTTAGATTTGTGCTGAACACAGGTTTGATAATATAGAGATGTTTCTGTTATTGCTGAGCAGGGCCAAAGGTTTTTTCCACTTCTCACACTGCCATGCTGGCAAGGAAGTTGGGAGTGCCTGGGAGGTTGGGAGGAGACACAGCCAGCACAGGTGACCCAAAGTGACCAAGGGAGTATTCCATACCATATGACATATTGTTTAGTATATAAACTGAGGGGAAGAAGGAGGGAAAGGGGGAACTTTCGGAGAGATGACCTTTGTCTTCCCAAGTAACTGTTGTGTGTGATGGGGCCCTGCTCTCCCGGAGATCACTGAACTCCCACCTGCACACAGGAAGTAGTGAACTAATTGTTTCCTTTTCTTGTTTGCATGGTCTTTGCTTTCCCTGTTTAACTGTCTTTATCTCAACCCATGAGTTTTTCTAGCTTTTACCCTTCCAGTTCTCTCCCTGATCCTGCTGGTGGGGGAATGAGTGAGTAGCTGTGTGGGGCTTTGTGGCCAGCTGGGGTGAAAACGCAATAATGCTCTTGGAAAGTGTCAAGGCAAAAAGGTTTGGTAGCTGAACTTACCACTTTAAATGCTTAATGTAGCAAAAAAACCCCCACATCCCTGCATACTTTTTTTTTCCCATGCTTCAGAATAAGAATGACTGATGACTTTGCTGATCAAAAATGTATCATTGTGCTGGATTGTATCCATGTTGATCTAGTGTTGTATATTCTTCTTGTTTCTGTATGGTGTGGGACAGGACAAGCTTCCAAAAGGAGACTGGGGAAGGACAACACAGGGAAAAAGGAGGCACTTGTCATCTTATACTCTTTACATCTTCATGATCTACTTGATGAAACCATGTATTTGCAGAAGCTTTCACTTGATGGTGATACAAGTCATTGTTGGAGGGCAAGTCAAAGCAGGTGCTGTGTGTAGCCTTACTTGAGTGGAAGTTCTAAAGATACATAATTAGTTGCTACATAACTTCCCTCACATCACGCTGTAAGAACACGTATTAGGAGCTACCTTTTTCCTAGATCTTGTAAGAAAGTCTTCCTGTATAATCTGGCACCACAGATGATACTGAGAATCAGGCTTCAGGAACAGTGAGTGTTGCAGTTCTGAAGTTGGCTGTGAATTTAGTCTCAGGATAAATTTTCTTCAATATTTCTGCAAAGTTTGTGACAATGTGAACTAGATTTTTTTATATACTGTGAGTGTATCTTAATGTGAAAACAATATTCAGGTTGTGCAGAAAATAACAATCCTACCCTGCAGTACAAGAAAAGGAATGTGATTGAGGAATACTGCAGTGTTTGCTAACACTGGCACAGAAAGCCATGCTGTTGGGACTGAGGGGCAAGAACTGGAGAAATGTGGCACAGCCTCACACTGCAAATATAGGCAACTCTTACAAATAGTTAACTCAGCAGGAAAGACACTTTCTGATTCATTCTTGCTGTTTCTGTGACATAGCAAAAAAATTTATCAGAAACTAAGTTACTTTTAATAAACTAATCCCTGTCTTCTGCTACCCTGCTTTTCCTCCTGTCTGAATGACATTTTACTAACTAATTTTTGTTCACTTTTGCTACATAAAAAATTGCGGGGAAAGGCATGTTGCTGCAGAACTACCAGTATAACTTTCCTTGTGAAAATCTGACTTGGGAAGCAGCTAATCTCAAGAGAACATGTTTAATTTATACACCAATTAACAGTGTAAATTAATGCTTTACTGTTCATCCTCTCTCCAAAGATCTTAAGTGCCAGAGGAAATTTCATTCTGAACAAGGATGAAAGACTTCAGAAAAGAGCAGAACAGATGAGAAAACATTAAAAAAGAAAAAAAAACCCACCAAAACCAAAAAAACCCCAAGCATATGAAATGCCTTGAATGCAACTTGCTGTAGCTGGTTTGGATTCTCTTGTGAATTGTCCCATTTCTATATAGCTGGAGAACCAAGACAGAATTAGCTAGAATACAGGTTTTTCTTCAATTAAAAGTTTCAGATTTCAAAATCTTGAGTTCCAAATTTGGATGAAAAGAGAAATAGTTTCTACAAGCCTGAAATTCCAGTTTGACAAGTTCCAGCCCTTCTGTCTGATTTTTCAACCTAGAATAGGAAATCTAATGATGCATCTGTATTAATGTCTTAGTTCATAGAAGAAGTAATATTGAAGCAAATCTCTCAGCTGGCACCATTTACTGTGCTTTGAGTCATGCCACAGAGCTCTGAGACA
>JAYRBT010000001.1:94005053-94015205 GCA_036023395.1 Myiotriccus ornatus
TACTTATGAGATTGTCTTTGTGAAAGCTGTGTTTAATTACTGGTAACCTGAAATGGTTTTGCAAAACAAATACCCATATATCAGCATGAAAAAGACTGAAACATGCATTATATGATGTGCAAAAGTAAGACACAAAATAATGTTTTATGACGCATGTCACTGTAAACAGAGGCGTAGATTTCTCAGACTCTGAAGGATGATTTAGATGAATTTTTACCTATTTTCTAGTAGTCATAATCAGTATTTCTCAGAATCTTCTAAATTTTCACATGTTGCTTGAAGCTAAATTTGAAGTTGTACCTGTTATGCAGAAGAGGTATTTAAATTCAGTATGTGGAAGGAAATTACATGTCCTCTTTCATATATTTCAAGCTTTTTCTGTAATTCTTTTTTTCTTTTCATGCTTTTGTTAGATCTTGTCTTCCTTGGATATGTGTTGATTTTAAAAATCACTGAGTTCTTTAACCTGTTTGCTTCTTTACCATAGCCACAGCCTGATTTAGTTTCCAATGATTTTGTCAGGAAAGCCATTGCAAAATGTATTCCAAATCTTCTCAGGGAAAATACTTTTTTTTTTCCTTTTAAATGTTAATCTTTCAAAATCTTTCTAAATTCCTACCAAAGAAACCTAATGCTTAATTAAATCCATGTTTTCTATGCCAAGACAACTTCCAATGTGCTGTTAATAGAAATATAACATTGTAGATTTATCAAGAACCCAGAGTTACCAGGACAAAGTAATATCAACATAACCTGGGAAAAAAGCCCAACAAAATACAACTAATACTCAAACTTGAATATGCTTTTAAATGCTGATCTTTGGAGAAATAAATGAAAACTCTTTTGTACGTGGCATATTATAGCACCAGCAACTATAATTTTCTCTATCTTATAGTCTTCTTTCTTGAAGTAAAAACTGCCTCAGATACTGTCATGATGTCCTAAAAATAAAAATTAAATTCATCAGTGAATAAGTGCATGTTTCATTGGTCACTATTCCACAGATCTCCACTGTGATTAAAGACTATTCCTCTAAACAAGAAATATTTCAAACAGTTTTATTTTACTCATGTTAACATATCTTGCAGTTCAAAATTATACTTAGCTATAATATCCCAGCTTGCCTATTAGCTTCTCTATTTGACAGTTTGACATTTATGCTATCAGTATTAAGAATCATATTTAAAACTGCACTATAATATATAGGCTGTGATAACTCACTTTTTACACTCTGAACAGTGTACATTTTTAATGATACATTGTCATGCTTAATAAGATTTTTGACACATGAATCTACAGGTTTTTTAGCAAATTCTTAATTGACTCGTCTCAGTAGGGTGAAAGTAATATCAGCTAGAGTATTGTGTTGGATTTAAGAGGCCATACCTAATCTTTGTTTTTCATGAGACTGCCACATTGGCCATAATAAACCAGTCTCCACTATAAAAACAAGTTCTGTATTATTTTGCTTAAAAATAGGAGCTTTGTATGCCTATTTCTAAGATCCCCAAAGGTTTCAGAAGTTAAGAATATAGCACATAAATTAATATTTCCTGGTCTGTGGCCCAGCCAGAAGTTTGCATCAGACTCCCGCTACAAATGAAAGACTTCTAACTATTTTCTGGTAAACAACTAATAAAATTTAAAGTAGTTAGTTTTGCTTTGTAACCCATATTGGAGACGAGCACTCCTTGATAAGAACTCTTTTCAGATATGTCCACTGAAGTTAGAGACAGGCTTTTATTTATACTAACAGATGCAACATACAATCCATATTTGTTCAAGGGATTTTGGTCTATTTGAGTAATTCTGAATTTATCTTTATTCATCTAACTTGACTGAAACTGTCAATGACTTGGCTTCTATAATGTATAAAGAAATACACAGCTAGACTCCATTTAATTTATCTGGAGACAGATTTTCAGTTCAGTGGAATTACCTTCAAAAGGGAATTTCACTATATGGAATTCCCATCTCTGCCAGTGTTTCTTTGTGGATGCTCTTCTGCTTCTCATTTATTTGCTGTTGTCATACCTCTGAAAAAAGGTGATGGTGGTAAAAGCTTTTCAAATTGACCTCAAAGGTATTCTATTTCCAAGATTATCAAGAGGTTTTCAATGAACTGACAAACAAGAAATACTTAAGATATAGGCTAACAAACAACATACAATGGCAGTGAGAAATGCAAGAGATCAATGATCTTGGTTTGTTCTCAGATTGATCATCCATGCATTTAGCAGCTGATTGGCAGGGTTAACATAAAACTTCATTTCCTTTACAAACAGATGATATAGAATTAGAAAAGTGCCTGTTGTTCAGTCTTCAAATACCAAATGTAGTTTTAGAATCTTATTATGCCCATCTAACACTTTTCTTCTTTATCCTTTCTTCATCTTTCTTATGCTTTCTCCTCTGGAATTCAACATAATCAGTGGTCTGTTTACATTATTAGTTATTGTTCTATCCAGATATTTGCTACTTAGAAATGGTGACTCAAACTCTGTTTTGAAAATACTTTAATCAGAATGAGAAAAGTCTTGTCTCTGATTTCCCATTGCTGAATTATCTTAATTTTGAGAATGGGTAAAATTCTCAAAATGCTCATGGCATGTAAGGACAGTCTTCTTTCTTTTCTGGAAAGGAGGATCATTTCTTTTACTGGCTCATCCACAGAGCCAATGAGGCTGGTGGCAAAGAGCCAGTTTCCCTGGCTCCATTTTGCACTAGTTTGCAAAACTCTTAACGTATTTTGCAGTGGTTTTTTAAATAGCTCAGTAAGGCTGCTTCTAGCTTTATTGGTGAACCCTCACGGAACTGTTGCTAAAGAAAGGCTGGAAAAGAAAATCAGTTGATGAGTTTTTTTTGTTGTCTTAACTCTTCTGAAAGAGTTAAGAAATTGTCAACATTATTATTCTTCTAAATGCAGAGCATGTTTTCTGCAAGATCAAAATACATATGGGAATCACCAGTATCATAAACAAAACATTTAACTCCTTTTAAAGCATGAGTTTTTAGAAATAACATTATCTGTTATATTTAAGAACCTACTGAACAGTCCATGCCTATTCTGTCTGATTTTGTGAACAGGATTGCCAAATACTTGTGGGTTCTCCTGTCAAAAAAGAATTGCTAAAAGGCTTCCATACTTTAAACCCAAAAGGTACAAATTATTTTTCTAATATGCTTCCCCTCAAGAAACGGAAAGATTAAAATGAGTTAGAGCTTTTCCACTCTTCTACTGATTTTTAATGCATCTGACCAGGAAAAGGAAAATAATTTCTCCAACATGCCTGGAGCACAGGAGTTAGCTGGGGTGTAGCTCATATTCCTGGCTGCCCTGAAATACTGCAGCAGCTCTCCGGTCCTCTGCATCAGCTACACATCACTAGGGAAAAGAAAGTTGAAAGTTTTTTTCAGTAGCACCTCAAAGTGGAACAGGAGGCAAGACAAAACTTTCTTTAAATACTGACCCCTAGTCTATTTTTACAGCTTCGACTGTTAGGTCTGAGTTAAATGCCCGTTGCTGATATGTGAAGAAAGATCTTCCAGAAGTTTCCAGAACCTAGGATTAGGAGTGAAATAGTTTTAAAAATGTCTAGCTTTTAACTAAGTTTAATGGTAATAACTCACTGTGTTTCCTGAAAGTATTATAAAGAATGTATTAACCTTGTGTATGCAACACAAACTGAGTCAGGGTACCCTACAAAATGTGACAGATTTACTAGAATCAAATACTATTCAATCCAACAAACTTTGAAGAAAACTAAAGTTTGAGCTACTTGACATTTTTCAATAAAATATCTCCCCAGTCAGTGTTTTTCAGTAAAAGCAATAACCTTTTGTAGAATTAATTTACTCTTAAATAAAATTGTCAGTAATGCCTATTGAGGTCCACAAGTGAGCCACTACCTTACCTGCTCTTTCCAATGCAGTGTGAGGGCCTTAATTGCTGTGCTTGTGTGCACATATCATGGCTGAGCAACACTGAAAGCTCTTGGATTTTGATTTAGGTTTCTGAAGAATGGAGATAAACATAAAAGCACAAGTAGTTTGTGAGGACACAAAACACAGAAATGAATTATGCTCCTGAAATGGCAAAGGCAGGAGAAAAAAACAAACAAACAAACAAACAAAAAATTACTCCACAGAGTACTCTGAATTATCCAGAAGTTTCAGGTATTTATTGCTGGAATATGCCAGAAAAGCAGCTACAGAGATCCAGGAAATGTAAAGTAGTGATAGTGAGAAATTTACCAAGATGTATTAAGTTATTGTAAGGACCTATAAGGAATATTTTGCATCTTCTGAGAAAGATTTATTTATTTTGATCTTCTTTCTGTGGGGTGAGGGATGGAGTCAAACCCAGAGGGGATTCAGAATTTTAAGGTAAACAGCATCTGCAACACCTTGGACGGACTGAGGTCTATTTGCTCTCCAGTACAATGATAAACATCTGCTCAGAGAAACAGAACAGGGTGTGGAACGAAGCGGAGACTATGTGGCCTCCCTCCATTCTAATCCCAGCAGAATGGGAGAATATTGTGGTACTGAGACCATACAGTACCTGTTTGAAAAGGGATAATCATGATGTTCTGTTGCTAAAGCCCAGAACCACGTTGAACCTCCTCCCCAGGGCCCAATCCATGACCACCCCCCCCCCACACACACACATTGCATACACTAATCAGAAATAAAAGAGTGTTATTCTGTAAATTGTTAAATTGAGTCCTTGCAGTTGCCAGCAGAGGAGGATAACACCTTGGCAGGACTAGCTGAGGGGTCTTGGCTCTGTTGAGTTCCCCCTAACAAGGCAGGTCGAGGTACCCTCCATTCTTGTGAATCTGTTGGTGAAGGGTCTCCTTACAAGACGCTGACAGAAAGTTGGACACCAGGGTTTCAACTTTCCAACGTGCAGAAATGTAAACTTCCACCTTTCATATGACACTTCCCATTACCAACAATCTGAAATACATACTATCAAAATGGAATGAGCCAGATCCTTGTAATACAGCATATGATTGAGAGTGAACTACTAAGCTATGATAATTTGCACGGGTGTGGTTTGCCCCATTTCTGAAGTTAATTTTTCTAAATGGGAAATTTCAAGTGACTCTGAGTGTTGCAGCCTAAATCTAAGTTCTCCCCATATCTATGCTGCATATGCATTTTCTGTGAATACTGGTGCTGTAACTAATGAATCATAGCAGCATGAGAGCACAGTCAGAGTTGGAATTGCTCTTCTTGATGGCTTTGATTTACTATGAAATTACACTGGAACTAGACTGAGCACAGCTTTCCTGGTAAGTTTTAATTGTACAAGTAAAAAATCAGCAAATTTTTGCTGATGTTAAAAAAATAAGTGGGCCAATTTAAATATTTTTAAATGCCTCGAGGCTTAAGTTACTGAATTACTCACAAGCTCTTGAGATTCTGCAGTACAAAACCTGTTAGAGCCTGGTCTGTGGATGAATAAAACCCCACATTTCCTGTTCTCACTCCGGGAAGTCTTGTATAGTGGCTTATTTATGCTGAACCTCTTTAATTAGAAGGTCACAGATTTTTATGGTTGTATACATCAAATAGAATATTCAATTTCCATCAAACACTATTCTGCCAAAAAGAATGAATTAAATGAGCTGGTTTTCTGCCTGAATTAATACTAGAAGGAAAACTACAAAATACGGTCTCTGAAAATCGGCAAAGGTGGAAACAGAAGTTAATCTGTCAGCATGTCTGGGAACAGTCCAAGAAGTAGATAAGGTCAAGCAGGAAAACTTTAATGGGTTTCACTGCATTCTGGATTAAGGTTCTTTGTTTATCCCTTTTATCAGTGAATTTTCATAGTTTCTGATTGACATCTTGCTTTCAGCTCTCCATACTTTGCCTCTCAGTACGTAAAAAATCCAAGTGAGATGACACTTGAACAGTAGCATCTGCTGAAATTTTTCTTGCCAGATGTGGAAAGATCATCTTTACTGCAAAAAAAATTTATGCACCAGGAAAGTAATCAGACTAATCTGACCTAATCTAAACTAACAACTTCGATTTCAAGGCATATCACGTTTTCTGAAATATTGCTTCTTGTCACCTTGGGAGAGTCAAGCAATTGGGTGACTGGAACAGGCCTCTATTTTCGTAGAACACCAGAACTAGGCCTGGGGTTTGTCCTTCCTAAATACGGATATCTAAAAGCTACATATCTACCTCTGACTTAAAAATCCAAAATTCTTTTCACAGTTGGTAGATATTTGCAGATGATATTTCATCTGACATGATTTACATGTCTACTTCAAGATGTTTGTCTACTTCATCTGATTCACCTGTTTTTTTTTACCAATTCCTAAAGGAGCCTTAGGTCCCCACCTCTGATATGTGCTATTACACATAAATTTAAGTGCAATTAGTTCTGTGCTAAATGTCTTTTCACTTTCCAAAATGAGAGATTAAATATGACAAAAATATACTGTCATGTACTTTGGAAATATCTGCTATCTGAATAGAGAAAAGTTGAATATAATAGATTGGAAAAGAGTAGTTCCAGCTGCAAGGGACTTGCAATGATAATCTAGTAAAACTGCCTCATAAAAGTTAAAGCATATTATCAAGGGCAATATCCAAATACCTCATAAACACTGTCAGGTTTGGGGTATCAACCATCCCTCTAGGAAGCCTGTTCCCATAGTTAAACAGCTAGAGTGCTTATCCAATTAGTTGAATACATAAATCTACTTGTTCTCTTTCCCAGAGTTAAACTCATGTTTTCTGCCTCTCAGAATAATACTGTCGCTGAACACAAACACGACATATCATTATTTTAGAAAAGAGCCCATTTTATTAAATAGGACCCAAAACGTGCTGGCTAAACCCAAATGTGAATCTCTAACTAACTGTGAAGAGATGGGCTTTCTTTAGTCCAATATGTGGTTTAAAGTCCTTTAATTTACACACACAAACAGCAAATTCAAAGTTCATGGCAAACTCCCTCAGATTCTGGAATATTTTGGAGAAGGTCTACTGTAAATTTCCTCATTTTTACTCCTTTGACATTACCAGCTGCATTGCAGGGAAGAAGACAAAAGGCTTGTGAAATGCCTACTTTTACCTATTGCCATATAAAGAGTGCTTTTATGAAGACAGTTGTGTTTCTCATCTCTCAGCCTTTCAGCAAGAATATTTTAAAGACTTAAACATCTTTCCATGGTATAAAGATGACTTTACATTGTGCCATTGCTTCTAATTTCAGACAGTGCTCTAGATTGCTAATCTCACTTGGAAGTCTTAACATGTGGTTCACCATCATGTACATTATAAACTTCTCTTTTTTTTCCTTAGTAATATGAAATTCACTTCAGCCTTTCTTTCTTATAAACAGTTCACTGAGATTTCTTTACATTCAGTATCATAGACTATTCTATGATTTCAGAACTAAGATTTTTGCCAGATGATCTTCTCGAAAGTGCATATTCTGAGAAAGTGTCAGCGATTCACTAACTTTCTTAATTCATGCTATTTATTCCAAAACTACAAAAGTGGAAATAAATTCTGAGTAGATCTATTTAAGGATGATATTGCAGCCTAAGAACAACCAGAAGCCTCACTGGAAGGGATAAGTGAAAAATGGTAAACAAAATTAAACAGTCCTCTGTCCTGGACAAAAATGGCTTCAGATATACAAGTGCAAAGCGGATACGGAATTACAATATTCCTGTGCTCCCAAGGTTTGAGTAATTTGAGGCTAGGTCATTCACAGGTTTACCTAATGTAAGTTCATAAACAGTTCCAAGGTCATTCAAGGTCAAGGAATGCATACATTCAACCATGGCTTTGCAAGAAATCATAAATACTACAAGAGTTGGCTGAGGGTAACCATAGTGCATGTATTTCAACATATCAGAGCAACAGAAGATCACAGCTTAAAAGTTTATTGTGGTTATCTTCTCCCAATAAGGGAAGAATTAATAAAACAGTTATCTATTTTTCATAACTGAAGGGGTTTACACTTCTTTTTTTTTTCTGAAACTCCTTTGTGTTGATTCAAAGCCACCGTGGAAAGAAATGATGACCCCTCAGAAATTAAAAACTACCTAAAAGACTTAAAGAAATGAATCAAATAAAAAGGCTACTTTCTATAAAAAAATGTTAATATGTTAGCTTAGTATTCCCATAGATCTGATTGTCTTTAATATCTTTTATGATGAGTTTGGTAAAATACATTAACAATGTTACCTCTATTCAGTCCTATAACATATTGTGGGAAATGCCAGTGAAAAAGGTAATTAGGTAACATGGTTGTAAGTAAAATGCAGTATAAACAAGAACAGAATGATGTGTCTCAGAAAGAAGGCCTCCTTAGTTGTAATGCACCATAGAAAGAGCTAAGTTCTGTTTCTTCTTTGAAACAAGTAAAAAAACCACCTCATATCCAATTAAAATAAAATATGAAGATGTGTTTAGACTAGAAATAAACACAAAAAGTGGTGTCAGAAGAGGTGAATCAGCAATGTGTTGCAAACTCTACAGGCAGTTTATAACATTAATTCAGGCAAAAATAGCTAAAAAGAAAATAGGTGAATGCTCAGTGAGAAAGGTAAATATTGTGCATATTCTGAAAGGAAACATTAAAAAGGGCTACATTAAGTTTATGGGAAAGATGGTTAAATGAGAAGAATGGAAGGGAAAGTAATTTTTATTTTTAAGAGCAAAGATTTGTTCCAGAGGACAGGAGGAATGCAGTTTGAACAGATACAATAGGAACATTGTAATCAGGAAGGAAAAGCTATTTCTCTAACTAAAATTCCTATCTGTCTCTACAGAATGGCTACTTCTGATTTTGTGATGAGGTTACACAGATTTATCCTTTGTAACCCTGAGAATGCAAAACCATAAGTATAGCCTTCCAGATTTGCTCTTAGATTGCCCTCATATTTTTTCAGTCATGTGGTAGGTGTATTTACTTTCAAGGACAGCAACTGGTCAGTTACTGATTCTTGCAATATGCACCTTTATACTTATTTTTACATATACTAATTTTTTTACATTTTGTTATATAAACCTATGCTTAGTGTGGGTGTGTATATAAAAACTTCTATTTCTGTGTTTAGAAACTTGCTAAATGTCAGCTATGTTCATCAAGGTCTGATACCTCAATTTGCCTAATATTTACTATGAATAGACTATTTTTTTTCCTTTCTTGTTAGCAGCCCTAGTTAATTGACAGAAAATCAGAACTGGAAATTTTAAGGGCTTATGCTTCTTCATCAAGATATGTTACGTGAAATGACACTTGCTAAGTTGTTTCATCTGTGTTCGCTACTCTATACTGCTGTGCTGTGATAATTTCTGAATGAAGAACCTGGAAAACACCTGAATCTCCCAGCACTTTAACTTGGCAAATATTCTTATTTCCAATGAAAGGTATAAAACTGTAGGGAATGAAAACCTAATAGGAAGATTAAACACTGGTTATAATTTTCATTTCAGTTTGACACCAAGCTTTATTTTGACCTACAAACCATCAAATTACATATTTTTGCTACACTCAAGGTCATCTGTTTCCTTGCAGAGCTTACGAAAATATACTGTAAGGAAATAACGCAGTTGTACAATTTTTTTTTTTTTAATAGTGCATTTAAAAGTACATAAAGTAAGGAATATACAAAAGGAATAGAATCACAGAATACGCTGAATTGAAAGGGACCCACAAGGATCATAGAGTCCAACCCTTAGCCCTGTACAGGACCATCCCCAAGAGTCACACTATGTGCCTCAGAGTATCATCCAAGCTCTTCTTGAACTCTGGAAGGCTTGGTGTTGTGATCACTTCCCTGAGGAGCCTGTTCATTGCCCAGCCACCCCCTGGGTGAAGAACCCTTTTCTAATATCCAACCTAAACCTCCCCTGACAAAACTTCAGGCCATTCCCCTGATGACAGCCTCCTGTCACTGGTCATCACAGAGAAGAGAACAGTGCCTACCCCTCCTCCTTCCCTCACAAGGAAGTCGTAACTGCAATGAGGTCTTGTCCCAGTTTAAATGAGACACGGGTCTTTTGCTGAGGATAAGTTATGAGAAAAGGCCCAAACTCCTCCCTCTAAGCAATTATAAATCCGAAATTAAGAGGCTCCGATTGAAGGAAAAACAAATTACGGAAAAG
>JAYRBT010000001.1:94015305-94039843 GCA_036023395.1 Myiotriccus ornatus
TATCTGCCCCATTTCCTAGGAGACTAATTTTCAGCCATCAGCCAGCTGGCCATCCCTTTTGTGTGCTGTGAGTGCTCCCTTAACAGCCATGCACAAAGGAGGAAGGGGGGAAGGGAAAAAATTCCTTGCCTGGTTGACAAGAGCTAGCTAAACCATGACGGTTTTGACCTACAAACCATCATCATGAGGTCAACTGAAATCATGAGGTCTCCCCTCAGTCTTCTCTTCTACAGGACCAAGTGACCTCAGTCACTCCTCTTAGGGTTTCCCCTCAAGGCCCTTCACCATCTTCGTTGTCCTCCTTTGGACACTCTCCAAGAGCTTAAAATTTTCCTTATATTGTGGCGCCCAACACTGCACACAGTGTTCAAGGTGAGGCCGCCCCAGTGCAGAGCAGAGTGGGACAATCCCCTCCCTCGACCAGCTGGCTATGCTTTGCCTGATGCCCCCCAGGACACGGTTGACCCTCCTGGCTGCCAGGGAACTGCTGACTCATGTTCAACTTGCCATTGACTAGGACCCCAGGTCACTTTGCTTGGCACTGCTTTCCAGCATCTCACTCCCCAGGCTGTACATACATCAGGGGTTGCCCCATCCAAGGTCCAGAATCTGGCACTTCCCCTTGTTGAACTTCATATGGTTCATGATTGCCCAATCCTCTAATTTGTGGCACAGAACCTAGTCGGCTTTAATTTTAAATTCAGAATAGCAGGACGTAAGCATTCCCACATGCTTGCATCCTTTATGTACATTGGATAGCTTTTGAAGTTTAAAAATGCATGTCCCAGTAACTTCAATCAAATCCTTCTTTGTATGTCTTACCACTATAACATAACTAGAATTGCACTAGGCAGCGTATTATCCTGTGGTATCTTTATAGAAACTGTACCATTAACAGAAAAGATGGTATGGAAGATCTGACAGGGTGAGAACACTGTTTAGAAGAATGTCTATAACACTGACAGGGGAAGATGTCTACATACATTGATCATGTACAGGAATTAAATCACAGTGAAACAGGCAGTCTTCAGCATACAGAACTGTCTTAGTTTTGTATATAACACCATTGTGAAGTCGTTAGAGTTTAATCACATGAGGATAGGGGGATAGAAACAGTTAAGAAAAAAACAAAGAAAGGAATAAAACAGAACATGTAGATCCTTCCTCTCTTCCTTCATCTCTTTTCATAACAGAAATCTTATGCTTGTATTTTCATAGGATTTCTGCTTGGGAAGTAACTTAGCTCAAGGGAAGTGGTGGACAGCTCTACACAGGTGGACACTTCACAGACCACCTCAAGCACTGCAGCCACTTTTGTGCCCCCAGTTCAGCAAAGACATCAGCAAACTGGAGCAAGTTCAGCAGAGGCCATCAGGATGATTGATGAGGGCTGGAGCATTGCCCCATGAGTAGAGACTGGGGCACTGAAAATTCCCCATGGTGGTACAGAAACAGATTTGGAGGCACCTCACAGACACGTCGGTGGCTACAAGGAGAGGACTAAAAGGCAGTAGTCAGGCCCTTCAGAGCCATGCATGGCAGAGGGATGACAGGTGACAGGAATCAGCTGAAATAAGAGAGGTTCTTCATACATATAAGAAGACCATGTTTTGCTAGTACAACAGGCAGGCAGTGGGACAGGCTGCCAGAGAGGCTGTGCAATCTCTCTGACTGGGTAAAGCTGTGATATACCTGGTCTGACCTAACAGCTGGCCCTGAACTGACATGAGAGAGCCATAAGGACCTCTGCAGGGGATTCTGAGGACTTTGTAATGACAGTAACCATTAACTCTGAATCAGTCATACCAGAGTCAGCTCTAAGAAAAAGAAATGCATCACATTAACCACATTAACAAAAAACGACTGGACAGTCTTGATTTATGACAGCTGGGGTCAAACCCCAAAAAAGAATTCGTTTACATTTAGGTGCAGAAGTAGAACTCCAAAATCTTTTGCTCAGCAACCACTCAACATGGAAACTGCTTTAAATGTGGGTTTTGATTTTGAAGCTCTTCAAAACGTAGGAGCATGTCAGGCACTGCAGCTCTCTGAGCAGTGTGATGCTGCAGTCACACACAAGTGCCATTAGATCCCAAACTATGAAGAATCAGCACTAAGCTATTGGTTCTTCAAACATTTCTTCCTAACGGAATTAAAACACACTAACAAGATTAGGCCACTCAAAATACATACAAATTGTGGTTATTTCCCTATAAAATCAGCAATTTTAATAGCATCCACCTTTTCCCACATAACATGATAACACTTGAAAGACTCTGATAAACATTTCTTAGAAATTTGCCTTTGCAATTAAATAAGGGTACATGCTAGACTAGACTTGGGGGTAAAGGATGAAAGGGAGGAAAAATAAAGTGGAGAGGGCTAAAAACCTTCAATGTAAAATAAGGAATCAGAGGTACCCAAAAAGAGGAGATTCATATAAACCAGTGACTAAAGCATCCACTCATGGCATGGGAAAGAGAGATTCTTAATTTCTTTCCTCTTGTGATTACTTCTAAGGCTTTTTGGTAACAGCTGGTAAACGTAAAGTTAATAAAAAGCCATTTTTGTGTAAAAACTGGTAAATATAAGCCAGCTCCAGTTCAAAGCCCAGATGTCACTGAGAATTGCATAGATTTTCAATTTGTTTTCCACCAGAAAGCTAGAGCTTGCCAGGTTTGGTGTTGTACCATGTGCGTCATCTTCATCAAAGAGCCTGGATTTCGCACACAGAATTTTAAAGCTTTGGGGGTCAGTTCAGTATTACGAGGCCCAAGTGACTAATATGGCCTATTTTCAGGTGTATAAATTAAAATACAACTAAAAATATTACAGTAAGAGAACTTTAAAATTACAAAGTCAAGGGCTTGAAAAAATAGGATGTGCTAGACATGATGGTTATGTAACCTTAATCAGTTTTATTGTGAATGCACTTTAGGATGCTGTCCTTAATTGAATCTGACTCAACTGTTCCCTTCCCTTTTCTTTAGCTCCCTTAGGTCTTCCTGTGCTGATTTTTTGACTTCGTTCTTTGTCCAAAAAGAATGTGCTCCACTCTTGGAGAAACTACTCTTCCTCACTCACAGCCATCCTGTGAGTTCCTTACCCAGTTTTAGGCTCCTATTCTCTGCATGACTGGGAAGAAAGTATCCCTCCCACTTTGCTTGAGGTGGGGATGGTTGACAGGATTTTTAAAAAGTGTATTCCAGCAAGATTTTTAACCATTTTTCAGAAAGGAAAGAATATGTGGACTTGTGCATATCAGGCAGTCCTTCATTCAGAAATAACTTCTGTATGACTTTATTTGTTTAGGCAAATTGCACAAGGTACTAGCCCCAGATGTATCAAGTTACTAAAAGTTCCGTAAAAACACCAGTACAGAAGAGAGGCATTCCTAACACAGGTAAGGGAAAAAATATCAGTATTCATTCAAGTCTTACAAAAGGTCAGAGGAGGCACTTGAGTTACAAACCTGTCACACAAAATTTCAAAGTGACTTTACTGCTCACAGAGCAATGTGTTTATCTTGGACAAAACAACTTTTTTCTTTTTCTTCTCTCCCTCTTGCAAATAAAACTTGGTTTGCAGCAGACAGCCACTATGGAAAATTTGAGCCTAAATGTTTAATTTAATTTGGCAACATGATAAACAACCCAGAACAGGGACTTAATAACAGGTAGCACTAGAGTCCCACGTGTAATTATCCATTATGTCCCAAGTGAGAAACCACAAAATGTTTCCTTGAGATGTAGGAAAAATAGCTGCATCTAGGCAGTTTAGGGTTTGAGTTGAATCCAGTCTAAGGTAGTGTTTACAGACGAACACTGGTTAGAGGAGGATCTGAAAACTTTCCATGGTGTAGGGAGGAAATGTACTAGCCATACAACTGTCAGCAGAAGTCTCTCATCTTCAGCCTGGTAATGACACAAGCACTATTTCTGCTTTAATTGTATATACAACATGGTTGGTTTAGTGCAATAATTATATACCAGTAATGCTTTACCAAAATAGAGAAGGAACCAATTCCCTTTTCATGGAAAGATAAATGTCCAGTATTTTCAGTGAAACCAAGATGACATTGTGGATTTCAGAGAGTATCTGACTCCAGATAAATCTTGGATAGATTTCAAAACCATGGTTTCTCACGTAGGCTTAGTGGTGTTGTGATAGCACAATTTGATCTGCTGCTTCATATTGCCAAGTGCCATAAAGGCAGAAACATTTTAAAATTTTGTAGCTGTCTTTTTAATCTTTTTCATTAAGAGTATTCTCAATGTCCTGGATGCAAATTTTCTTTGTGCCATACTGTACTAATCTTCTGCACATGTTCTTCTACCCTGTGCTATTACATTTTGGCCAGCATTATTTTTGTCCTCATGGCTTCTATAACACACTCACTGAAAGATGTGTTCTGTGCCTTACAAGACAGCTTGCAACCCTGGGAGTGGAACTTCCTAAGCAAGATTAAAGAACATATTCTTGCCAGGTCAACAAGGGACAGGGTGAGAGGGATGGAAGGGAGAAAAGAAAGTGACAGCAAATACATGCTATGTGCTCATTACGTAGCCACCAAGTAAGAATGGCTGAGTCCTGCTAGAAATTGCTGAAGAGATAGAGGGAGAAGTGACACTAACACAAGCCTGAGAAGGTAGACTGTTCTTCAGTTGAATGGAGAAAAGTTGAAGTGCCCAGCTTTCAAAACACCAGGGTACAGATGGGCTTTGCTGGTAGAATTCCTCTTCTCTGTTTATTTAAACCTTCAGAGGTAAGTCAACTTGCTTTAACAGAAGGCAGGTTTTCATGACCAGCAACATGGTGCAGTGGGAGAAGTGGTTATTAAAAATAACACCCGTGTATAACCAAAACTCCTCTCTTGCCAATTATGCTAAACTTCGTTCTTTGTGAATAGGTGAACACTAATTGATCATGAATCCTCTTTATAGAAAGATTTTATACCTGAAGCTATTAGCTTATTTTTCAAGTTCCATTGAATCTAATTCCTTCAAATTTACTTGGTGGCTATGTAATGAGCACATAGCATGTATTCCTTGAGCCCACATTTGATAGGGACAGCACTAACCAAGCTCAAGTTTACAGAGAGCTTTCTCTACTATCAGTACTGCGTGGATCCCAAAACTGGACTAACTCTGACAACACTGCTGTCCCCATGGTTGTAGTACTTGATCCAGCTTGCCCCTGCTTTTACCTTCCATTGCCTTCTACTTTTTCTGCTTTCTTGATGCTGTGCTAGCCCTTTTTGGGGTCTAGTACAGAGCTGTGTGGAATCAAGACCAATGACAGGACATAACATAGGTGATACCAGCCCTCTGATAAATCCATGATTGCAACGTATCAGCTGATGCTCCAATGGCAAGGAGGCCTTTTTGTTGAAGATACACTAAATATTCCATTCCTCTATATTTTCCAGAAGGTGTATTTTTTTCTCTCCTCTTCACAGCATGGATACTGAAGTATAAGCATGAGGGTGCTGAGAATAAACTTTTATCCTTACAGATTGGAAATTATTTAAGTGTTTTAATGCTTACCTCTATCTAAGGAACAGCTGAGGAAAAGAGAAAATCTGTATCCTGTGTGTCAATGAAAGCTGTCTTCCAGGCTACATCAGGGTATCTAACTTAGCAAATGCTATTATGGTTGAGTAGCATGGGCCACAGCAAATGGTGAGTACATACAGATCACCTGGCACTAATTCTGTCTTCCTCACAGAGCACTGTCATTTCATAAAAGCTGGCTATAGATCATGATTAAGACATCATCATTCTCCTCTTTACAAGCACCTAAGAAGTTAAAACTGTATTATGAAGCAGTTGGTTCATTTTTTTAATGTGTTTTAATAACTCCATGTGAGATGAACCCACCCTTCATGAGGGATAGGGTATTTTGTGCTAGCCATTGTTTCATTACTGCTTTTAAGGATATTTGACTTTAAAACTGGACTCAGACTTAAGTATCAGATTAAATGGCTCTATTCCCTCCTCCACTGGACTGCCATAAATGGACAGCTGAGCTATCTTATTCCTGTGGGCATGTCTGAATAAAACAGGAAATCCCACCTCTGTGGTACAGACAGATGATCTTTCTGCTTCATGTTAAACGAATAACCCTTTCCAAAATGCTGGTTAACTTTATACCTGTCTTGCCTTTTGCAGGCGGTTCAGAGTTTATTCTGGCATTTGAAAAGAATAAACGAAAAAGACTTTAAAAAAAAAGCCTCTGAAGAGGGTTTATTGGTTTGGGTAGAGTATAAAACATGAACACAGTTACATGGGTATTATTTTGCTTAGAAGTGACTTAGATTTAGCTGGTTCATGGTACTGTGGTGTAAAATGAGGCCTTTTGGGAAACAAATCTGTGTATTAAATGTTTTCCAGATTTTCTGTACATTTCCCTAACAACCATGTCGTAACTACCCTGTCAATAATATAATGTACTGGTTTTCAGTCATCAGTCTGTGATCTACCTCAATATTCACCTAAAAAGTTTCCACAAGTTCCCATTTGTTATGGACAGGGCCATATGACACTGCTGGAAGCCCAAAAATTGCAGTAGATTTCAATCAGTGCAGTACTCATGGGGATTTAGAGCTGGTTTTGTCAGACTTATTTGCTTTTTTAGAAGGCTTATTTAATATTTTTTTTTCTTATGGACAAGATAAGTTTATTATTCTGTTTCATGTCTCTGACATTCAAAATATGACATACACTTGCACTGTCCCACTCTGCAGTTGGCTTTCAATATTTGTGTATAAATACTATTTATTGCTACACTTGAAATAAACAGGGTGCAGCAGGAGTATTTAATTTCCTTCACTGGTTTCATTTATGCTACCCCACAACTGTGTAAAATCTTCTAATGACAAACATCACAGGATTCCAGTGGCAAAAACTGGTTTTATGACTAAGTCAGTCTTGGTACATCAGTGTTATCAGTTCTCCAATAAATTGCAAGGCTGTCTGGGTTTATCTGTACTGCAATCTTAGTAAACCTTCCTGGGGAAGCTGAGATGTTTTTCAGTATGGCATTGAAAACCATGTAAACAAAGTACTTGTATTTTAAGAAGTTCAATTAGCAATTGTTTTGCTTTGGCCTCTGTCTCTGCAGCCAGTGGAAAGCCTTATCTTATTTTTCACTTTGAGATAACCAAATATATGAAAATAAAAAATCCAGCAAACCCCCCATATGTCAGTGCCCTTTCTTTACAACCTATTCAGCCAGATAGCTATGTAGTTCTTTGTAGTACTTGTGCTTCCTTGCTCAGCATACATGCCCCAGGAACTTTGATATTTACACCAAGAAAAACTGAGTGAGAAACCACCATGCTAGGCAACCCAGGCAAATTTCTACAGAAGACAAAGCACACAGTGCCAACAAAGCTTTTTCTTTGTTGTTGCTACTGCATTATCCATGTGCTGTTTCTGTGTGGAGTTTCCAACCAGTAAAAGCCATGTAATAGTAGTTCTCATTCTGCCATTTTTTCATTTCAAAGGCATAAACATGAGTGTAACTTTATAAAATCTTTAAGACATCAGAAGGTCTACTTCTGCTTGGAGAGAGACTATTTATAAAGGCATGTAGTGACAGGGCAAGGAATAATGGCTTCACACTAAAAGAAAATAGGTTTAGATTAGATATTAGGAAGAAATAATTTACGATGAAGATTGTGAGGCACTGGAACAAGCTGCCCAGAGCTGTTGTGGATGCTCCACCTCTGGAAGTGTTCAAGGCCAGGGTGGATGGTGTTCTGAGCAGCTTGGTCTAGTAAAAGGTGTCCCTGCCCATGACAGAGGGGTTGGAACTAGATGATCTTTAAGGTCAATTCCAACCCAAACCATTCTATGATTTTAGGATTCAATTCATCAGCCACTTACACCCAGAAGTAATAGTCCTCCTTATGCTGCCTTCTAAACATCACTTTTTATTAGGGCCTGTATAAATACAATTATAAATTAGGCTGGTTATTAGAACAGTGTGCTTTAAGAACTTTAAGAAGATAATTAGAAAGTCATAAAGAAAAGTTTGTTTTCTTATTATTTCTCTGTCTATGACAACCCCAAATAGATAGAGAGAAAAATAGACAGGAAAGGTGAAAAAGCAAAATTCAATTTAAGACCCCTACACACCATGCCTGTGAACATACTGTGATAGTGCAGTTCTACTAGGTCTGAAACTTTTTTTCTTTTTGAAGACTCTGACATTTTAGTAATATCTAGAATACTGTGGATCAAAACTTTCCAGTTTCAGTTTACTATTTTACACAGAAGGCAAATGTTTACGCTTTTTATAGAATAAATTGTTTAACATCAAAAGCAGCTTTAACATGAAAATTTCAGTAAAGTCTGCATAAAGGAATAGGAAACCAACTAAAATATATTTATGTGCAAACATTTCAGACACTTGAATAATATTTCAAATATTAAGAGTCATCCAAGTGTTTTAAGACATAAGCAAATTATACCTGACAGTACAGTAATGTGTGCATTCACCAAGTATGAACTATGCTTTTTTATCACAGACACCTTTTGATTTCATCCAAACCATTGCTTAAATTATGAGAAGGGATGACTTTACACAGCAGACATAATCTCTGCAGCATGATGTGGTGGAAGCACACCATCTTCTGGCAATAAAAGATTACTTTTTAAAAGCATGTGAAAGAGAGTCTATGTGTCACTCAAGAATTCAATGCCTCAAATACATCAGGATTTTTTTTCCTTAAATGTCCTAAAGTGTTTCTTTTTCTTTTCCATAGAAAATTTTACATCAGGAAAATAACCTGAATTTTTCTAACAAAACACATTGCCAATTTGCAGTACACTTGGCAGGCTTAAAAAGAATAAACCTTGCATTGCTCAAATAGCTGGAAGTCAGAATAGACAGGTGGTAGTTTTGTGCCAAAACTGCTATTAAGAAATTACTTTTTTTGTTGTTTGTTTTGTGTTGGTTTTTTCTTTTTTTCTTTTTTTCTTTTTTGGAATTGTGTTTTTTTCAACCACATTATGAAGAGTAACACTGACCATGATTGCTTACAAACCACTTTACAAAATGATTATGAACTTCATTTATCCTGAGAGATAAATTATGCCATAACTTATAGCTAAATACTATATTTAGAGGATTGCACAACTGTAATTAAACTGTGGTAAACTGATGGCTTTGCAGAGAGTTTTAATGCAACAGAGGTAGCTCCTGCTGAAGTCCACCAGCACAGGTCACTGACAAACACTGTTCATTTCTCTGAGCCCTTTATAGCCTAATGCTGCCACTTTCCACTTTCTCCAACAGAAACACTGTAATGCTTTTGGTAACCTCATTAACCCCAAAAATTGGAACTTAACTGGGAGGACATATTGTGCTCTGGCTCCATTCATCTGGAGGCCCATACTTTCCCCATCCTTCCTTTTGCAGCCTATGTTCTTAAGCAATTCCTACTTTCTTTCACATACCTCATCAGTTACAAACCAGGCAGGCTTAAACTTTCCTAAGCTCATGCCTACACCTACATGCTTGGACATTCTGTTTGTCTTCCACCCATGCTGTCAATGGCTAACAAAGGAATAGGTCAGGAAATGTGACCCACAGCTGGACACAAGAGGCCTTAGGACTTGGGATGACAGAGGGCAGCAGGTGAATGTACTCAGCTCTATGAATCATAGAATCATAGAATAGTTTGGGTTGGAAGGGGTCTTTAGAGATCATCCAGAGCAACCCTTCTGCCATAGGCAGGGACATTTTTCACTAGATCAAGTTGCTCAAAGCACCATCCAACCTGACCTTGAATAGGTCCAGCAATAAGATACCACAGGTTTTCCGGGCAGTGTCTCACCACTCTCACCACAACAAATGACTCCTTCTGTCCAATCTTAACCAACACTCTTTCAGTTTAAACAACCGCCCCTGCTTCTGTTTATACAGACCTTGGTAGAAGGTCTCTCTCCATCTTGCTTATAAGCTCTCTTCATATACTGAAGGGCCACAATGAGGTGCCCTGGAGCCTTCTTTTCTTCAGGCTGAATAACCTCAACTATCGGGGTTGTTTTTCCTGTAGGGACAGCTTTTTAACACGAGCCCCTGCATTCCTATTAATATGCATTCATTTCCAAACCCCACTCTTTGTGTTTCAAAGAACAGATGCGTCCTACTGTCGACACTACCTTGAAGATAGACACAGCAACAAGTGAAGACAAAGCAAAATTAGAAAAGGAAAGAAAATTTACTGAAATTGTCATGGAAACAGAAGAACTTGCCAATACGAACAACTGAGTAATATAGCTGCATATCATAAAAACACTTTGACTTCCTGCTGTAGCTTCAAAGGAAGGAAAAGGAAAAAGGTCCTTGTTTTGCACCAGAGATGTGTATTTATACTGAGTGGTTTTGTGTGTGTGACAACATGTTCTTGTATGTTTTTCTGACGGAGTGGGAATGTCAGCACATCAGTGTGTATCTGTGGTGTGAGAGTGTGAGTGTATCAGTGTATGTGAGTGAGGGTGATTGCTGGAGTGTGGGTGTGTGTGTGTTTATGCAAGTGCTGAGTCCTGCACTTGGTCCCAACAACTCCAGGCAGCGGTACAGGATCGGGGAAGAGTGGCTGGAAAGTAACCCAGCAGTAAAGAACCTGGGGGTGCTGGTCGACAGCCAGCAGAACATGAGCTGGCAGTGTGCCCAGGTGGCCATGAAAACCAATAGCATAACCCAGCCTGTTTCTCTCAGTCATGTTCATATATGTACTGCAGTAACCTTGCCTGTTTCCACAGTGGGGAGGGGTTTCCTTTGGGCAAGGCTGGTCAATTGGCAGATCCTCTAGTGTTAATGCGGCAAGTGACTTCTGCTAGATTTGTATCCCAGTGCTTGAATGTCCCAACACTCATTGCTCTCAGTGCAGTTATCAATAATTTATGGTATTGTTCAATTTTCCCAGAGCCTGCTGTATGGCAGAGAATGTGATACACCCAGTCCTTGCCATGCTCCTTGGCTCAGCTGTCTATGACATTGTTTTGGAAACGAGTCACATTGTCCGATTTAGTTCCTACATCACCACTGTTGTTTTCAAGGCCCAGGACAGTGTTCTTGGCAGTGGCATGGATCACAGAGTATGTTTCCAACCACCCAGTAGTGGCCCCCACCTTTGTAAGCACCTGATGCTTACCATGGGACCACGTGGTCATGTGATATAATCCACCTGCCAGGTTTCCATATATAGGTATTTCAGACATCATTCCCTGTACGAAAAGGCTTTAGCTACTCAGTTTCTATGACTGTGGTTCTATAAATAGCTCACTCTTATGTTCCCAGTCCAGATCCATCTGAGACACTTCAGTTCCAACACCCTGGTTGTCCTGGTTTTGGTTGAGACACAGTTATTTTTTTTCTTAGTAGCTGGTATAGTGCTTGTAGGGTTTTTTGTTTGGTTGGGTTTTTTTTGTTGTTTGGTTTGGTGTTTTTTTGGTGTGTGTATGTTTTGTTGGTTTTTTTTTTATTTACTACTAGGGTAGTGTCAACCCTACGTCAAGGACTTTTCAGGTTCCCATGCTCTGGCAGTGAGAAGCTGCACAAGAATCTGAGAGAAAGCATAGCCTGAATAGCAGACCCAAACTGGCCAAAGGGATACTCTATAATATAGAATGTCATGCCCAGTATTTAAAATGGGACAGTAGCCCAGAAGGGGATAATTGCTGCTTGGACATGGGATAGGCATCTGTCAGTGGATGGTGAGCAACTTAATTGTGCATCACTTGTTTCTCTTGGGTTCCGTCTCTCTCTCTGCATCCCCTTATCATCACAATTATTGTTACTATTATTATCATATTTATTTTAATTAGAATTTTGTTTCAATTATTATTTTTCTGTTATCTCAACCCACAACTTTTACTTTTTTTTCTGATTCTCCTCCTCACTGAAGGTGCTGGAGGGGGAGGGAGCAAAGAGCTGCTTGGCCTGTAGTTGCCAGGTGGGATTAAACTTTGACAGTCCCTGTTTGGGGCCCATTGTGGGGCATTAAGAGTTGAAATAATGATATATATGACCAGAGAGTGTTAAAACATAGTGGCTATGAATATTTATTTGATTAGTTTAAGAGTTGCTGGTCATCATGTTGCTTTGTTTGCCTTCAGAGTTCCTGTGTCTGTGCTCAGAAGTGCATTGTATAACCGTGTTCTTGCTGCAAGTGTTCCCTGTGATGATATTTATAGAGACCGGGCTAAGACTATCATCGCTGTTCTTTGCCGTGTTGGATTTGCAGTGCGACAGAAACGCGAGTCCTGAGCGCTGAATCCCCTCAGCGTTGCCGTCTTCTCCGTGCTTGGGGCGTCATCTGGTGGGAATCGTCAATAACTACACCTCCTGCCTTCCCTCAGAAAGGGAGAAACATCCTCCAGCGGTTTTTTAACTTCGTGCTTTCCTTCCTCCCGAATTCTTCGGAAGCCTTTCAGCCCTCTAGGTTGGTTGCGGTAACGTTTGAGAACTTTAAAGATTTTGACTATAGAATCACAGAATGGCCTGAGTTGCAAGGGACTTCAAAGATCATCTAGTTCCAACCCCCGTGCCATGGGCAGGGACGGTTTTCACTACATCAGGTTACTCAGAGCCCCATCCAGCTTGACTCTGAACACTTCCAGAGATGGAGTGTCTACAGTCCCTACTTAAAATCTCAGTGACAAGCATAGCAGTTACTTCGATCCCTGCAACCATCACCAGAATCACTCAAATTCCAGCAACAGGCACTGCAACTACTCACATTTCAGTGACGAACACTGGGGCTAATCAAACTCCAAATACTTTAACCCTTGTGACAAGTATGACAGCTACTCACATCCCTGTGATAGATGCTACAGCCAGTTAGATTTCAACAATGGTAAGTGCAGATGAAAGAGAAAACCAGCCTGTGCTTGCATTATTTGCTCCTTTACACAAGAAGAAATGCACACAAAAGTCATCTCATCCCATAAAGAAGGACAAGGAGGGTGAAGAAGACAAAGCAGGGTCATCATGGGAACATGAGGAAGTCTCAGAACAAGAGATTACCACCACTCAGTCCTAATCCTTGAGTGAATAGCAGGAGATACAAAAAGATTTCAGCCATCATCCAGGTGAGCCTATTACCTAGCTGCTCCAGTGCCAGGATAATGGGATAGCAGGATATTAGATGGTAGGGAGGCCAAGGAACTGGGATAATTTCCAGGGAAGCAGGCATTGACAAAGCAATTGGAAAAACAATTTAAGTCCTTAGAGTCTGGAGGAAACTCCTGTCATGTGAACGTGAAAAATATCCCTACAAGGAAGATATCATATGTTACCTAGCTAAACGGACTGCAGAAGAGAAAGGTATCCAGTATCAGAGGAAATTAGCTGTGGAAATGAAGGTCTGTTATGACCTCAATGATGTGCATTTACCCGCAGATCCATGGGTTGCCTACAACACATGTGGTGGAAATTTTTAAGGAGTGTATCATCAGTGCACACCAACCCATTGGCATCCCTCTACTGGAAAGGTGATGGGCCCCAGACAGTGAACGCTTTTGTTAACCAACTCCAGGAATATGCAGACAAAGGGCAACTAAGAACAACTATTCTTCTCACTAATGGCAGATTGAGAAGAATAAGGAACGCAGGTGTATACTAGACCCGTCTGTCCATCTTTCAAATGTTAATGATGTTCTGAGTATAGGGAATATTTTTGAGGTGTACTGAGATAGTCCCAGACAGGAAGAATGCCCCTGCTTTTGGGAGAACATATATAGGTCCAGACAAAAATACCACTTCAGTATTGGCAGGTTTGATTTTGCCCTTCATTTTGTTAGTGGATGTTATGGCAGGACCCCTCCCAACCACCTACCAAAGGTCTTGGGAATCTGAAGAGTTCCTCACTGACTGGAAGCTCACCAGCATTTTTCCTATTTACAGTAAGGGAGTGAAGGAAAATCTGGAAAACTACAGGCATATTAGTATGACCTCTGACCTAGAAAAATTATGGATAAGATCTTATTGGGTACTACTGAAAGGCATTTAGTATGAAATTTATATATATATATGTATATTCTGCTATTTTATTAGAGTTTCCAGCAAGAGAACTTATTTGCAGGAACTATTTAGTGCAGAGTCACTCCTATATTAAAGTGAATATGTAAAATAATGAAGCCAAATTTTGCTGTTATTGTCTTAACTAAGGAGTTTCTTGTGAAGATAGTACAGCTGTGTTTGACTGAGATTAGAATTAGCCCAATTAGAAAAAGCTGAAGTGAACAGTTAGACTGCCCCTAACAGTTTTGACATGTTGCCTGAGCAGTCAGTTGTGCTGACCACACTGAGAAGGCTTAGAGAGTTTTTTAATCTCTCAAATGGAAAAAAACCCAAACTATCCAGATTTTTAAATAAAGTTTTTATAATTGAAAGGCAAAAGGAAGTGAGATACTATTTGCCAGCTGACTCTTCATTCTTACTTCATCTGTATGCAGGCCTAGACATTTATGCAAAGATTTATACAGCAGTTGAGTCAAAATACCTTGTGTTCACTGAAACCTTCCAGAACTTCCACAATCTAAATGATTAGTATGGTAATCCCAATCTCTAATGCCTTGCATAAAGACTCCTGCAGAGGAGTACTGTGAATGAGTATGGCATGTCATGTCAAAGCACAAGTTGCTTGTTCTGCTCTTGTCCTTGTCCTTACTCCCTGTCCTTTATTTTTTTTTTTTCTGCTTTCTCAACGCAAACTGAAAAGATTACTGAAAAAATGGCTCATATTGGACATATGTATACCTTACAGTCTCATCAGACTATTTTTCCCTTAAGGAAAAATATGGTCTGTCAAGTGAAAACCTACAGAACCCTCATGTTGTGACCATTTTTTGCTCAGCTGAATGATCTAGAGGAGCTTCAGAGAAAAAGAGATCACAAATCATTATTTTTCCAGAACAGTCATCAGCACAATATGAAATCTAATGAGCAATATATACTACTAATTAGTGAGTTCCTACTGTAAGTAGCTCTGTACTGAACAGAGGTCAGTATAATGCAATGTTGTGCTGTCACTTGTCAACTAGTTGAAGGATAATTTAACCATTTATGACATCAGTGGGAATTTGGAGAAGTCATGTCTTGAAATAACTCACCTTTAGCCATGTTCTTCTTTGGTGTGATATGATGGCTGTGCCATTTTCTTCAAAAGGTTTTCAGAATTTGTATCATCAGAGGCATTTTGATTGTAGTAGACAGCCCATCTGCTATCCAGTAGAGAATGAACAGAAACTGCATTTCTCCAAGATGTTTCACTTACCCCATTAAACAGGATGGAAATGCATAGTCTGTAGGAATCTGAGAAACTTCCCTCCAAAAGCTTAGAATAAATTCAAAATTAACAAATTATTGTACTGACAAGTACTGGTAGAGATGACCCAAGATACCTTGTGTACACCCTTTCAAAAACAATCATTCTGTATTCTGCATGTCTTGAAATACTCCTTTCTCATATGACATGAAAAATACTTCAGAGCTACATACCACTTTTAAACTGCAGACCGAGTGGCTTGTGATCTAGCAGGTTGGGAGAAGCAGTGTTGCTGAACTGATGCTCACTCTCATTGGCAAGAATAATGTCAACTGCATTAGGTGACACTCTGCAAACACACCTTCTCCCAAGCTGTCAGCCAACTGCAACTCATTCATTCCAAATCCCAGTGTGTTGTGGTTACCAAGAGCATAACAGTTAATAAAGAGGCTCCTACTACTGCACTTTTAGTGTTGCCCAGTAACACATACTGTAAAAGATATGTATTTATTTGCCAGAAGTTCCTGTTAAGTATGTAGATAGGAAAATAGACTGCACTGATTTGAAGTAATTTTCTCCAGGTTGGAGAAAACTAACAGCAAACTCTAAAATTATTTCCATACTGCATTAGCATACAAGCATATGGATGGGGGCATAAAACATTGCTGAAATTCTGGTCTATCCTACTATGTTAGAAATAATGTGTATATGTAGCTACATCACATAGACCAGCTGTGAACTTTCCCTATCTGACTGGACAGGTATTCTGGAATGAGGATACACCTATTATATGTCTTAACCATATTGCCGTATCATTCCTGACAGTGCTCAAGAGCATTTTGCTATGAGATCAATAAAAACCCAAAAGAGTAACAACAAAAACCCCCATAAAATACAAAGTCCTGAAGAACCTCTCAGGTAAACTTACACAGGTTGCAATAAGAGGTAAGAAGAGAAATAGAGGCAGTGAACTGTCTGTAATGATATTTATATAGATACGATAGTTACGTAGAAAAGCCTTGTATTACATTGGCAGTTTTGGTGTATAAGTATGTACGTAATAAAAAAATACATGCTTTATTATAGAATGAAAATATGTAATATAAAAGATTGTTTCTATGAAAAAGTGAAATCCTTAATAAACTGTTTTGGATTCTACATTCAAGGAGTCAGAGTAACTGGAAGAAATTAGTGTTTTACCTTCTAATATCTTGGAATGTAGGCATTCAGGCTTCTATGGGAAAAGTTACAGAAGCTATAGGCAGGCCGTCTGGTATAAAAGAAGGTGGCAGAGGATTACAAACAAAGGTGCCTTCAGAAGCTTGCTACAGACAGTACAACAGTTTTAAATGGAGACTCAGATGCAGTAATCATCTATTGCTGCCTGAGTTCAGTCATTCAAAGGAAAGTTAGCCTTCTGTGATGTCTGTCTTCCCTTCTTTCCTTCTCTCTCCCTCTTTCATTTTCTTTTGAAGAATTTATGTATATACCAACAGAGGTAACACTCTACTTAGGGAAGGTCAAGATTATAAAAGCCTTAGGCATATACTCACAAAGATGCTGCTCACAAGTCTCAGAGAATGATTCAGATGATCTGCCCACCACCTAACCTCCCAAGGAAATCTGAAAAATTGGTGTGTGCTTCCATTTTTTAAAAACAATTTGCTGTGCTGTCTAAGCATAACATCTACTTTGGCCAATATAGATGGTAGGGGCAGGGACCTGCATGTATACATGATATAACTCTTTGTCAGACTTGGATGGGAACTTAGATAAAAAATGGAAAATTTCCTTCTGGATCTTTCTCCCCCCCTTTTTTTTTTTTTTGGTAATAAAACTCATGAATAAGGTTTATAAAGAAGCACTTTCAACAGGAACCATGGCCATGGATTTCCCGTTAAGGGATCTCACCTTTTACAAAAGAGATAGATGTTATGGCTTCGGAATAGCTCATGCCTTGCTGCAAGCTAGCTAAATGCAAAAAGGGCCATGACCAGTCTGTCCAGCTCACAAAAAACTGTTGCAGATGATCTGCAATGTAAAAGAAACAGTATTCTCCTTCCCATACTTGCTTGCACAAGAGGATGCTCAGTTCAGACTCCTGAGGCCCTCCTGCTGCCCTTGATCATGCACTTTTTTATTGTATGTTTACAGCTTCCTTTTTTTTTTTTTTTTTTTGTTGGCTCATCCCACTCAGGAGTGCACAGCCCTTGTGTTGTCCTGTGGGGTGGCCATGTCTCTGTGTGCTGCTCTAGAGAGGCACCTGCCTCCCCTAAACACTGAATCATCACTCGTGGTGTTGACCTCCGGGATCAGTGCAGGCCATGTGTGTATCCATGACAATCTGCATGGATGCAGTTTTTTAGGAAGTCATAGGTAAGTTAAATGCTTAATAACAGGCAAGTGGTGTCTTGTCCTGTCTTCCTTCTGTTAAACTGAAGATAGTGATAGCTTAATGTGCATGAATACATATGTTAATACCAGAATTTATAGAGATAACTCCAAATATTACTATTATTTTTTTCTTATGGGAAAAAAGAGGCATAGATTTAAAACAGTTTTTAGGCAATTGAGACTTCTGGACTAAAGTTTCCACTGAAAATATTTAAAAAAAAAAAAGGCAACAAAAATGACTGTTTCACAAGCAATGAGATCAATTCCAAGTGGAGGCATCCTGAAAAACCCCAGAAACTTCATGGATTTTTTTCCGACAACTTATACAATGCACAAAACAGATTTTTATTTTGATAGCTGGTAGAAGCAAGACACATATCTAGCATGTTCTTAAACCTCCTGCCCTTTAAAACTGCTTAAATATTAAAGAGTCTGGGATAAACCACAATAGTGTAGGAGGATTTGAAAGTATTACCTGACCCAGTGTTCTGCTGCTTTATGACTCTTCCATCACTGCAGTTGTTCTTGAAGATAGTAAGGGCTGTAGGTGCTATTGTAACTATGTGGAATGATTAAGAATCTACAGTGTTTCATTTCAGTCTGTTTTCTGATGTTGAGACTAAATATATTCACATAGGCAGAGGCAATCAAGAAAAATCATTTGAGAAATTTGTAAAATATTTTTAATTTATAAGGAAACATACTAAAAAATCACAAGCCACCAGTGTCAGTAAATAGAGACTAGATAAGGCACCCACAAGGAGTCACAGGTTTTTAATGTTTTTATAAACTCTGAGTGAATGAACTCTGACTGAAGGAAGTCATAAATCTTTTGTGCTAATATATTTCATTAAAGATTTTCAAGCTGAATTAGAAGAGGCTTTAGTTGTTTATTATTCATTAACAATTTGTTAATTAACAGTTAATACTAATGGTTATTAATAATTGGGCATTATGTAAAATTCTAGTAAGATAAATGGTTTAACAACTTCTAGTGTCTCATGAGCAGATCAAATTTTCTGTCTAGCGGAAAGGGATAATTTAGATCCATGAGAGAAGAAATCTAAAATTTAGCATCCACAGGGTTATGAAATCATAAAAGGCAAAATGTCTTGAGACTCCTTAAAAAGCTGAGAGCCATACCATATAACAAGTGCTGCATATAGATTGTATATGACTTGCAGGGAACAGAGCAACGCTCATGTTTGTCTGCAAACAGATCCAATGTCAAAGTAAAATAATAAAAAAAGCAATCCTGGAGTGCCTTTGGTAATGGTTACTATTTTAGATTTATAGACATATTGCTCTTTCCTATTACACTTCACAAGTCAGCCTAAAACTATCTTCAGTAATTTTCTGGTACCTGTCTCAAGCACAGTTTACAAGTTCAATATTTCCAAAGTCATGACATATTTTCACTTCAAGCCTACTAAGTTTAATTCTCACCACTAAAAGAAAAAAAAAAATGGAGAGAAGAAAGGAGAACACTGACCTGTAAACACAGCATTAAATACAGTCTTCATTAAATCAAAGTCCTTTAAAATAGTATTTTTGCATTACAAGCTTGCACTAGTCTTTCAGAACTGAGGATTGACTTCAGAGTAGATCCTCTTGCCTATTTAAAATCACAGGTCACATAAGTTTCCTATTACTATTAGAACAGTTGATCACCCTAGTGGCTCCAGCACTGCAGTAAAGAGACATGAAGGTTCATCACATACGTATTGTTGTACTCCTAGGGAATGCAACTTTGCTCCAGAAATCAATTGTGGGAACAGTCCTAATGAAGTCACAAAGAAACAGCTTTGACAGCCTACATAAAAACAAAGGAGGAAGCCTGAAATGTTTTTATATTAACAGCATTCTTAAACCAAGGTTGTGCTACAGACTTCTACTGGCATAGCTGGGTTGGTAGTGTGAAATGGATTACCATCAGCATATTGTGGGAAAGAAATAGATAAAAGAAATTAAAATACTAGAATTGTTTGGGGTTTTTTTTGTCTAAAATGCATCTTCAGGAGAATGGATTGGCTGGTACCATATTCCACTGTGTCATTTTAGTGCTCTGAAAATGGATGTGCTCTCATATAGCATGTTCATTCATGAACATGATGTATCTTCTAACAACATCTCACTTCAACATATGTAGGCCTAGTGGGAGATGGGCAGACAAACATATAAAAATATCAATAACATATCAAAATTGGAATTTTTACTTGTACCTTACATGCTGTGATCTGGAATCTGAATAGTACACATCTGTAGCCTTATAAAAATGTCAACTATTATATTTTGCTCTCTCAATGAAAATTACCTATCAGTTTATGAAGTTAAAGGTTTGATTCCTTTTCTCCCATGTGTACCTTTTATTTTAATATATCTGATTTTCCTGCCCATGCCCTCCCTTTTGGCTTTTTATGGTTTGTAATTCAGTACTGTAATGCCCCTTCTAAAGGGCCAGTGAAGCAAATTCTACTACAAGTGTAGCTCGAAGAAGGTTAATACTACAGAATATACCCACAAACATAATCAGAAAATTTCATATTTTTCTCCTTCTATATTCATCTATTCAATCACCAAGAAATGTCTTTGAAATTGTGACTTTTATTTTCTTGCTGTAGAAGTTTAAATGGCAATTTCACAGTTCACATTGTATCAAGCAGATTTTCAGAAGCAGAAACAGAAACTATTTATTCCATTTTTAAAAGGAACAAGTTCTAATACTTGATAAAATACTTTTACAGAAAACAAATAAAATTTCTTTGTATTTTACATGCCACATATGTACTAAGTATAGCACTCATTTGAAAGACTCTCTATTTTTATTTTTACCTTGGGATTTACCTGCTTGAGTTTAGCAATGAAGTGGACCAGATTTCCCGTAAACTGCAGACTGACTTCCTTCCTGCCTTCCATCCTGCCTGCCTTCCTTCTTTACTTCCTTCCATTCTGTCTGCCTGCCTTCCTCCCTCCCGCCCTGCCATATTGCATTAACAGGCACTGGTCAACTTCAAAATATTACACAAACCAAGGGATCCCCCCAAGTTTTATAACTTAACTGATATCCAACCATAAAAGTTCAGCAATACCAGGTACTTTATCTCTGCTATGCTGCCAAAGTCAGTCTTTGTGTCTAGCATCTCCCCTTTTATCATCAGCAATACGGGCTACATCTGTGTCCAGGTTTATCAAGGAGATGCCTTAAAATACTCTATGAAATAAGTAATGAGCAGTTAATTGAGTCGTGCCCCATTTTTTATGGCTAATGCACACTCTAACTCACTGCAGACCTCATTCCAGGCTGGGTTTATTAATGTAGGCAGCTTGGTGATTATGGAATCCTAATACATTTTGATGCCTTAAGTGCTTTGGTAACCTGTTGCAACGTTAAAAGTGATTTTTTCTTTCATTAAGGACTTTTAAATGCTTATGCATCTTCTGCTAAAATCTTGGTGATGTTTTTTAAAACAGTGGTTTTCTGAGAAAGTCTTTTCACCACTAGAGGGTAGCAAAATACAGCATTGGTCAGCAAGTAAAAATGTCTTGATCTGCAAGGAAAATAGCTGCTTCCTTGCTGTTAGGATCCAGAGGCTCCTCCATCATTCCTTGCAACATGACTGTTCAGACACACTAAATTTAACAGAATATAGTTCCCATGAAAGAGGTGAATCAAAACCAGATAATTATCCTGATTGCTTGCAAAGAGTCCTCTGCCATCCTGTATTTGAATACTAGGGTTCACTTTGACAGAAGTGTTAAGTTTGTAACACTAAGACCAGGTATTCTCTTAAGGCTGGAGAGCTGAAGACTATCTATGTCTTAGTTAGCCTAAACTACTTATGAAAGTACACAAGTACATTATTAAGCCTGCTTTCATAATGCTGGTGGGATTTTTTGATGAGTACTTGTCTTCTGAATTCTCTGTCATCCAAAATTCTTGTGATCATGGTAGCCATTTCTGTGACGTGTTTTAAAACTATCTGAGAGAATTTATCTGTATGCAAGATACCCAAACATCTGGGAACAGGTAGTTGTTTAAAATGCTATTAGGTTGGCTCTTACCATCTGATAATATAATTAAAATATGATATGTGGAGCAGTATATCACTGCAGCATCTCAAGGTTAAACTTAGCTTCTTGGTTAAACTTATCTGAAGGTTTATGCACTGTAATTAAAGCATCTCTAAGTTATAATCTGGATAAATAAATCTAAGGCAACTTCTTTGAAATGCATACAGCAGAAACAAAATGCACAAAATGAAGGATGGTTATGTGTATCTTTTGCCACTCAGAAGATATTTCTAACATAAATCAGTAAATTTTTTCTCCTACTGAAAACAACCACAGGTCAAAATTTTGCTGCAGATAGCTCAGATACATTTTGATGGATTTTGTAACTCTTCAGAAATGTGCACAGTATACTGGACTTTAGGTTGCATCCCTGGACTCAAGGGTCCTATAGGATTTGTTCCATATTTGTTCTAGATTTGATTTTTTCTTTTCTATTTTCTCTCATAAACTTTTTTTCTTCTATGGAGTAAAAACCTTCTCAGAAAATAACATTTTCCTCTTCCAACAAGTCATTAATTGCTATCTGACTTCTTAGCTAAGAAATCTTAGAAGCCAGTGAATCTTTTCTTAGAAAGATCCCTGTCATTAAAAGACAGAAAAAGAATCCTCCAAATTATAAGTAAAATAAAAGAAAATAAGAAGAAAATACATCTCTTAACAAAGCTGAATTTATATATATTCATAATAGATCTTGACTTCCTTAGAGTTTGCTAAAAGCATTAGATGAAAAAAATCCCACTTTATTTAAAAAACATCTGCTGTAAAGAATTCCTCCTTGAAACAGTCACCTTTCACAGCCTGCTGCCATCCACATCAACAGCTTTGCTTCAGTTCAGGCTGAGGCAAAGAAAAACAAAATGAGAACAGACACAGTCCTGGTGTGAATGACCCACCTGAAACCGGTTTATTCCTCACTTCTATCACAGAATAATTTTGGTTGGAAAAGACCTCTAAGATCATCAAGTTCAACTGTTAACCAAGCACTGCCAAGTTCACCACTAAACCATATCCCCAGCTACCACATTTACATGTCTTTTAAATACCACCAGGGTTGGGACTGAATCGCTTACCAGGGCTTGCTGTTCCAGTGCCTGACTACCCTTTCTGGCGGAGAAATTTTTACTGTTATAAACTCTAAACTGCCTCCTTGTGCAGGCTGTCTGATAAGAGCAAGGGGGAAGCCTAACACCCAAACCTCTGTGTGTGGAGCACTATCTATAGCTGGAGCACTACCCAAAGCCCCAGCATTTAAAGCCCTGGCTCTCTGTGCTTAGGGGAAGAAAGGGTGACTTTAACCTACCGCAGCTGTGGGGAAAGGCTTATTCCCACCTACTGGGTCCAGTCAGCTGCACTGACACCAGCCCTGTTCCTGAAGCAGAGCCAGAGGAAAGCAGTTCTGTGCCTGGTGTGCCAATGCTGCTAAAAACGAAGGAAAGGAGCATGACACTGAGGCTATTTGGGAAGGGATGCCAGAGTCTTTCTGGCTTCCTTGCACTCTGAGCCTGTGAATAAGAAGATAGACCCGGAGAAAGCTGATGATTTGCTCTATGCTACATTTGTATAGGGGGTGTGTTCACTGTAGGCACCATTTGAGTGATTGGCATCCAGCTCACAGAGTGCATGTGAGTCCATGCTTCAATTTTCTTATTAGTGTTACATTCTTGGCTTTGTCCTTCTTGTGGGCTGAGGCCCCTAAAAGACACATCCTATAATTCTCTATACTGCAGCTGATGAACCAATCCATGTGAATTGGGGTGGTGCTAATAGGAAAAATGCCCTTTCCTGATAACACTCAAAAACTGTGTGAATACTGCAGCTCTCAGGCACAGCTCATATATGACCTTCTTGTGAAGTGGGAATCTTAGTTACGACACAAATTGGTTGAGATAATTACGCAAGCAAGACCATACCTTCTGCCTGTCTTGAACTGAATGCTGTGCTGACTGTATGCAGGTGGCAAAAGAAATCTTTGGCCCGATGTCATGCTTTTAAAACAAATGCCAAGGAAGTTTCAAAAAAGTAGGAAAGTGGTGGTGTGATGGTGATGTTCAAAATGCACAGGAAGACTGACCTAAGGAAGCCTGAACTAGCTACATCACCTGTCAAACAAATGTGATGTTTTCCTTCGCAATTACTAGTTTGGGAGGTCAGGGTAATTTTTGGATTACAATCTATCTCAAGCTTCAAAAGCCTTAGTATAATATAGAATTAATTCTAATTTTAAATGTAAATACTCCACAATAGCAGCAGAGCATATATTAAATGGATAAAGAATAGACTAACTGGCATACTATGAATAAGGCAGTCTTTTGTGAGCAAATTTTATTCCAAGATCTGCCTTAGATCTACACAAGTGACATTGTTTTTGTGACTTGGAGCAAAAAGTTACAGCTGAACATTTGCTCCAAGGACTTAAGAAAACTAAGTAACCATCAAGAAAAGTCAGTCCTACACTGGAATTTGGATTTCTTGATAGGCTGGATCCTTTCAACAAAGGCAGGCATTCACATGCTGGACTGCAAAGGTTCAAGTAGGGAGCATACCCTGAAAACAACGGCTGTGGAAAAGGACTAGTGACAGTGTCCTATTAACTTGTTATGAATTGCCAGAATATTAAAGAAAGGATTACGTCATTGCTGTCGTCGGTCGGAGCGGGAGGACGACACGGTGATCAGGGATACCAGCACCCTTTATTGCAACAGAGCTTCTACTCATATACACTTCTGGGTAACACACATGTACATGCACTATTGGTCTGGCATAAACATAACAACTCATGATTGGACACAC
>JAYRBT010000001.1:94039943-94059869 GCA_036023395.1 Myiotriccus ornatus
TAGCAGGAAGTCCACCCTGTGCCACAGTCCTTACTCTCTGTGGTTAACCCTCTGCCAGGTGCAAAGTTCCATCTTCAGTATCCCAGCTTACAGAGAGCCCAGAGCCCGCTGGGCTCCCCCACACGTCATCACAGAGAAAGAAGGAGTAGCAGAGTGCTAAAATATGTTCCTCTGATACTTTCTCAAAGAACTTTGGGAAACAGAAGAGGCACATAGTTTTAGGATCACAGAAGACAATTTACAGTGGGATGCCTAAAACCCTTGATTAAAAAATGTAGCAGGAGGTGATTTCTCACAACTATGCAGGTTTCTTGGGCAAGGGGGAGGATAATGAATACTAGAGTCACAAATATGTTAATGCTGGGAAACCTAATAAATACCAAGGTCTGGCAGCAGAATCTGGATAAATAACCACAAACAGGACAAAACCCACCATTTTGATCTCAGATGAGAACAAACTATTGAGGAAGGGATAGACTACTCTCTTAACATGTTCATCTCAAGCTTGGATGCCTTACTGGCTCAATAGAGAAATAAGTGGATGAAACCTGGGTTCTTTTGGTATCTTACAGGTCAGATTAGGTGATCTAATGGTCCTTATTGACATACAGCTCTACGAGTCTCTGAAAAAGCAGTTACCCAGCATGTGCTAAGCGGTTCAGCATAGACAAGACAGGCCAGACTAAAGAACACACCAGGAAACAGTGTTTTTAAGACATTTTGCAGGACTGTAGTTCAGTACTGGAGAAAAGCCAATCCGGCCTTAAAGTAGGAATGACCTTCTTGGACCATTTGTCCTTGGCAAGCTTATAGTAATGCCTAAATGACAAGTAAGGTGTTGTCTAGTCAGGGAGCAATTGAAAGCTACTGAAGCTTTTCTGAAACAGTCTTTGTTTTGTTCTTCCAAGTTACTGTACTTTTTTCAGTCAAGTTCCTGAGCATATGATAAAATAATTATGTCATATTTCTCATGCCAATACAAAATGTTCACTATTAAAACAGTGTATATTTTGTTCTCCATTCATAAAATCTACGCCTTCCCCATGATTGATTTTGCAGATTAGAAAAAATATCTGCAGTTTTGGTTACAAACAAATTTCTCATTTCTTTCTTGCTCTCACTTTCGTATTAACATGAATTTTAATAATCTCATTAGAAAAGTCATAGCCAATCTTTTTTTCAAGGGTCTCCTATAAATGTGCATGTGTCACTTATGTGAACTGTCAATCCTGTTACATTCTTTATCTTTTAAAATTATTTTGGCTGTAGCTTTAAGGGGTTGCTCACGAAGTGGACACGCTGACTTTATAAAGAGCAGTTCTTAGTTTTCACAAGATGCAGTCAGAACTGCTGAATACCGAAATTCTGAGGGCCTTGGACTTTCTTAGTAAGATTTTTTTGTGGAGTGTAATTTTTTTCAGGGGTTATAAGTCTAAATCCTCCATTTATTTTTAGTGTAAGTACCAGACTTACGTGTGTAAATAGAGAAATTGACATAACCTTTCTACCTTTCAACCATCTGCAGATATAAAATGTAAGCACAGTTAGAGCTTTATGTATTGTGCTGATGTAAAGACATTGTACAAAGGGACTCCATGTTTCTTATGCTAATCCAGTTCTTATACTAATCCCTATTTGCCCAGATTTGCGACTTTACATAGAAATCTAACTTTTTGTGGATAAAAAATTCCCTGGCTTTCCTCCAAGCTCTGACTCCTCTAATCAGCATTTCTTTCTGAATTTTCATGCATATATTCTTTCAGTAACAGTGCACAAACAGAAATGCAGACTGATGCCAGTGAGCCATTATGGTCCATCTGACATGGCTGAGCCATTTCACATGACTGCAAGTATCTGGTGGGTTATTATTGCAGACCCCAAACAATTCTCAAATTTAATGCTTGCAGATTTTAATGTCTGATTCTTTTCAGGCACCTGACTGCATAAACAGTTGAGTTGTCAGAGGGCAGGAGCTTTTCCATGTCCAGTTGGTGTTAATGTGGCAAAACAAACTTTATGTTGTTTCAAAACAATCCTTCAGTTTCTTTGCCACATTGTTTACAGCAGTAACACTTGCATGTGCTGATCCTTCCACTTTTAGAAGCAGCAGTTTCTATCACAGCAACGATTCTGTGAAGCAAAATTTACACAGAAATCTCAGACAATGATCTAGTTGGCTGGAGAATCATATAAATGGTGTGATTGATTTAAACCTTGTCCTGAAATAAGGTGGGGAGAGAAAATAACAACGCTCCCACAGGCACCGGGTTCCTCTACTCTAGCCAGTGTTTTTCCAGGTGCTTTGGTGTTTATTAACACTATTGAGCTGTAGCTCTCAGATCCTTCTGTTGTTTTGTTTTTGTTTTTGTTTTCCCCACAAGAATTCCTCCAGAGAAATTCTTAGTAGCAAAGTAGGGGCAATGTATTAAATGGCAAGATTGTTTTTGCCACTGAAGTGCTTACACTGCAGTAACGTTGTTCTTGTTGGAACCAACCATGGACAAAGCTATCCTATATTTTGTGAAGAGCTACTCTGTGAATTTGAGGTTTTCAATATGTCTTTATAGCTTAAAAAGTATATAAGTGCATTCTGTAAGGATTCATGACGACTGGCAATGGGTACAGGGTGGAGAGAGGTGGCCATTGGTCTCTTATCAAGCTAGCCTGGACAAATGCGTGATGAGGCCCCTGTGCCTTTTGAGTGTAACCTTATCTGGGTGTACTGACTTCTCCCTGTTTTCAAGAAAGTTAGAGCTGGAATGGCTCTCATTGCATGTTCTATGACAGTAGTTCTCTGCTTTTTTGAGGTCTTGTTTTTAAGTATCATGAAAACGGTCTTCCTTATTTTGTTCCTCCTGTATGCTGGTGCAATATGCTATACTTAGTTTTTCTGTCATGTGATTATATGAAAAAAGAGCGAGGATAAATGAGAGGCAGGGAAGAGAGGGCAGTAATTGAGCAACATTTCTTTTTCCTGCCTCTATCCTATCAAGGGATGTGTTTTCCTCCCTATTAGACATATTTTACATCTCTCCATATGGTAGAATTTATGTCCACCCATAAAGAAAAATACGTATATAACCTAGGGGTATACATGGCAGCAAGTCAGAAATAATTTAGTTATGAGATCATATATGAAGGGAAGTATATTGCCACTGGAAAATGTTCTGCTTATATTATGAAAACACTGGTACATTTGTATTAAAAGACGCATTATTGTGATAATGAAGAATATTTAATGTTAGTGAGCATATGGATAAGAAATAACCAAAATTAGGAAATGACAAGTTACCAATAGGCAATGATGAAGTTATGCTTGGTCTAGGACTAAAAATTACTTTGACAGCACATTTCACTTATATGAGTGCTGAATTAATCATTGCCCTTAGCTAATGCACTTACCAGACTTTGTGACAACATGGATGAAACCTAGATTCCTTTGTGTTTTTTTTTCTTTCCCTTGCATTTACATGGAAAAATGTATTATGTCACTCTAAACTCTCAGCTCAGCTAGTCTGCAGTGCCAAAGAGCTTACAGAACATTCATCCCACATTCTTCAGGAAGTTATCTACCAAGGCTTACAAGATTCCTTACTGATGAAAGTAGCATACTAGTTACTTGGTAGTTTATCGTCAGTAACTCTAGAACTACTATGAGAAATACTGAAAGACATAAAAGATGAGGAACATAAAATGGGAGATAACATGAATTGTGTTTTTTAAAACAGTCATATGAGACTGCAAGGCACTAGAATATAGCATGGTATAAGGCCATTTTACGAGAGGAAAATTACATACAACCTGCATTACCTTTGGGGACATATGAATTCTAAATATATCATGCTATCCACTTCTGTATGAAAAGTATTGTTGCATCCTTAAAGTAAAGGGTAAAATTTGGTCAATTTTGGCTCAGAACAAACTTGAGGGGTTTTTTTTTAAAACTTCAGACTAACTTCAGATTGCTTCCAGATACTGAAAGCTGGAACTGCTGAAATACATTAGGTGTGGTCCTTCAGTTTATCTTTCAGTTTAATTTCACCTGAAAGAAATCCAGTTCATGCATGCCAGCTCTGCCAACTCCATCATGCAAAATGATGTGCCATGTACAGGAATGCACAGGAGGAACTGCTTCAGAAGAGTAAATATATCCATTAAAAGCAAAAAGCATTACTTGATCCATTTATGACTACAATACAGGGGAATATAGCGCCTGCAAGTAGCAAAACCCTATATTCTCTAATGTGCAAGGAGGCATTTTTAAATCAATGCCAAAATTTATAATTTCAAATTTACAACATGCTTACAACTTCTGAGGTGTTCACTTAGTGGACACGGGCTATATGGAAAAAATTACATGTTAAGGATTGCAATCTTCTGTTGTCAGCTCTTCTGTCCGTTACAGAATTGGTTTTCATAATGCTAATTAAAACAAGGAGCCTCAGTAAAATGCGCGACTCTTAAATGCATTAGTTCAGAAGTATCTAAAAGCCAGCTAAATGCTGAGCTATCCAACTTCATGGCAGGTATGCTGAGGTGGGGCTTAATGAAATCCAGCTTGTCCCTCTTATGCTCCAGGCTGCTACACACCCACCTGGGAGGCAGCTGATTTTCTTGGGCTGGTGCTGGGCTCTGGTGGGGCCACGCACCTTCAGCATAAGCAGTGTAGCCAGCTATAAACCTCTGCTGAACTGCACAGCCTTAGGGTCAAAACTGACTCAAGTTCAGCAGCCTTGGAGCACTGGATGGGCAGGGTTTGTTAGGGCTGACCTGTACTGGGTGGGTAGGTAGGTGCCTGGCATGGGCATGCCCAGCCAACAGGTCAGGGTTTTCAAAACTGCCAACAAAAACTTGGTTGGAAAACACAGCACTGTTAGTAGATTAGAGGGTTTTTTTTCTTCTGAACAAAGGCTGTGTTGTGGTTTCTTCAAGTCTTAACATGTTTTACAATGTTCTTACCCTCCCTTATTCCCAGAAGGATATATATATTCATGATGAAGTGTTTCCTGCATACACAATAATGGTAAATAATCTTGGGATCCTTTAGAAGCAAAAAAAAAAGCCATTTGAATGACAGCTGTTTTAAGTAATCTGTAATTTACTTCTTAGAAGGAAACCCATTGTCTTAATAAATTTGGTGTTGTTGTACAAAAACAGATTGTATGATAATCAAGGTAGATTTCCTAATTAAGGTTGATTACCTAAGAAGAATTAAAACAGTCTGTGTTATTAAATAAGTAAGTAAAGAGTTCAAATTCATTATTTATACTTACAGAAGGTGTTTCTTTGCAATTCTCTAGGGGCTTTTTGATTTAAATTTCTGTAATTCATTATTTCGACACCAGAGTTTTTATTTAGCTCTTACAAACATGTAGAAAATGATGAGTAACTCTAGATTCAAAGTGTCAAACATCCCAAGTATACAGTAAGTTATTTCTTATAGACATGTGCAGAATCTCTGTGCAACTATAGGAAAACACAAACAAGTTGCACAAGACCTTGTTTTCTATTTCTCTCCAAGATATCTGAACAAAATGAAAATGGAACATAGGTGATTTTAATATTTATTCGGAACTGAAAAGGCTTGTATCTAAGTGACATCTGTCCATAAATAAAGTGTGGTTGAAGGTTTAAATGAAAATATTTTTGTTCAGGATTGGGATGACAAGGCTGATGAAACTTTATTTTGGTTTCTCAAGGAATGCTTGAACCGACAGAACCTGATCCTCATGGTTGAGGATCTTCAACTCCCAATACACTTGTTGGGAAAACAACACAGTGATGCACAAGTTGTCCATCAGGTTGTTGGAACACACTGAAGTCCTCCTCTTGCTACAGATGCTGGATGTGTTAACAAGGAACAATGTATTGCTCGATTTACTGCTCATGAACCAAGAAGACTTGACAACATCACCACCAGTGTTACCTTGGATAGAGCGATCATCCCACTGGGGAGGTTAAGGTCCTACTGATCACTGTGAAGACCAATTTTAGAAGAGCCAGCTTCTATATGCTCAGAGTTCAGCTTCATGGAGGACCACGAGAAGTATCCTTGAGGAAACCTTTTCTCTTCCCATCTACAAATTGACAGAAAATTAAATGTGATAGGAGGTGGATTCATTACTTAGTCATCTGAATTTCTAGAACTCACAGGGAACGTAATGAAACAGAGAGACATCATTTATAAATCTTTTCTGTACACATCTCAGGTAGGTAAACAAAGAAGAATTCCTGATTTAAGGAGAGTGCTGCCCCAGGACCAAAGAGTTACAAGATGGCTTTAGTAAGGTAGCTTCTAGAAGAGCCTTCCCACAATAATGAAATTTTATTCAAAGATATATTTAAATAATTTTATTTATTTTAAAAAGTAATCATATGACATATCTGACCATAGAGGCAGAGAATCAGATTCTAGGACCCAGCAAGTTCTTTCCATTATCTTGTGTGAAGTTAGTTAGTATATTGTCAAGACGGTCACATATTTTAAATTTGTGTTCAGAGCTACTAAAAATTCAGGACTGAAAAATTACATCAATTATGAATACTGTCTAGCAGCAAAAAATTACAATAATGTCTGTATCATATATCTGAGTATGTGCCATCGGAGGGAGGAGTTATGAAATACTTAAGGGAAAAATTTTATCAGTATGCAGTGTTCCGTGTGCAGCATGAAATAACACAAGGAAGTTCTTCTGCCATGAGACCAACTGCCAGCTGTTACCAGAGGTACCTACAGAAGCAATTTCTGGATTTTTCTTTGATGAAGGGTACATACAAAAATGTATGTCAATTTGTGCTTTTGTTTTTAGCAATGTGTATAACTGGCCAGAGAAAAATGGGCTTGATATCTCTAAAAATGCCCAGTTAACTGTAGATTCATATGCATTCCCATGGATTTAAAATCGGCCTAAAAATCCTTAATGTTTTTTTAGGCACAGAAGATTACTAGCACCATTTTTCCTCCTTCCTTTGTCTCTCCAAAGCAAAGCAAAAGGATGTACCCTTATTCCAGAAAGCATACAGAGAATGACTAAATTATTTCCTTGTAGAAAACACTCTCCTTCCCTGCTGTCAGTTTTCCTCTGTTTGGAAAACAGTGTTGCTGTTGGGAAACAGTGAGCTCTAAAAGCCTGTGCCTTGGCTCAGACAGTAAGAGTTGGCCTCAGCCCAAATAAGATGAATCTTCCCTGCGTGCAGAGACACTTGCTGATGGACATTACGTGCTACCTAAAGAAGGCTACAATTGCTCATTTCAGTATAGGAGCAAATTAGTAACCTCTTGTGACTGAGGAAAAATTATACTCAAAAGAGAAATGCCATAATTTTGAGAAATGATACATTTACAGTTTGTCTTTCCCTGCTGTTTTATGTGCTTTAGCACTGTCTGATGCCAGTGAAATTAAAGCATGGGATGAGGGAGGGGAATCATTATTCTGCTTTATTTTAAGGGTGCCCAGTGAATACTGTACCTGTGATCATCGAAGTATCTACGGCTCAGATAAGCAATAAAATAAAGGAGCATGACATTAATAGGATTGAGGAGAGAGCCAGTGAGAGCCTCATGAAGTTCAATAAGGCCAAGTGCAAGGTTCTGCACCTGGGTTGGGGCAATCCCAAGCACAATGCAGACTGGTAGTGAATGGATTGAAAGCAGCCCTGCAAAGAAGGACTTTGGGGACTAGGGCATACTAGTGGATGAAAAATTGTATATGACCTTGCAATGTGTGCTTGTAAACCAGAGATCCATTCATATCCTGGGCTGCATAAATTAAAGCATGAACAGCAGGTCAAGGGAGATGATTCTGTCCCTCTACTTTGCTCTTGTGAGACCCCACATGGAGAGCTGGGTCCAGTTCTGGAGAATCCAGAAGAAGAAAGACATGGACCTCTTAGAATGGGTCCAAAGGAGGGACATGAGTATGATCAGGGGACCGGAGCACCTCTCCTATGTGACAGGCTGAGAGAGTTGGGGTTTGGATTTGTTCAGCCTGGCCAAGAAAAGTTTCCATAGAGACTTTATTGCAGCCTTTCAATAAGGAGAAGACAGAGAAAAACTCTTTACCAAGGTCCGTAGTGACAGGACAAGGGTCAACAGCTTAAAACTGAAAGAGAGTAAGTTCGGACTGGACATAAGGAAGACACTTTTTAGAATGAGGGCTGACATTTTTTAGAATGAGGGCTTTAGAATGAGCTACTTGATCTAATGAAAGGTTTCCTTACCCATGGCAGGAGTGTTAGGCTAGATGATATTTAAAGGTCCCTTCCAACCAAAACCATACTGTGATTCTATGATATATGGCCTCACCTCCTTTGTTTCATTACTATTTTGAGGAAGATTTACTATTCAGCACTAAAATCTTACTTTGAAGATAGTGTAAAAGAAAAACCCAAGAAAAATAAGTTCTTTTGCACAATAGAAAAACCAGGATAGTAAATAATAAACTACTACAAATACAAACTACAAATAAGCAGCTGAATTTTATTTCACTGTATTAAATACTATGGGTATAGGTAGTGAAGCTTATTATATTTTCACTGTAATAAAATAATTTTTAATACTAGAATTATTAATATTCGTCTATTATGACTATTAATACAGTGAATATTAAAACAAGTGTAATAATAGATGAGATGAAAGAATGCTGACGCTCACTGCTATACTCATGTAAAATGAGACCACAATCCAGTTGCAGCCTTGGTTGATCTCTGATGCTCATAAATACCTGATGAAGAAACTGATGCAGAGGTGGAATCAGCCACAGTTACAGGAGAGAGAGCAGATCATAAAAATGATTGTGCAAGTTGTAGTGTAAAAGTGGCACTAAATCTCTGCCTCCCAAAGATGCTGAAATCAAAGTTTCAAATCGGTTGAGCAGAAAGAGAATGTTGCCCTGAGAGCTGTTTCTATGGGTATAACAGCTGAGGCATTTCATAAATATCCTAAGTGAAAGGTACAGAGCCAAAAAATGGGACTTTCCTAAATAAATCTAGCTATTTTAATGAGAAGTTATATGCCTTTTCTAAGCCATTTCCAACTTTACAACAAGAGCTTTACCTTGTGTTTGCTTAAGTGTGCTGTATCATTTTTTATCCATGTACTTATATGATAGAATGATGGCCAGGCAAGGATGAGGAATTAGGTTATACTGCCTATGTGGAGGGAAAAGATCCAAATACAAGGGTGTGTGCCATCAGACCTTGTGGATCTCACACACAGACATGTATAAATGTCTAGGGGCTATGGTACATTTCCTGCTAAGCCTGAGAAGCCTGGGTATTGGTTTTGCCAGGTCCTGGAAAAGCACCTCCTCTGTGAGGCCCAAATCAATCCTGCTCCTGTAAGACACAGGTTGTAGTGAGACAGCTAACTCTGGGCAGGCTCCTTGCCTATCACACCTGTGCAGCAGCTGTTATTGCTGGACTCTGTGCTGGCTATAGTTTCTCCACATTAAAAATTGGACGTCTTACTGGTGCTCCAAGGCAACTGAAGACTTAGACTACCAAAGCTGTATGCCAATAAATACTATACAGTGAAAGAGTGATTATTCTTTTTCCCCAAGAATTAAAAGGCTATTTTACCACTGTTAATTTAAAGGAAAATTACTTCAAATTCCATATCTTGGAGATAGACTTTAGGGTCCACATGTTTACAAAAGGCACTAAAAGGAAAGAAACATTTATTTTTTATCCGAGCTCTGCTCAGAAAAAAAATTATAGATTTTGATAATTATGTATCATTCACTGAAAAGCTTGTATTTCATGTGTGGCTGCACAACTTCATGGTATTTTCCCACAGAGATCATACTAAATGTTTCTTTGGTTGTAGACTTTGACTTTCAACTTTGAATAAAGCAATTCTGGATTAAAAAAACAAACAAATAAACAACATTTTCCACTCCTTTTGATTCCTCTGAGGTTCTGTGGGAAAAAAAAAGCAGCATTACAAACTATTTAAAAAAAAATATATATACAAATTACATGCCTGGAAAAGTCTAAATGCTTCTTATTATCTCATGACATGTAGCATTATTTTAAAGAATATTAAGCTCTTCACGGGAATATATTGTGGACAATATGGTTACCTAAATTCCCCAAGTCTATCTCACTTTGGTTAGGCCTTGGCTGTATTGCATTAGCAATGAAACAGTTACTTTAGCATTTCCTTTTGCAGCTTTCCATTACAATATATGTGAAATCCAGATGTATTTGTTTTCTTCCAAAGAGTTACCTTGGGAGACAAAATCATGGCTAATGAATCTGAATATGTTGGATCAGATCCCAGTCCAGATCTCTGAGAAACCCAAATTCCATTACCTCAAAAAAAATGAACCTAAAATACATTAAAAATGCTTTATATGCCAAATAACCATACATATTGAATCATATCAAAACCTATTGCTTTTGCTTGACAGGGAGAGTTAACACAGTTGAGACAGTGGAATTATAAATTTACTGTATAGGTAGTCTTTAAACTGTTTTTCTCACTTCACTTTTAAGAAAGAGTTCAGAAAAAATAGGCTTTACCAGGTTGAAGATTTTGTAAGTTGAATTTTATCTCTTTATGCCCCAGAAAGTTTTTTCTCCCCACTAAGTTCTAGTTTAGACATCTGAAAATAGGTCCTTACAATTCAAAACCTGACTAAATCCCAAGTGGGTTCTGACACTGCCAATGTATTATATTAGAATTAGTTATAGAAAACATAAAAATTTAAAACAGAGCCGTGGGAGGTAAAGCTAGAGATAATTATACAGAGGTGAGAGCAAAGTTGCTTCAAAATCAAATTGTACAGAGGTAATAGCAAACTTATTTCACCTCCTTTTTCCTCAACTGTAACAGGGATCTTTCACTTGTCTCCATCACTGCATTTTTTGTTATTGCTATTTTGATCATGATGATCAATTCTGGTCCTATAGCATTAAAGACCTTTTACAAAGAAGAGCTGCTGAAGAGTCATCTGCTTGCAGTTAGGAGGCAAAACCTCAGAGCATGTATAAACTCTAGCACGTACTGAGCACATAGCACTGACCCACTCCCCTGCCTCCCTTCCAATATTCTTGTGTTTCCAAACTCTCTAGAGATTGGCCTTTTCAAGTAATATTTTCCAGAGCAGAAACAAAAAAAACAGCTAAAAAGCCATACCAAACTTCTTCTTCAGCAGTTCTGGGGTATACAGTATCCTTTAGGAAATGGTTTGTGCTGAGCATCTCAATATCTTATACAATAAAATCTGAAATTTATTTAGTACTACTTTAAATAAAGTTGCTATTGTTTGTGCAACTTTCCAGTCAACAGTCACTTCTTTATCATCCAATTCCATTAATCTGTTTCCCACATTCCTGGAGGGAACCATAGGATTTTAGCATCTTGCTATAAAACCTATTAAAGTTACTGAAGATTTCTTATTACCACTTCCAGTAAGTTTGATTTATTTTTTTCTCAATGACACATCTTCAGTGAGTGTAAAAGGCCATAGGCCATTGAAATTTAGAGCTTTCCAATAAATCTATTTGAGATGAACATGGTTTTAAATATACCTATTCTACATCCTGAATAAAGACTTAAAAATTTTGGCAAGTGACAAACATGAGAGTGAAGGGAGAAAAAAATGGTGATAAGAAGGAGAGAGGGAGTCCTTCCTTTTTTTGAAAATCTTTGAAATATTGTTTCATTCCATGTGTAGAACAAGAAAGTCTTTTTTTTTGTTATTATTTTCTTTGACTATAATCTAATTGAGTTCTATTTATGGTATTTTAAAATTAGGTAGCACTATATGGAAGCTTCTGTCCTTTACACTGGAATTCTTCACAAACACAATTAACATGCCAGAGAGAGATGATTGTCTGATATTGAAAAAAATAATTTTTTTCTGATTCTTTCCTCATACCTTCTAGATGACTTCAAATTACTCTATCAAGATGCTACATTTCTTCTCTGGAGAGCAGAGAAAATTAATGCAATATGATGGATGAATATTATACAAACTTTTGTTGACTGTAAGGGTTTTAATCAAGGACTTAATTTTGTCCTTTTTCATACCCAGAATATTTCTTGGAAATTTCTTTATTAAGAAGGAAGAAAGACTAAACAGTACATTAATTAGAAGTAGAAAACTAGTAGTAAGGTGGGCACAGAGCTCTGGAAGGATTTAGTAAAGTGATTGTGATGAGTTACCTTTTTGTGACTAGTCAGTTATTAAACTTATTAACACAAAAGATTCTGGATTTGCCACTCATTGCCAGAAAGAGGGAATTTTCATAATACAATGTTAAGGATGTATCCTAAAGCTGAGCTTAATTTACAATAGCTGTTAGCAAAAACATCTTTTCCTAGAAACAGAATGTTGTTTATTCTTACAGATAATTGGTATTAAAGGACTATGCAACATTGTGGCTTTTGCCTGTCCAAATAGTTTAATTTTCTTACCAGTAATTGTCATAGTATATTAATTTTCACTTCACTAATTCTTTTTAAAGATGTAAATGTATTCTTCCTCTGGGATGAGGAGGGTATGTGGCACTAATGAAACTTATAGTCTACAGTACATTTTTGAAATAAAGGCGTTAAACTTCTACAAGGCAACTAGGTCCTTCTGTTGAAATAACTGGAAAGAATGTGTGAGCATTTGAGGGTTTTAAGATGAAGACTGCAAGAAAAAGATTCACACCTTTTAACTGAAATATGTCTTTAAATGCTTGCTTTAATCGCTACAATTTTCTTTGAGGGATATTTCTTAAAGACAGAGGAACATGACTATGGCTGTGTTGTAAAGTCTGTAAAGACTGAAATCCTTAAGTCCTTTGTTAGGTCTCCCTATGCCTTCTCACTTGATGTCCCATGGGGATGTAAGAACTACAGGGGCAAGGTGCTGACTGCTGGAGGTGGGTGCAGTGAGTGGATTTGGGACCGGGCATTGGAGTCAGATGGGGGTGCAGGTGCCCTGGGTTTGTGGTTTTAGCAGCTGAAGTCTGTGGGGTCTCAGGAAGACAAACTAAAGTGGGTGAGGGCCTCGATTTCAGCCACTGGGGCAGGGAACAGTGTGCATCCTGAAAACCAGCTATGAGGGGACCAGGTGAATGATGTGAGTGATGGGTTTCATGGCAGTGTCAGGGCTGGGGCTGCAGTCACAGCCCATGTTCCCAGTGCTGGCTGCTGGGTGTGGTGGTGAGTGTCTGTATCTCCCACAAGCCAGGTGTGCATGGGGTGTATGTGTGTCCCCTGCAGCAAAACCTGTCGGGGCAAGAGGCTCTGGGTTTGGGCAAGGGAAGCAAAGGGGTGGAGGAGTTGTGCTGATGTTCAGGGACTCTGTGAAATGTGCTTGTGACTCTGGAAGGTGTCTGTGTATGTCTCTGGGATACACACTCAACTTCAGTACTGTCTGAACCTGCAACAGCCTTGTCCCTCAGCCTGGACAGAGACACCAGGTCCCTGGGCAGAAGAGGACTCCCAGGCTCTGGGACTGCAAAACTTGTAACATCCCTTAACAATTTTTTGTATAAAAGAACATAATGCTTGGGGATTTTAAAACTAATTTTCTTTCTGCTTTTTAAATATCATTGGATTGACACTTTTGTGAAAAATTAGATCAAACAGAAACTCATTTGGGGAAGTTATAAGACAGAAAGCAGAGAGGAGATCCTGGGATTCAGCCTCAGCATGAGTAAACACCATCCGATTTCCAGAACTGCAAATAAACATATTATAGAAGTAATATAGTAAAATTATTTGTTTGTATTCATAACTGTTACTTAGCTTAGTCAGCTAAGCACAGTTCCTTCATGTCTGACCTCAGCAGACCCACCATGTCTGCAGGAGTCCAGTGTCCCACTATGGGATTTTGGAGTTATATAAAAAAAATATGCCTTCTGAGTCTTTGAAGATGAAACAATGTTGTCTGCTTTTCAAACATTTTTCTTTTTGATTTTGTGGTGTAAGAGCACAATAAAAAGCAGAAGTTTTTTCAACAAACTGAGGAAGAATTTGAGCATTTGCAAGGAGTGAGAAATTTAGTATTTCTGGTGACCATGCCTGCTGTTATCACAGTCATCCAGGAAGAATCAAACAACAGCCAGAGCATAAGGAAAGATAAGTTACTTTCCATGTATGGCAGTCTTAGTAACATTTCAGCTAATGAAAGATGCAGAATTAAAAGATAATCACACATATAACCAAGCTATGCAATACTTGTACTTAAGAATAAAATGGAAGGAGATAGGTGGGACAGCTTGCCTTTTAAACTGTATCAGAAACAAAGGTTTGACATTCTGGGATTTGTGTGTGTATTTTGGGGAACAAGATTCCAAATTTTGCTTTATATCTGGCCTGTTTTCCACTCCAGTGACATTATACAATTACAATAAAATAGTCTTTAAGGCAGAGGCAGTGCTGAGGTGCTTCCTGTATTGCCTAGCTTTGTGTGCCTGCAGACTGAGTTAAAGATATTGGAATCAGGGAAATCAGGTTTTCAACTGTTTTCATGGTCAAGGTTTTGAGAACTGTCATTCAAAAGCTTGTTATGGATGACAGAAAGATATTTTTTTCCATTTTGGATCAAGAACCTTACAGGAAATCACTCGGATTTTGATATCCTTGGCACTAAGTTGGTTTACAAGTGAGTTGGATTTTCATTAGAAAAAGACATGAGACTATTGTTAGCTTAGGATCCATTTAAAAATAGTCAGGGCCTAATGCCTTGAGGTTTTGAAATCAATGAGAGTGGAGAATGCTTGGTATCCCTGGAATTATGCAGTGCTTCAAAAATTATTTAAAGTACAGTGTTTCCTTTGTTATATTCTACATGTAAAGCATTGATTTTCAATAGAGTCCTTTTCTAAGGAAGTGAATCATAGCATGGGCTAATATTTAATAAAAATACAAAAGATATCCAAGTCGGCTTTAAGTGCTTGTTTATTTCTGAATACTCTGATTACAGAAATATATTTTTACCCCAAAACTCTATTGAAAGGAAAACAAAAATAGCCAGATGTTATGTTTTTAAAAAGTTTATCCAAAACTTCAAAATTCTCGAAAACCAGCTTTCTGCCCCATCAGTTCTCATGAGCTTCTCCTTGTCCTTTTTAAAGTATTGTGATCACTGTCTGCATTCATTTGTATTTAAACACAGCACTTCCAGGAAGGAAAACCTGCACTGTGGAGAGAGTTTCATTTACACAGGAAACACATCTAGCTGACAGCCATAGCTTAATTACTGGCAAAGAGCCCTATATATATTTGCCTCCTATAAAGCCAAACTGCATTGCTCTCCAGAAAAAAATATTTTCCTCTTAGTGCGACCTGCCATTTGTACAAGTTAGTGTCAAGGATGGATTTCAGTGCTGTGATGACAGATTTGGAACCCATAGTGCAGTTTACATGTCAAGTAAAATTATGTGGACATACTTCATTTTTCACAGCAATCGTTCACAAAACTCAGGAACATCAATAGATTTGTAGCCTTCAGAGTGTGAAAATGTTTTGCTGAGGAGTGTCATGCTGGATTGCTCACCCTTAATAATGCTCTTCCACATTTGTTTTCACAAAGAAAACCAGCTCAGGGCGAAATGAAGTATCACACTGACTGCTGCTGTGCTTCCCTCTAAAAGGGCAAAGAGATGCCATCAGCCCCATCAGCTGGCTTCATTTGCAAAGCAATCAATCTAAATGAAAGATTATTCAAGATCCCCCACAGAACGGGACAAGGGCTTAAAACCCCTGATGCTTCTGCAGTGAAAATAATATTTCATTTTTAGTCTGGTTGTTTGCTGTTTTAAATTTTGGGGGCAGCTGTGATTTTCTGTCAGAGGGTGATTATTCATTTCATAATAAAGGAAACAAGAGGTAAATAAAAATGCAACATGTTGTGCTGTTCTTTTTTTTTCAAGATGTACACATCTGTTTTTAACTATTTTGGTCATAGAATCACTCAGGTTGGAGAAGACTCCCCTCCCCTCTCCTGTCCCTTGCCCCCTCCCCTCCCTTCCCCTCCTCTCCCCCTTCTTCTTTCATTATTAAAAAATTTCCAGTCAGCTGCTAACTATTTAAAAAACATTAAATTACTAGGTTTTTTGTTAAGCTTAAAAATAACTTTTTTTTTCCTCCATCTCTCATTTTTGTTCTTGTAATGCTCAGAGACAGACTTCCTGGACTGCAAGGGACCACTTTTTTTTCCAAAACTTGGTTTTGGTAACCAGGGAGTTCATTTTCCTAAGAGAAAGTGCACGAAGCCACAGTTGATTCGTGATGCTTGTTGCAAAGACTCATGGGTAAATTAAGAGTTGTACAAAACAACATGAATGCAGCACACAAAAATGCACAAATGACGTGAGATTATATCTTGCAGGAAAGATAGTATTGTTAACACTTCATAGTGCATTCATGAGCACTTCCAACTTGTCAGCAGCTTCTGCAAACAATTAGGAGGTCAGCTTCAGGCTGGAGCTAAGGGCTCACAATCATCTCTGCCTGAGACCTGTGTGGCATCATTTTGGTGAAATCAATGAAACCTTGCCACATACTCAGCTTCAGCAACATCAGAGATGTGTTTTTCCATTTACTTCTGGATTTGCAAATAGTAGGTCTGATGCCACCATCAGATCAAAGTCTTGCTTTTGAAGCTAAAATACAATTTAAATGTGTATTGCTTTCCAAATCATTACAATTTTTTTAAAAACTTTTAAATATTACTGAAGATCAGTAGGTTACCCAGAGAAGCTGTGGATGCCGCATCTCTGGAAATGTTCAAGGCCAGGTTGGATGGGGGCTGGAGCAACCTGGTCTAGTGGAAGGTGTCCCTGCCCATGGCAGAGGGGTTGAAACTAGATGATGTTTAAGGTCCCTTCCAACACAAACCATTGCATGACTCTATGATTTATTATGAGTAGTAAAGGGGTGTCAGGAGGATACAACAATATATTCAGAATTCTTCTCAAGACAGTTTACTATACTTCTTTACTTGTCATTCTGCCTAACCTTACAAAGTCATTTAATCCTATATCCCAGCTTGTAGATGGAGTGGTGGTAAAGTAATTGTACTGAGTTATTACCTCATAAAACAACTTGATCTGCATGAGATTGATCTTGGATCACCACTCGACTCTACAAAAAACATGAAGAAGACCAGGTGAGAAAACATACCGTATAAAAACTTACTTACACATGAGTCTCACTCAACAATGACAAAAATCTATTTCTTTTGTGTGCAAAAAGAAAACAGTTGTGGAAAGGGCAAAAATTGTGAAAGATTTTGTACATCAATGAAAAATTTATTTTCACATCTAGATGGAATTTATTTTAAAGGAAACATACTTAATTTAATGCATTATCATAATATATCAAAGATACAATATTTATGAAGATAGCTTGTGTGAGCAGAGAGGCACTCACGAACAGGCTGGTCTTCTTCTATACTAGACCTTTTGGATATAACAGTCCTGGGAGAGCCTAAGCACTACCACACACATAGAAAATGCATACTATTTTACTGAAATATTACAGATAGCTTACCTAACTCTTTACTATTCCTCTTAGGCCAGGTGATCCTCTAAGACAATGGCTGCAAGAGAGAAACAGCAGTTATAACAGTTAGGAATTAGCCTTCCTCTCAGGAGGAACACATCTGATGGTCTAATTTTTTTGCTCTAAGACCTCTAAGAGTGTCACACATGTCACATGTGCTGGAGATTCCTCTAGCAGCTGAGGAGATTTACCTTTCTTTAGCTCTGTTTGTTTTGTAAAGGGAGGAAAAGGAGTAGGACCATAAATCAGTCCCTTCCCACCCAGCTCATTTCATTTACTCTTGGTCCCATCTGGGCCCTATTAATTGTAAAGCACCAGGGCTGCAATCAGCAAAGCATGGGGCACTGCAGAGCTCCTTACCACTCAGCCTCAGAACAAATGCTGTCAGGGGAAATTAGGTCATAAAATAATTTCCTGAACCTGTGTTGTATAAGAAACTGGAAGCAAGCACATGTTTCAGAATAGAGCTCTGTTAGGATGACTTTCACTTTTTGTTTCCATCTCTTGATAAAATGACGTTGCTTTCATTATATTTTAAATCCCGCAACTGATACATGGGCTGTATTACAGCAGTACTTTGTAATTGGGTTTGGGAGGCCTTGTTGTTGTCCACAGTAATTTTAATGACCTAATAAGGTGTTGCTGGTGTCTTAACCATATGTGTATTTTATACTTAGATTTCTAATCAGATACATTAGCCAAGAGTACAAAAATCTCTTTCAATTAAGTATTTGAGCAGAATAAAAAAAAGAGTGCAGAACAGCTAATACTAAGTCACAGTGTTTTGACTAACTGAGTGGCAAACCATAATATTGTTCTTATTTGGATCTAATCAACTGAACCTGGTATCAACTGAACCTGGGGTCAATCAGGATTTTGAGGAAGGACATTGTTCTACAAAATACACAGTCACCGTAAATAGCATCTACATGAAAATCAGTGTAAGCTGCTGTATGATATCAGACCTTGAAAGTGTGCCTGCATATCTGCTGACATTAAAGCAGCTGATCTTGCTGAAATCAATTAATTGTAGGATCAGCTGGAAGGAAACATTGCAAGTCACCTAGTCCAACCTACCACGAATCTATCACTAACAGCACACACTTCACTACCAGCTAACTTCAAGAAGTTAGCCATAGCTTTGTCTATTTCTCAGTCTCTTTTTATATCTCTTCCAATACTACACATTTAATTTATTTGAATCAAGATTTTTATCTTAATATTTGACTTGAATCTCCCAAACCTTCTAAGTCCCTCTTGCAGACAGACTCAGATGCAAAAATTTGAAGCAGAAATAAAGTTTTCTGATTTTCTGGTGTATTGGGACTGTGCTGTTAATGTATGGAGGGTACATACATCTTATTTCATTTATCTGTGATGTATCATACTTTGTTCTGTTTGTTTTTCTAAAGCATTACACATAAAAATATCCAGCTCATCATCATCAGGATGCAAAAGTCTTGCATTTTGTCCTAGAGGAGCTCAAAATATTTTGTTTGTGAATTAGAGATAAACCTACACACCTACAACTCAGGTGAACAAAATCAGACTTTGAACTCAATGAATTGGATAAATGTTCAATACAGCAAGCAATTCTCATGTCAGTACAGTATATAACGGTTATAACTGTTAAGTTGTACTGAAATAAAACATAAAATAGATTCGTTGTATCATTTAGGTCACAGAAGACCTCTAAGATCATCCAGTCCAGCCATTAACTCAGAACTTCCAAGTTCTACAACTAAACCATGTTCTTAAGTGCTACATCTACACATCTTTTAAATACCACCAGGGATGGTGACTCAACCACTTCACTAGATAGCCTATTCCAGTGCTTGACAACCTTTTCCACGAAGAAATCTTTACTAATATACCATCTAAGCCTCTCCTAGTGCAACTTGAGGCCATTTCTTCTTGTTCCATCTCTTATTACTTAGGAGAAGAGACTGATCCACACATCGCTACAGACTCCCTTCAGGTAGTTGTAGAAAGAGATACAGTCTCACCTTGAGGCTCCTTTTCTCCACCTTAAACAACCCCAATGCCCACAGCTTCTCCTTATCAGACTGCTGCTCCAGACTCTTCACCATCTTTGTTGCCTTTCTCTGGACCTACTCCAGCACCTCAATGTCTTTCTTGTGGTCAGGGTCCCGAAACTGAACACAGGACTCAAGGTGCAGCCTCACCAGTGCCGAGTACAGAGGGACAATCACTGCCCTGTTCCTGCTGGCCACACTATTGCTGATGAAAGTCAGGATGCTATTGCCCTTCTTGGCCACCTGGATACAAAAATGGCTTCTGTTCAGCTGGCTGTTGACCAGCATCCCCAGGTCCTTTTCTGTCGGAGGTGGGCCAGCAGAAGCCTACAGAGAATGGAGAAAGATGCAACAGAGCTGCAAGGAAGTCTCAGAGGA
>JAYRBT010000001.1:94067308-94082802 GCA_036023395.1 Myiotriccus ornatus
AAAAAATCCAATGCGCAGGCTGGAAGGTGTAAAGACCTTCCCCGGTTCTTCGTTCGCGAAGACTGGCCATTACTTAGTGTTATTAATGTTATTTTAGTATTCCATGTGTGGTTTTCATTAAATTGGAAGGGCCATTCATTTACTGACACGAGTAAAATATTTTCTATGAATTCCTATTGCTTTCTTCAAAATATAGACAAGAAAATATGAAGAGCCACAATGAATCAGAGTAAATATGATCTAATTTTTCCTGTTTATGTAAGTGATAATAACAGCTGTATAGGAAAAAGTGTATGAACAGGAAATGAATAGCAGCATACTTTCTCAACACTACCACAGATTTCCTGAGCTTTATCGTTAATAGCCCTGAATGCATTCTTTCGTGTACTTGTTTGATCTATTTTTTAATTCATGTAGACTGTCAGCATCCACAACAATCTATATAATTATATTAATTTCACTTGTTAACTTTGGGACTAAGTTTTTAAGTGCTAGCAAAACTGTATTAATTTGTTCTTATCTGCAGAAAGCATCCCAGATGATACTGGGAATTAGGTCTCAGGAGCACATATTAAACAAAAACATATTCAGTGTTAATGCTGCAATAATATACCCTGTCTTCCAAAGAACTTAGTGATATCATAGACATCTGTGCTCCATCAAGTCAGATGTCTGAGCTGTGAACTATTCAAATATGAAGATTCAAAGCCCCTGGAGTTATGACACCAATGCATGGAATTTCATGGATGTTTTGTTTATATACATTTTCATTCTCTGAGTGACAGTAAAACAAATAAAGAAGAAAGGTGCATATTTCCAGAACAGATTTGCCTGGAAACAACCCTGTAACTTCTTTATTAAAAGATAAGGCAGCTTTGGGCTAATTTAAGACCCATAGTAAATCACGTTGTAAAAGCAATTAAGTAAAGATCTACAATACTGCAGTTGACTTTTTTGCATATATGAGCATATAAATTGTACAGATGGAACTGTTATTTCAATATAGGTATTTAACAGAGGTAAAATATGCCTCTTTTGTGCACAGACTTTGATCTGACTTCATGGTTCCTCAGAATTCAAATTCAAGAGCTGTTTCTTTCTGATGATTGGCATCGAAGAAGGAAAGGTATGGAAGACTTGAGTGTTTATTATTGGCAAAAAAACAAACAAAATTTTTTAAACTGGAGTATGTCCAATCAAATGCAATGGCCAAAGAACCAGGCAAAATAAAATAAGAAATAGAGATAATTTTGGCTGTAGGAAGGGTGCACTACAAAATGCATCTTTTATTAATATTTTTCTGCATATTGAGTAATCACCCAAGTGACTTTCAATATTAAATACTGAAATATTCCACTCAAAGTATTCAGTTTACTGCTGATTAGAGCCTCAAATTCTGTGTTGATGAAAATTTGAAGTATAAACAAAAAATAAAAATTGTGTCATTTTGTAAGAAAATTAATTAATTTTCTTTAAAAATAGGAATAATTGTTCTAGTTCCTTTGGTTTTTTTACATCAGAATACTAGCAAGTAGCCAGATGTTTTATTTCTGAAGCACTGTCCAAGAATCAGGGCACTGGGAAGGTCAGCCCTATGGGATCAGAGGCAGCCTGAGGAGTTTCACAGAACCAGGAACAGGCTGCATAACAAACCTGTGAGCCAGAGTTTAAACTAGGAGACTTTCAGAGAAATCCCTGAAGAAATACAAGGCTGCAAGACTTTGCTGGAGAATTCCTGATTACTTCTAGCATTTTTTATATTGCTACCATACCTATATAGCACATAGATACTGGCTGCATAGTGGGGGATGTAGAGACAGATTTTCAGGAGTATTTACCAGCTAATCAAGGGCAAATAGTCACAGGTTTTCAGCAGGTTATTGAAACGTTCTGATTTGAAACCAAGGTACAAAGCTTACTCAAATGCTTTTGAAACCCCACAAAGGGACAGAACCCAGCTTTAAAGACCATAAAGTATCATCTCTCTTCCCAGGGAAGGACAAACAAGAAAAATAACAAGCCAGGAATTAGACTGGTGCAAAGGAAAGTGTCTCGGAGTGGTCATGTCAAGGATAGGTGAGGGCAGGCTGTGACATTCATGTCAGCTACAGAGGATTTTCAGCATGTTCCCAGTTGATGTGATCTTCCTAATAGTGAACCAGAAGCTGTGAAAGGCTCAAGGGCTACTGTGCCCCTGTAGATCTCTTACAGACATACAAAGTTTTCCTCCACTAAATGAAGGATACACAGGCCTTTGCACACCTTACTTCCTCAGTGAGGTATTAAACTCTAACTTGCTAAACCACTAAAGATGGTGGAGAACACTGAATCTTTAATTCTTCTAATGAATTAACTTCTTTTACAGGCTTGCATCATGATGAATCAAAATCTACTGACTCTTCCCCTCAAAAAGAAAGTCTGTCTCTCCTATCAAATAAGTTAAATTGTGGCGACTGCAACATATCAGGCCTATTAGCATGATCTGAGAATAAGTCATGTTAGCAACAAGTTAATGTTGTGGGTCAGTAAGGCCCATGGCGGCCTGAACAAGTTATGTGCGTTCATCCAAGAGTGTGCTGTATGAGGACCTAAAAGACAGATAAAATTGGACTCCATGGACAAATCTTACTGTGTTTCTTCTTTTTTTGTTTTCCTTTTTTTCCCCCCTTTTGTTTAACAAATGATTCAACAATCTTGTTTCTTTCAACATATATTTTTTTCCATTTTGTTCATTAATTTGGAAGTAAAAGTAGTCTATTATGGAATGCCTTTTTACAGAACACCTCTCAACTCTCAGATGTATAAGCCAGGAATTCCATGCATTTCTACTGAGGGTTTCTGTTGTAAATCATTACAAAAGTTTGTTTGGCTTATGACTTGAAAGTCAAAAAACCACTGAAATTTGCATTTATTAAGTATGGACTTTTGATCCCACTCTTCACAGGAAAACAGCAGTGAATGGAACTTTTTCCCTCCTCTACACATCCCTCAACTTTCTAGTTCTGGGGATTCATCTGTATTTAAGAAGATCACCTGGTGATTAATGCAAATACTTAGTCAACATTTGGTCTGTAAAAGTCTTCGCCTACCTCTTCTTTTTAAAACAAAGAAATAAACCCCATATATTTTGTAGCAAATAATTTAAAGCACTTACCTTTTGCCTGTAAACAAAACTCTCCAACAGAAATCAAATGGGAAAACCCACTGCACTGTTTTGATATGACAGTAACTACAAGACAAAATTACTTTTCAAGCAGAGAATGAGAGGATGAAGGCTACAATATCAGTAAGTTCTTGTTTTATATAATCCATGGTCTTTCAAATCAGGCATATTGCCAATGGTATCACTTTTAGGGGACATTTATAATGTGAGTTGCAAGACAAAGAAAACTCAGGTCCCAGCAATATTCCAGCAATAAACTCTTACAAAGTTACACAAAGTTTGTAACAAAATAGCAAAGATCAGCATGTGAACAACTGTGGACCTGCATGAACACTCCTGAACTTCTATGCCTGCATAAAACTGCAAAGTAGGGATGGGTTTTGGTCCTGTGGATGGTGATATTGATGTGGCTGCTACAACTGTATTTATGGACCCGGGAAGACTGTGCAGCCTTCAGGCCTGTGGGTTTCTATCAAAGTCTTGCAGTGCAGTTAGGCCACATGCTGCTGTCTTAATTTACATGCTCAGGTGGCTTAAAGCTCGTCTTTATACAGCAATAATTCTGCTGAAACTAAGTACAGGTATGGTTTCCTTCATTCCTGCAAGGTTTCCCTGTGAGGTGCTCTGAGTTACGCCAGGTCTCACTGAAGACAAGGAAACAAGCCTGGACTGGCTTAACACAGATGCATATGATTAAACTTATCAGAATAAAGGATCTGGCCCGCTCATTTCGGTTATTAAGTGATTATATTTTTTGCTATTTTAGTCCTTTCTTCTGAAATTAAATGCACTGAAGTACAAATATATTTCCCAGTGTATAGATTAATTAAATCAGTTTTCGTTCCAACTTTGAGAGACAGAAAAAAGATTCCTTTCTTAAAATGGTGTAGGCCTGCATATCATCATTAGGAGTTTTGCCATGCATCCCTTGAGCTGTCTAATTTTTACTTTAAAAACTCCCTTTAAAAACTCCTGTCTGCAACTGACAGGAGCAATAAGTCTCAAAAAGCTTGCCAAAATTACCATGTCCCTTTGTATATTTTTTTAAAAAGTAACATTTGGACCAAAGTATGCAGTGCTGCTAGGTGAGGCAGTTGTTTCTTTAAGCTTATGGACTAGAAAGCTGTTGGGGAGTGTGTTACTCATGTCTGAGCTGGTTCTAGTTACAGGAATCCAATGGGCTGGAAATTTGGGCATAACAGCCTTTGGAGCTCGCAGAAGTGCTGCTGAGATTTGTCCAGCTCAGAAGAAATAAAAAAAAAAAAGGCCAGATTTTTCCTTAATAATATATAAACATTTTTGAGAATAGCCTTGCCTGAAAACCTGTACAACCTGATCAAGAACTGCAAATTGTACTTTATACTACCTTAAAAGACACTGATGTTCTCCCAGAACAATAAGACCTGCCTACCCATATGGAAGGGATGTCTTTGCTTTCAGAGGTCCAGATCCAGTCACCTTTACCTTATGAGCAGCCTTATTGAAATTACTGAAAGTTTACTGAAGTATAAGACAGGATCTAACTTGACTAAATGTATCAGAATGCAGACTGAAGTTTTAAGTGCTAAGTCACAATCTATGCTTTACTTATGGAAACTGGAGAAATATAAAAATCTCAGAGACTGAAGAAGAACATAGATGGAGGGTAGTTCCCTGTGTAACTTGCATGCCCAAATACATTTGCTCAACCATTTTTCAAGTATTATAGTTTTCTGAAAACACTTCCTTTTTATGTTTTTTATTTGTAGCATGTATTTTTAAAAGCTTTTCTTCCATGCTCCTCATGTGTTTTGTTTTTTTTTGTGCTTGTGGTTTTTTCCTTGTTTTTTTGTTTGTTGGTTTGGTTTTTTTTCTTCTTTTTCTTTCAATTTCTCTTGGTTTTGGTTTTGAGGTGGTTTTTTTGTGTGTGTGGTTTTCTGTTGTTTTGTTGTTGTTGTTTGTGGGTTTGTTTTTGTTTTTATTTTGTTGGTTGGGAATTTGTTTGTTTTGTTTCTTTTGTTTGTTTTTAAATATCATATTTGCAGTATTATTTGCTACAGATTGGACATATATAGACCAAATTCATTAATGCTGATATGGTCAATAAGCTTTTTTTCCCATGAAGGATAGAAGAGAGCAAGTGCCACACACTGCTAAACAAATTGCAGAATTTGTGTTATCTAGGGCATATGTGTAGCATTACTAATAATTAGAGTATAAGTTGCTGCTTTTCTGTTCTTCAATAATGACCTGTACTGGGGAAAGTATTGCTCACTTCCTTAGACCTTCCTCTCATTCCCTCATACTTTGGCCAAAGTGTTGCGCTAATCTTGACAGAAGCCTGTCTCCATTGCCTCATACTGTGGGTGGTCATTCCCAGCAGACCATTTTTTTCCAATTAGGTTAAAGCTTTTCAAACACATCTGAATTTTATTATCTGCTGTAGGTAAATCTACAAGGTACAGAGCAATGAGCAGCCTGTTGTTTATTCACAAGAAATGGGATTGATTATCTCTATCACATAGCGCTGAGGCATAAGAGGGTAGCAGTCTCCACCCTTTGGCCAGAGAAGAGCAAAACTAAGTCATCATACCTGTAGCCAAAAGTCAGGTGGTTGCCGGGGTTTGTTTGTTTGCTTGCTTGTCTGTTTGTTTGTTTTTACCCTTCAGTGAAGACTCTGAAAGGAGGAAATATTTTAATTCTGATCCAAAATTGAGCCCCTCAAATTTGGAAATCGGTATTGCTGTTCAGTGATGGGAAATCCAGTGATGTTGCAATTAAAAATTAACTCAAATGTATGCCTATAAATCAGCAAATGTGTGGACTCTGCATGTTATTTTATTACTGAAGAATGTTGTTTGGAAGTTGTGTGATAGATAAAGGATTAACAAAATCTTAGAATAAGATCCACTAATTATTATTGTTACTTCCAGGCAGTTTTGCAATGCTTCCCTTCAAGCAAAAAAAAAAGTATTAAATAAAGAACTAACTACTGGTGTAAGTGTATTAGAAGAACTAACCTCCTTTTCAGGAATATTTTAAAAGATAATTTAGAGACACAATTATTTTACTATTTGGCCTCATTACTGATGCAGAAAATAATATGATTTCCAGTGGCTTATCATGGCACAACTTTTAGTTACTCTAAAGCAGAAAATGTTTAAAGAAATTTTATGCCAAATTTTTTGGTCATTCATTCAGAAAAAATGATATCATAAAAGATTTATCATGTTCTAAGAAAAAAATACCAGCAACAATTTTCATATAATACATCAAAGTGGATTGTTACTAGGTTTTGAGGTTTTCAAAATACAAGACTGCTGTTGCATGGATGCTACAAACACAGTAAAACAGTAAATTGACTGAAGGTGAAAGGAATGCTTTGGTAGACACTCATTAACTTCCTTTCTGTGGTGAAAAAATTCAGCAAATTAGTTTTGAGTCTGCAGGGTCTATTTAAAACTGAAAACATCTGCTCAAGGGCTGTTGAAATGCCACTCAGAATAAATTAATTTTATCTGGAGAAAAAAATACCTATGCAGTGGCTAGGAATGGTTTTGAAAGGATAAGCTAATATGAATTTGAAAGAACTGAACAGCAAAAGGAGACATATATTGGAAAAGTCTGTTTCACTTACTTTTTTTTTATTTTTTATGTGCATTTATTTGGCTGTGCTAACCCAACAGAATGCCAGTATCTAGACATCATCATTAACAATTCACGATGAAGCTCCTCTTTACCTGTAGGACTAATATTTTCCTATTTCGTTTAATGGGAATTTTGAAATAATAAGGACATTTGGATCTCTGTTTGGCATGGTTTATCACATGGTAAATGAACTGGAAAATCGAGCAACATGACTTAACTGTATGCTGCACTTACATGTGCTAAGACACAGGTGTTTATAAAAATCTTTTGGATACATGCCAGAAAAAAGTCTTAGAAGAAATAGAGATATTTAAGGCTTGTGATAGTGCTTTTGGCCAGACTATAGTCTAGCAACTGAAATGTGCTCATCTTTTCCAGAATCAGATCTAAGATATTTCTACCGAACTGAAAGAGGGTTCATTTAGATTAGAAATTAGGTAGAAATTCTTAACTGAGAGAGGGTGGTGAGACACTGGAAGAGGCTGCCCAAAGAAGTTGTGGTGTCCCATCCCTGGTGTGTTTAAGGCCAGCTTGAATGGGGCATTAAGAAACCTGGTCTAGTGAAGGGTGTTGGAATTAGATGATCTTTAATGTCCCTTCCAACACAAACGATCTTGTCATTCTATGACTCTGCAATTCTGTGATAACTTTTCTTCTGTGCAAAAGGTCTATACAGAAACAGCCCTATTAGCCAAGGCCACCCTTGAGATTTGAACCTATCACTACCATTAATGTATTTTTACAAGTGCTGAAGATTTGTAGATAAATACTCTCAAATTAAGGGAGATGGAAAAATTTAACTTTAATCTCTTTGTTCCAAGTAAAAGCTAAGAAAATCACCCATGTTTCTAACATTAATCCTTAAATGCCTAAATTGTCATTAACAATGTATTGCCGTTGTAAATTTTGAGACTATATTCCACCATTCCTGAGGATGTTGTGTTTAACCAGTGCCACTTGTTCAAAAAGGTTGCCTTTTCCAGGGAAAATTCCCTAATTTCCTGAGAAGATGTAATTCTGCACCTCATTGTACCTTGTGAGGTAGGCTGCTTGTCTTGCAAGGGCACATTGCAGTGATTCAGCTGAAGCTAAACTTAAACAACTTAAGTAAGCTGCTTCAGTGGTATATTTCTCTCTAAGATATTGTTGATTTAGATTTTGTGCTAGTTGGAGTTTGATTCATTTCAGTGATTGTGACACAAAATCATACCTGTGAGCCATAAAGCTCACCTACAGGGGAGTGACATCAATCAGTCAAGTGGTGAAACATGTCGCTGTTGGCAAATTCCAGAATAATGTTTATATTTATCTGATGTCTGCTGTGTTCAGGGTAACATTCTCATTCTCACTTCCTTTTCCTGAAGTGAAAAATACCTCTCATTCAGAAATGAGGAGAACTAGATGAGTGAGGATTCATTACCTTTTTTTTTGTCTTCGAATTCAGAAGGCAACATAAACACATGTAGAAATATCACCTTTTTCTTAAAAAACCTCATTAATTTCCTACAGAAGTGCAAGACCCAAAATGTTTTTAAAGATGATATTTTTTTTCTGTTTAGATATAACCCGTCCAGGCAGCTGATATGTATTTGTAGCTTCTCATGAGCTTTAGTCCTTCTGTGGACCTAACAGCATTTCAGCTTGACATATGGTGCCCTCATGGGTCATTAGCATCTGAGTCTGAAAGTACTTACTGAGTCCAGGAAAACACTCATGGAGTCCATTCAGATGAAAATGCTGTAAGCTGGTGTTCACAAACAAAAAGGTATTAAGTACCTCTTAAAACTCACTACAGTGTTTGCCTGCAGTTCCCCAAATAGAAAGTTATCCAAGAACTCCCCTTTCCCTCTCATTTCAAGCTTAATGTGTTTGTGATCCTATTTATGAACCACTGTTGTGCATTATGGGATGATACTGTCAAGCTGGATCACAGAAGATAGTGAAGCAGCAGAGGAACAGATACAGCATTGCTAAAGAAAGATGTTCTGGGTTTTTTAGTTCTCAGTCTAAAAGTAGAAAACCTCTTGATTTTCAAAGCATTTATTTTTTTCAGTAAAAACTAGCAAACTTCTGTGAGAGAAACTGAATTTCACTTTTTTATGGTCTTTCACCTTTGACTCTGTTCCTACCAAACTCCACTGTGACTCTTTCCTCTTCCATTCCAATATGTCTCTCCAACCTTGAATTCAGACATTTTCTACCCCAATCCCTACCATTTCCTATGTCAAATACTTCAGTTCCAATTACTGCAGCTCTTTAATAGGAAAAACTGTCCTTTGAGTTGTCATTTTCTTTGCTGACACTAGACTTCCTTTCCCAGTTCAAGGCTCTCCTCTTTCCTGACATTTGAAAGGTTCAGAAATCCCCCTCTCATGGATTACAAATCTGTTTTGACACTGCTCCCCACTAAATTATTCACACACCCACATATAAATTGTAATCCTTTCAGCTGCTCCCATTTCAGTCAGCAATTGGTGTCCTTTCAGGGCTCTGCTTAAACAGTCCTGTGTGTTTGGTTGCAGCTAAGCTTGCATTTCTTCTGCAGCATTGTCTCTGCCTTCAATCTGTGCTTTGTAAAGAGCAGATGTATAAAGCATATTAAGTATCTACAAATCATTTACTCTGGGTAATAGGCTGGAAGGACAGAAATGCTGAGGTAACACACTCTAAAGGCAGCATGATTGCTGGTCATATATGTACTGGTATCAATACAAGCATGTCAAGATGAGGAGACAAAGAAAGTCTGCTCAGAGAGCTAATCATCTACCTCCCTTGTAAAATTTAGCAAACCAAATGGAGAACCTAATTTTCCTAACAATATCTTCTCCATTTTGCTCAAAGTCTATACTGTTCTGGCTGTGAGCACAGATTTTTGGCAAAGGATGCCCCACTACGCAGCCAGGGTGGCACTCAACCATGGCCCCCAGAACACCTGTTTATTAACAAAATATGTGGAGCAAGAGAGATCAGGACACTTTAGATATGCTGTTCCACGCCTTGCAGGTTATCTATACGTTTCCTGCAATTCTTGTCCTGTCCAAACATTCTGAATTGACTGCACACTTGTAGTTCAATGTGCACAGACTGGTTTTGTCAGAGCTGTGGCCCGGTACAATTTAACTGCATATGTTCAGCAAATGTGTCCAAAAAGTGACTGGATCTTCTTCTCCAGGCATATAGCAAACAGCTTGTTTTCCACAGTATTCTCCTGGAGATAGAGGCTACTCATGGCTTGGATGGGTGAACTGTTGGCTGTGTAAAAACTGTCTGGATGGCCGGGGCCAGAGAGTGGTGGTGAATGGAGTTACATCCAACTGGTGGCCAGTCACAAGTGGTGTCCCCCAGGTATCAGTATTGTGACCAGTCCTATTTTCACCGATGATCTGGATCTGAGGGGATCAGTGGACCTGGGAGTGAAGCCAACATCCAGATGGACATGAGCCAGCAGTGTGCCCAGGTGGTAAAGAAGGGCGATGGTATCCTGGCTTGTATCAGAAATTGTGTGGCCAGCAGGACCAGGGCAGTGATTGGCAACTGGTGAGGCTGCACCTTGAGTTCTGTGTTCAGTTTTGGGACCTTCACTGCAAGAAGGACACTGAGGTGCTGCAGCTGTCCAGAGAAGGGCAACAAAGCTGGTGAAGGGTCTGGAGCAGCAGACTTATGAGGCTGAAGGAGCTGGGATGGTTTAGTCTGGAGAAAAGGAGGCTCAGGGGAGACCTTATGGTTCTATACAAACTCACTGAAAGGAGGTTGTAGTGAGGTTGGTCTCTTTTCCCGAGCAACAAGGAACAGGTTGAGAGGAAATGGCCTCAAGTTGCACCATAAGAGGTTTAGATTAGATAATAGGAAAGATTTCTTCATGGAAAGAGTTGTCAAGTGCTGGAACAGACTGTCCAAGGAAGTGGTTGAGTCACTATCCCTGGAGGTATTTAAAAGACATTAGATATGGCACTTAGGAACTTGGCTTAGCAGTAGACTTGGCAGTGCTGAGTTAATGGTTGGACTCAATGATCTTAGAAGTCTTTTCCAACGTTAATGATTCCATGATTCTATGATTCTAAGTCTCTCACTTATTTCCCAGGAGGTGCAGGGGGCAGGCTATGGCCAGACTACTCAGGAGAGCTGTAAGCACAGTCCATTTACCAGTTTGTTCGACATGTTTATTTCCATACAGTTCTAAATCTGAACTAATTTTTTCCCCAACAAGTTCTTAAGAAAGTCACTATGAATCACTCAGTTAGATGAAGCCACTAGCGAGCATCCAAAAGGGAAGAGATGGGAATTCTTTGTGCAGTATCTCAGCTGTTTCTCCCAGGGCCTGACGGGTGAAATTATTTCTGCAAGGGAGCTGGGACTTCTGTAAGGCACCAGAGGGTCTTCACCACTTCTGCTCATAGCTCATCCCCATCAAGTAGCCCATGAGATCCTAACTGTATAATGCATAGATGTTCCTGACATCCCCTGTCCCTTTCAGATAGGTCAAAGAGCATATGCTTCATTTGGGCACTTTCCAGTGGATTTCACGGCCTGGATTCTTCACTGAGCTGAGGCTCAGTGTCTGAATGCCTCATACTGAAAAGCTCTCAGACTCTGCAATGTGTTTTGTATGCTGTTGACCCATTTAGAAATAAGAACGTACAAACAGGATGTGCAACAGCTCGTGTTATAAAAAGAGCTCAGGGCTCTTTGTGTGCAAAATATTTGATTTGTGCGATTCTCTAAAACGTCCTACTTTTTTGGGTTCACTCAGTTTCTGGTGAAGCAGACTTGAGTCACAGGAGGAGATAATTGTAAACACCTACCAATTTGTAAAACAAAGCAAAGCAAAACAAACTCCCAAGGCAAAATGTACAATACATATACAAAGATTTCTGGCAGCTGTTGAGAATTGAGTGAAACAGCTTGATCCAGTGAAAGAAAAAATATTAGATTCTGACTTTATATATATTCAAATCAAGATTATACTTCTAAAAAATCACAGTCAATTGCTAATCCACAACAGAGATACTCCAATTTAATTTTTCTCATTTTATTGTGGGTTTTTTGCTTGATTTTTTTGCCTGTTTGATTTTGGTTTGGGGTTTTTTTAATTGATTTGGTTTGGGGGTTTTGGGAGGGTTTTTTTTTTATTTTGTGGTTTTTGTTTAGTTTTGTCTGTTTTGTCTTAATTTTTCATTTTGTTTTAACTTTGGAGAATTATTCAGCATCATGCCTTTTTTTGTGTTCCCAGAACTACCTTGCTCTTAGAACTTGCGGAAATTTTCCTCTGTGTACCGCTGTGCCTGTATGATATATTTTCAGATATTTATAAATGTGTGGTACTCATGGATATTCATTTATTTAATACTTAGGTTAACTGGACTAACATCTAGACTGAATATTTTCTCCTGTAAATTTTTACATTTGCACATTTGCAGATTGTTACATATTCCTTATTACTGATTATTGCAACAGCTCATTTTCCCTGATGTATTAAAATGAGGAATGTATAGTACAAGTAGATAACTTTTCATTTAGTCTACAGATTTCACTCTTTGCACACAGGTTGCTTTTGTGTTGATGACTTCTTTACTTCATCTTCTCTAGCCCTCACATTTACTTTTTTTTTTTTTTAAAATTATGGCTTTTCTACCTTTCTACCTCCTTGTGTTTCTTTACATTATTTGATGAGCATTAAATCTGTAGAGGTATTTCCTGCCTTCATTTTCCTCCTGCGAATTTCAATTACTTCTTTTGGCTTGCTGTAGTTCTGTTACTTTTCCGTCTCCATAGTCACGACTTTCTGAACAAGGCCATTTCTCTGTCAAAGCAGAACAAATTTTTGTCTATTATTTTATATTACTTAAAGCAGTAGAAAGAAAACTAAAAAACATGTCAGGAGAGGACTGAATAATTTAAGTGTCTGCTTTATTTAAATATCGTTTGGGATATATTTAAATACACAGATGTTTAATTGGCCCTACATTTTCATTAGATAGGATTTGCATTTTCAGCTGTGGTCCTTGACATTTCAGGTGTTGATGTCATGCTAACATCAAAGTATTTTACAGAAACTTGCACATTGTTTCTCTCTTGCCATTTATGTTATTTTTTCAAATAATGTTTCATAAGATCAGGAACAAAGTTAGGAAAACAGCAAGTTTCCTTAGTTCTAAGTTAGATCTGCACAGCAGTTTTTGCTTTTCAAATAATGTTTTGGTTGAAAAATGTCGTTGCTTCCACATCAGGATGTCGTGCAGAAGCCCATTGCTGTAGAGGAAATTGTTACAGTACCACTGGCATGCTATGATTTTTCATCACCCTTTAGATTGCAGAGAGCCAAAAAATTAGTTACAAACAGAGCAGAATTCCATTGCCTTTAACAAGTATAAATGTTTACTATAAACAGAATAGCATATAATCCTCTGTTGCTGAAAGTAGCAGTACATACTACATTAGAAATGCAAAATGCTGCTGCAGACATTATTGTTCAACTGCTGAAGATATTCAGTTTTGTACATACACTGGAAAAGTGTGGACACATTAAGCCACTTAAATACTAACTCATGAGATTAGTGCTCTGGGGCTTGTGGAAAATGCACAGGGACAAAACACTTGAGCACATGGGCTGCAGTGGCTGTGGCTGCAGTGGGTTTTGTGAAGCAGATGGGAAGGTCATGAGGAAGAGGAAAGAGGTGGAGGCACCACACACAGACAGGGAGATGCAGGCAATGGAACAAAGATTTGGGGTGAGAGGCAACTGGCTGAGTCTTCCAATAATCACGCGGGACTTGATGATCTCTAATTACAAAAAATGTGTGTTTACCCAGACATGCTCCCAGTGCAATGAATTTTGATGGACGTGACTTGGAATGAAAGTCCAGCTCTGCTAAAATGCATAACCAGCACTGTGTGGTGCTGTGTGGACCTGGATTTTGTGTTTCATTGGATCCATTACTTCTCAAAGTCAGACTTTGCTGAATGCACAGCATTTTCTTGACAGCTGTGGAATTCAGTTTTGGAAGACAAAAATAACAGTGAGTGTGAGAGCTGGACAAAATCTTTGCTATAATCCAGTCCGCTGCACAAAAGAAGATGTAAGCCATTAAAAAAGGACTTTACTGCATTACCTGTGACCTCTTCATGAAACCTACGATTCAGTTTTGAGATACAACTTTCTTTTCACACAACTAACTAACCTTGTTTAGAAAATTTGGACAACAATTCCATTGTATTCCTTACTATATCTCAGCATGAGAACTTTTGAAATAAAGTGTAACTCCTTTCATTTCACCTTTCCTCAGAAGAACCACAAAATTTGAAACATTTAGGTGTTTCTTAGAAAATAAAAAGCAGACATTATATCAGCTCTGGGATGATGAGAACCAGGACTATGTCAGGAAAGTCATATATGAAGTTACAGTATTACATATTTGGTTTCTGAGAGACAGGATTGTCATCCAGAGAAAGATTATGATCCAAGATATAACCCTTCTACTATAAAGCCAAGCACATGACTTTATACTATGTCAGTCTCTACTACTGAGACTGTAAAAAATTTGATTGTAAAGGCAATACTGCTAAAATAATCACAATTTCTGTTATTTTAATTTTGCTCTGGCAGTGTTTGTCAGAAAACAGTGCAATTTGTGGTGAAATCAAGTTGGCCAGTGCATAACTGAATGCTTATTTAAGATTTAGGTTTATGTGCATTTTGACTGTAGTCTCCAATGTGGCCATGGTCAGAGTTCAAGTGTGGAAAATGAAGTCAGATCCTATTTCACAACAAAATAAGAAATATTTCTATAAAAATAACTAGGTTTTTTCATGATTTTATAATAAAACTTAATTTCAACAAATTAAAATACGTTACAATTTACAGCTTAACAAAACTTTGTTTTTCCATCCAGTTTATAAATAAATATTATACTAAAATAAAAACCTATGACACCAAGATAAATTTTCCTCTGAATGTGAGTGAAGGTTAGGTCTCTGAATCCACTACTGAATATTAGATAGAGTTTTAATAGTTGTTGAATACTATTTTCCATGTTTTAAGTACCAACACTCAATAACGATGGCCTTAATATCCCAAGGAACTCTACCTTAAACTCTGGATTCAAGTAAGGTCTATTATCTTTTCTGGACATAGACATACACATACTTAAAAATGCATACTGAAGAGTAATAAAGAAAGAAAAATATACAATTTTACTTTATTATTAGAAAAACATTCTTAATGGGTAGCCAGGAGCTTTTATTTGTATTAAATATCTAACTTCATAGGTGTTAAATGTCATAGTGTCAAGTGTCCTTTTGAGAGACTAGGGTTTTCTTCCAAGTCTGGGCTAGGATTAGAACAGGTTATAGTTTGTCTTATGGGGGTATTAGTCAGTAACCATGGTTGATATTGTTATATTCCATGTCCTTAATGTTAGTTGTTCTTTCAGCTTGGTAACTCTAAACAGATGAACTTTCTTGTGACAACTTTTGATGTACAAATAATTCTAGGTAAATAATTTTTGCATGGATTTATTGACAGTGACAACATTGTTGCATTTACTAGAACACACAGTAGAGACTGTAAAACTGATTAACATTAATGTTTGAAAAAAAGGCAGTTATTTTCTTTGGTAGTAGAGATACATAGCCCAAAAAGCTCAGCAGCCTCTGCAAAGCAGGATGTTAAATGCTGCAGAGCTGCTTCTGTGTGGGCAACGAGGGC
>JAYRBT010000001.1:94082902-94121245 GCA_036023395.1 Myiotriccus ornatus
GCTGTGCCTTCTGCAACTGGACTTGTCTATCTCGCATTGGCCTTTTTAGCCATCAGCGCGCTTGTAGCAAGCGTGGGCAGAGCCCTTCTCAAATCTTCATTCGCGAAGCCCAGCCATGATGATGATGATGATGAGAGACACACAGGTAGTTTCCATGCTTCATGGAGGGGAACTACTCCATGGAGGGGCTGCCATGAGAGATGTCCTGTGCTGAGCTTGCACTTCAGCTTCTCACCGTAATTACTCAGAAAAATAAAGATTTGTACTCCACATGATTTATGCATTTCTGTGATTGTGACTAAGTTACCACAGGCAGGGAGAGGAAGCACTGTTCAAAAATGAGGAGTTAAAGTGGGAGGTAGACTTCTGGAGATAGGCCCATCATCCTGCTGTGAAAGGTAGCCTCAAGGAAAGACAAGGCACAAGTAGCACAAGTAGGCTTTTATGCTAATCTGACATTAGCTATGGTTTTCCTCTGGCAGAACTATTTTATTGAACTAGCCGATTTTCCCCCCTATTTTGTTTATCCTTTAAATCACATGCAGGAGTTATAGTCTTCATTTTGCCAAAGAGTATGTCTTTGGAAAAAGTATTAAATTTGGAGAAATGTGATATTGTTTAAACACTGTTTTCCTGAGGAGAAAAGTGCTACATGATAATTAGCAGCAGAGTGCCTTAAGAAAGATACAATTGATTTTGCATTTTGTTTATTTGCTTTTCAGGGCTGGCAAAGCTCATGGAATAATGAAGTGGTGACACACATCATTCAAAAGCAATCAAAACTTGGGATGCCTGAAAACCCTTTCAAAATAGTGAGAAAGTTCAGGCTGGGAAGTGAACTGACTCACAATAACGTTAGCCTAATGACAGACAAACCTTATAAGAAATCAAATAGGCTTGTGAAAAGGAAGAGATTACAGTGTCACTGCATAAATAAATGACTTTTCTCTATATTTCTATAAGCTGAAATATTCATTTCATGTTAATACACACAGAGATAAAATTATACGAAGACATATGACATTGCTCTAAAAATCTAAAGTGGTTTGGTTTTTTTAGACAAAGGAATTATCAAGTTTCCTATTAACATAGATACATAAGGTGAGACTGAAGAAAAACACACTTAACCTTCTGGAAGAGGTAACTAAGATATTTATTCTCTCTTATATTACATCAATAAGGGACTTCTACTGAATCTGAGAACAACAGGATTAAAAAAAAAATTAAAAATTTGTAATCAGCCCATGGAACTGTAGGCCATAATGTTAAAAGCATAAAACCTTCAAGCATTAAAATGTAAATCAACTCCTTGGTGGCTGGAGCCTGGTGAAACTTCTCAATGGGTTCATGTGTCTCTGATTGCCCGCTGTGTTTTTGTCCGATGCACCCACACTGTTGTTAGACACAAGATGCAGTATCACTGGTTTGGTATGGGAGGAGAAAATCTGTGCTCTACTGTTTTCTTAAGAGGAAGAAAGAGTCCATTAACACACAGGAATCTGCTTTTGAATCACTCTTTGCTGGAATGAACTTTTAAGTCCTGCAGTAGCTGTTCCAAAGGCAGGAGCTCTGCACTTAATGTGAAACAGGTCTTGGAGAATAGAGCCAGACAAAGCAAAGGAAGAACATAATCTCGGAGATGAGCTGAACAGATAGTAGGATCCAGTTATCTTGCTGCTTTCAATAAGGAATGCTGGGATAAATTAAGTACACAATGGAAATTCAGATCTCAAAATAAATGTGTGATCCAGAGTGCTTTTTGGGTGTCCAAAATTCCTATTTTCATGGGAATTACCAAAAGACAGAAATTCTAAATTATAAAACCACAACATCACATGTTTAAGAATTCACAGTGTTTATTGCCTTGGAAGGTATGAGATTTCTTTGTTTCTAGCATTGTTTCTCATGAATAATAATAACAATAATAATAACTATTATCATCATTATTAATTTTTTTGAGATTGGTAATGGAGTTATTTATTAAACAAAGCTACTAATAGAACTGTTTTTCCACAGTCCACAGCATCAAAAGAAGAATAATCTCTGCCTTGCTATTCTCTCTCTCTCTCTTTCTCCCTCTCCCTCTCTGTCTCTCTCTCATGAATAAATTGTTTGGCTTGCAGTTCATCCTTTCCTATTTAAAATAAACTTTTCAGATTTCTCAAGCATTGATGTAGATTCTGATCCCAAAATCAACAGAAGCCAAAGTAAAGAATTTGATTGACCTTAGTAAGCTTTGGAGTAGCTATATAATATACTGTCAGTCACATTTTTTCTTTTGCATAGGCCTGCAATCCCTTTGCTACCATGTGGAGGATATTAATGTGGAATACTTTGAAACTTTGCAAGGAAAAACAACAGAGAATGTAGACGGTCTTCAATTAGTACCCAATTAAAAACTAAAAAAAAAATTAGAAGGAAAAAAATACTGTACAGGTTGTTACAGCAGTTGCTTTCTATACTGTTACATCTAGTGACTGGACACAGCTTAATGTGCAGAACAAGTTTGCTACTAAACTTATTCTCCTTCATAACTTCCTTTAGAACATTGGAAAGATTGAACTTGTGAGAAGGTGTGATTATTAAGTAAATATTGTGTGTTCGAATTTTTTAACTCCTTGACCTTTTTCAGGAGAGAAGATCAAGACAGAAATGAAAACCAAGGAATAGACAGAAAGTTCCAAATGTAGTACAAGCCCACTAATCTTGGCAAGTTTTCCAGCACAGCACTCAAGGGGTTGATCCCAGCCAGAAGAACACTTTGGCAATCAGAACTCTTCAATAGCAGATGCATCTGCTGTAAAATTTTGGCTGTTGATAAGCCAGAGAGACCTGGTTGAGGACCAACTAATTTTAATGTCTACTGAAATACATATATTACTGAGCTGGTTTGGGATCTGGGGTATTTCACTGTCAAACTGATGATCTGACAATGAGGGTGTACAAGAGAGAGAGATTTCCAGCACTACTGTAACTTAATGAGCATTGTAGTATAATTATTAATAAAAAATTGTGCTTTGGTGACTTGTGAAGGAATGTGGTCTCGGTTACTAAAACACCCTGGAGTCAAAGCATTATTCATTATTTGTGTGGAAAAAAATCCAAAATATTAAAATCACTTATTTTGCAAAGGCTACATGTGCTACATAATTTCTTTGCAATACTTATTTTGCTCTGGAGGGAAAGTCTACATATTATTTTATGCTTCTCTAGTTTCCTGCACCTTAAAGATCAAGCACTTGCCAAATATTTATGAACTGCATTCCCTAGCCTCAAAGTCCATACCAGGAGGCAGTTTTATTGTCTCTGTTTTTCAGGGCAGATAAAGAGAAATATTCATGATTATCCTCAAGAACATCAGTGTCAGGATAAACTTATCCTTTTTAGTGCATGCGTCATCTTTTTGTTAAATGTGCTGTACCTGAAATGCTTTAAATTAAGTCCTGCCTGGGAGTCTTACTGGGGTAAATATAATAATGGCTGGTGAAGAAAACCGTAGCAGAAACCTATAGCAGAAACAAATGTAGGCCTTGGGATTTTCAGCATCCAGCATTTCCTTTAACAAAATGACCCATTTCACTTTTCTAAATGGTTAGTCTGACCTGTTTCTTTTTAAAATATAATAGTACAGTCCTTTCTTGAAGGCATTTTAGGGTTGGTCAGTAGAAGTTGTTGTAGGAGGTGCAGATACTCCCTTTTAAAACTATTGTTAATGATTTTGATGGAAATAGTTCTGTATGGTGTTGATCTGTGAATTAAAGAAGAGAATTTTGTGCAAGTTCTGACCACATTTCTGTCGTTCTGTTTAATGAATTTTAAAATGCTGGGATGCTTGAGCCTTTTTGCTTAGATGTCCAGTCTCAGACAGACTTGTAAAAAGATACAGTTGACCTGGGTTTCATTAGCAAAATAAAAAAGAAGCTTACCCAGCTGCCCTGCTGGGAAGCGCAGAGCTAGTGCAGAAGGCCACCCTGCAGTTCCTGCCCATGATTTCTTGGCCAGTTTTTCCAGTAAACACTGGAAAACATTTTTGGAGTGGTTTCATTGCTCAGTAGGTTCCTCTCACTAATGAGGGAGTCTTAACAGGCAGGAAATCTAGAAAAATAAATAAGCCATGTCCTCCAGCATTCAGTCAAGGTGAAGGGACCTCTAGCCATAGGAAAGAATTATCTCCTTTTGCTGAATTTTTGCTGGACCTTAGTTATTTCTAGGAGATTTTATTCTACTAGAGTTTGAAAGAAAATTGCTTTTTGCATGCTTGGGAGAGTCTTCCTCTTGACCAAGTATAGCTTTGTCAAGGTGTATTAAGTAAATAACTTACCAGGGTGCAATTACAGGCTTTTGAAAATTAAGGCAAAATTAATGTTGTCCTGTTGGTGGGGAATGGGAGGGCTGAAAAGAGGTGATCAAAGGGCCTGACTGTTTTGGGCAAATCCAGTTTATTCCTGCAGGATTATACACTTAAGTATTTTGGAGAAAACTTTTTTATTAAAAATAGCTAAGTTGCAAGTATTTGACCACTTTGACATCAATTATATCTTTTGGGGTCTGTGACCACTATTTAATGTTTTTTCCCGTTACCGGGTACTGGCGTTTTGTAATTCAGTCACAGCTGGGTCTGTGGTAGCCTACTCACCTTAAATTTAGAAAATGATGGGAGATTTAGAAAATTTATATTCTACCACATCCATATTTAAAATAGAGATTCAATACCTGCTATATGCCTCTATAGTTTCTAACACAGTGTTTAAAAGAGGGGCTTTGAAAAATGGTCCTTGCTTTGCAGCACTCCCTATAATCATGCTCTGGAAAAATAAAAACCCGCACTTGGCCATTACCTTGGACCCCCCAAAGGCGTTCAACAGATAAAACTACAAGATTTTCCTCTTTCACAGTAGCATGAACAACTAGTTGAAGAAAAAAAAGATGCGTGAGTACTCCAACCCTTGTTACAGTGTAAGCTGTACTAGCACACCACACAGCATTCTGCCAAGTCAGGGAGGACAATTTTGATGTCCTATTTCTACAGCCATTAAGCATTTCACCTGTCATATGTTATCTGCCCAGATCTTCTGAAACCTTTGCAGTGTCAAAAGCTCCTCTCTAAAAGAGCAGTCCCAAACATCTTGTTTGAGCTTGTTCATACATTTGCTAGTTAGAGTTTTTCTACGATGTCTTGCATGTTATTCATTAAAACCCAAGAATCTTCTACTGATAAATCATTAATGGAGCAATAAAAGTAGAGTATACACTCAAGTGACTTGTAGCTGTTTATTGACAGTTGTCTGTCCTACTTTCCAAAAGAAGATGGTTGGAATGCTGTTGGAGCTGCAGCAGTCCACCTAGTGAGTGGGAGTTTCAGAGAAACAACACTCTTCACTGCCAAGACTGCCAAGACTCATAGAGCAGTATTTCAGTGTAAGTAATAGGAGCTGTGCCCAATCCGTTCCTCTGGGCTATTTCATCAACATACAGTGTTCACCTGACTGAAACAGGGCAGACGTACTTAATGAGGATCTTCAGAGATGCTGGACCTGTGCCTGTCAGGAGGATTAAGTCAAAGAAAAGAATTTGGGCAAACTGCTGGCCTGTGCTTTGGCAGAGGCTCATTACAAATTTCGAGCAGCAGAGAAAGGGCCCAGCAGCCATTTTTAAGCACTGGGACAAAGAACCACAAGTAGAAAACCCTTGCATTTTATTTGGCTCTGAGCTGCTTGGAGGAGGCCATATGATGGAATGAGCAGGAGGAGAATGAGTTCATTCCCTCTGAAAGGGCAGAAATCACGACCCTTCATACAGGGAAAGGAGGAGCTTTTATTTTCCCTTGCTGAGAACAGCCAAGGAATCTAGTAATTATTCTAGCCAGGTTTATGCTAGAAGGATATTGTCAAATACTTTATAAAACAGATTATAAAACTCTTCAGCACTTCAGCACTTTCTCTTAAATGCATGAAAATAGTTCTTCCACTACCAGTTGCAGCCTTCACCATTTGGCAGCAATCTGTCCCTCCTCCTGACTTTAATTTATATTTAAAAATACCATTACACATACATTACACATTGAATCTGTTCTTCAGTGGCTTGTAAGTTCACCTCTCCCTATCTGCTCCACAGAGAGCCAAGTTTTGGGATGGAGCGATTACAGCTAGATGAGGAGAGGGAAAAAGTGGTAAAGGGAAAGAAAATTAAAATCTTAGAATTGAATCTGTTAGAACATTCCTTTGGCCATGATCATCATTACAAAATCTGACATGATGCAGTAAGGATTATTACTTAAATTATACACTTTACCCCTCTGAAGGACAGGTTGTTAGAATTATGTATGAACAATGACTTCACCTACAGGAAGGAGAGGGTTGATAACAGAACCACAGGATGATTAGGAAGCAACCGTAAATGGAGAGTTTGTCTTCCATGAAGAGGAGCGTGTTCTCTGACAACCTCCATGTGTCTGTGTGTGTAGGAGAGGGTTGAAGAGAAGAGATACAGCTCCCCTACCCTCTTCTAGTAAATCTGTCACCACTAAGTGTATTGAAAATGAATTTCTGGTGTGAAAGGGCAGCTCCAGGGTGAGTTATCTCTCTGTTCCCAAAGTCTTTTACCCCCTTTTTATCCTGACATGTAACTTTATTTTATGAAAGTTTTCCAATATAGATATGAACTCCATGCTTCTGTTCACTGTTATGAATTTTGTTGTTGTGTTCCTTCCACCCCTGCAATGGCTACAGGGAGCCTGCACTAGTTGCCCTCTTTGGTCTGCATGAATAGCATCCTTTGAGACACTGGATCTCAAGCCTTTACCTCTCCCAGTGTAGAAATGCCTGATTTTCTTTAATATTTGGGTCAGTCTTGGTTCTCTGGGTCTGAACAACAGTTCCTGGGTTCCTGAGCTGGTGGTAGCTTTCTTCGGTAAGGAGTACTTTGGGAACTGCCATCTGCACAAACACAAGTCTGGGAAGAGCTGGCTAAGGAGGAGCTTTCTAAAGGTAAAAAAGGAACTGAGCTTATTGAGGAGGACAAGCAGAATGTGAACCAATAGTGATGCACAAAAGGCACTTTAGGAGTCTTATTGTCTGCACAACACTTTAAGTGATCCTTCAAGTCTTCTTGAAGCTCTTGAAGGCTCAGCTGGAGCACTAAGTGGGTACTATAATTAAGAAAGGATGTGAACCAGTTGGGCAGAAACCAGAGAAGAACACAGAAAATGAGCTGACTGGTGATAAAAAGAGGGCTTCAGAAGGGTGACTGAACATGCGTGGCTTACTAGGGGGAACATGATATCCGTCTTCAGTGTATCAATTAAATACAGAAACGAATAAAAAAACCCTTTTTATGTGCTACCAGTAAGAAATAACAGGTTTGTGTTGCAGAAACTGAGATTAATTGAGACAGAAGCAAAAATATTCCTAATGCTAATAGTCATAGGAAAGTGGAATAATTTCTTCAGTAAGAGTATAAATTTATTCCGAGTAAAAGTATGCACAAACAAATGCTGATGAGAATGACATCATCTATAGATGACAGAGTAAATTAGATAGCAAATTTCCTTCTATTTCTATATGCTTTATATATTTGTGGTTTTTTTCCTCCGCTGTAAGAACAAAGCACACTAATACACAGGGCTTTTCAAGAAGTACATATATAAGTATTTCCCATTACTGTGGGCCCACACTCTGTTAGAAAGGAAGGTACACCCAAATTCTTCAGACTACTGTGGTGTGGATCATTTTATCCCAATCTGAAAACCGTCCTCTTGGAAAGAGATTTTTTCTCTGACCTGGGTCATTAGTTCTCCCACTTCTTACATTTTGAAATTAATTAGGTAGATTGAGTGAAGAGACAACTTGAGCTATGGCTCTCCTAGGATTTGTTTGTATCCCGCAAGTTTTCTCTTTATCTCCTAACTGTCTTCTCCTCATCTTCTGATGAATTGTAAGGTCTGCTAGAAAACTCACAGGAAAGAAAGACAGTTCTTCTTTCCTGTATTTTTCCTTGATTAATTATATATAAGGTGGACAGGAAATCTCCTAATCACTGAGATGATATGTTCTGCACATAAGTTGAAGAACATAATCACATCTACCACAACAAATTTTTGAAATGTTAAGATTTTTGAATATTATTACACAATCCACACCACCTTACATCTGACAGAAACTGCGAACTAACCTGTTAATTTCTACCTTATTTCCTCTCTCCTATTACATGCTGTTTAACTGAATATAAGCTATCCTTAAAGAAAGGAAACTATGAGGCAAGTTTTTTCTTCTAACAAAGTACTTTCTCAATCCAGCTTTCAAAAATGTGGCAATACAAATTAATAAATATTCCATTTATTCAAATTACTTTAATCTACAGAAAATAAGTGGATTAGAGGGTTACTGTCAGGTCAGTTCAGGCTTACTGTTTAGTTTTTGTGGAAAAACTAAATGTGACAGGTGTAACTAACCTGCAAGTTGAATCATTGTGATATCTCTATTTAGTTCTGATGTTAATATGTCTCCTTCAAGCCTTAAAACCATATTATGCAATTGAATTATATGGTGTGCAAATCACTTAACTTCATAGAAATAGCTCTTGTGATTTCTCTTCATTTTGACATTTAATTTTTAGAGCATTGGTGATCAATGAAGTTATAGAAAATTGTATTTAAAGATATTTTTTGGGGTTCTACTTACCTATAAGACAAATACAGTTGAAAATTTGCTTGGAATATGCACGGATTTCTGAGTCGGTTTTCTGCAAATCAGTCCATCGAGCGGATCGATGTCAGCCAGGTCCATGCAGGTGCTCTCATATAATCAGTGGAAAGAACAGGGTGTGTCCAGGCTTGCCGGTCATTCTCTGGTGTGGCAAATCTTCCAGAGGTTCCCACTCTGTCCATTTTCTGCAGAAGGTAAGTTTCCAGGACTGAGTTATCTCTCAGATGTCCTGAGTCAGGTGAGAATAAATATTTTGAATCATTACTAGGCAGTCTGATTTTCAAAAACTAATTCTGAAGCAAAAAAGTCTTCAGCATCAGAAATACTTGTTTTCAGTAGGAGAATCAGAGTAGTCAGAGACAGGCTTTTCTCAGTGGTGCCCAGCGACAGGACAAGAGGCGAGGGGCACATATTGAAACACGTGACATACCAGATGAACACAAGAGAGAAATATTTTACTGTGGGTCACATTTAATGAGTCATGCAACTTTTTATTATTTTACTTTTGCTTTAGCTAGTGTGTGTGATGTATTTTAAAAAACTCTGGAGACTACAGACTCTTAGGAGTGAAGCAATCATATTTACCTACTCTGTATAAAAGCTGAAGAATCCAAAGGTGTAAACTTAACTGTTTGCAGTATATCTGTTTTGAAAGCAAGTGACTAAAGCACCTACCAGGACTGAGTCATACTGAAAACATAATCAATGTGTTTCTAGCAATTTCCTATATGGAAAGGACTATTTGTACTTCCCAGTCTATGGGTAGCTGTACTGCCTATTATGTATGCACATTTAGATAGACAGACAAAATCTAATGGAGAAACCAAGTATTTCCCTAGATAACTTTTTCCCTGCAAGGAAAATACATTTAATGCAGTCTGTTGAAATCATACCTGATTAAAGTAAATTAAATATGGTCAAATTTTCAGACTGAAGTTACTTTTGATATACATACAAGTCAGAAACATTCTGCAACATTTATTTCTACTGTGTTCAGTACAATGTTTGTACTTTTTCTATTTTGGAAAATTTAAGATATATTTTCTTCATAATAATAATAATAATAATAAAAGCAAACCTATTAACCTCCAGCCACTTTTATTCAAAAGGAGCAACAAAAATTTTATCAAAATCAGATATTAAAAGGCTACTGGAAGTTCATGTTCATGCATTTGTCTGTAACACAAGATAATTACTAATCATGTACCACAGAGAAGAGAAATGACATGGAAGACCTCTAAAGTTCAAATTAAATTTTAGACATATTCTGTGACCTTTTCAGATTTCCCAGTTACAGTATTTCAAGGAGAATTTATAGAGGTAGATGGGACAATTATGCTTGTAAGAGAGACTCTAGAAAGAAAATATGGTCTCTTAGGAAAACTACTAATTCAGTCTGTAAGCACAGATGAAATCTATGCAGGGATTCTGATTTGGTCAAAAGTGAATATATTTGACAATCAGAGAAGATGAGTCTTACACACAAAAATTCTGATCCCACGGTGTTTATTTATAGTATTAATCACAACCTCATTTGGTAGGACAACTCACATATGTAATATCTGTAGGATGACAACTGGAGGATATGTATTGCCTAAGACAGCCTGAGAAGACACTAGTTTCACCTTTGATTTTCTGACCTCTTGCCTAGGCTTAAAGAGTTTTTGCTGCTTTTGATTGATCACTTTTCAAATCTGCAACATGTTTCGATTACAAAAATAATTTTGGAATGTAGACATTTATTTAAAAAGGCAGTATAAAGGGAACAGATATATTATATTAGAACAGTACTTATCTGTAACATTTTGCCATGAAGGAGGAATCTATTTATTTAAAGTGCCCTGTTTTGGAGTTGTAATTTAAAAAGAAAATCATGCAGCATCCCTATGGAGTTTGTTCTCTGATTGTATCTGACAAATAAATATTGTAAGACATTTAATTTTTTAAATATTTCCATGACCCCTCACCATCTTTATAGCCCTCCTTTGGATGGATAAAGAACTGGGCTGGATGCCACATCCAAAGAGTTACAGGAAGCAGCCCAGTGTCCAAGTGCAAACCAGCTATGAGTGCTGTCCTTCAAGGGTCTGTACTGGAACCAATGCTAGTTAGCATCTTCATCAATGGCATGGACAGTGGGACTAAGTGCACCCTCAGCAAACTTGCAGATGACATCAGTCTGAGTGGGGCAGCTTATTTGCTGGAGCAATGGAGGGGATGTCATCCAGAGGGAGCTCGACAAGCTTGAGGAGTCAGTCTGGTCCTGCACGTGATTTGGGGCAATCACTATATCAGCACTGGAGGTTGAACGGATTAAGAGGAGCCTCGTGAAAAATGACTTGTGGGTACTGGTGGACAAAAAAAAAATTTAGAGGAATCAGAAATGCGCACTTGCAGTATAGATATCCAACTATCCTGGCCTGCATAAAAAGCAGCATGGCCAGCAGGCTGAGGTCTTTACCCCACTCTTGTGAGACCCCACCTGGAGTGCTTTATCCATCTTTGGAGTCCTCAGCAAAGGAAATATGTGGACCTGTTAGAGTAAGTCCACAGAAGGGCCACAAAGATGATCAGAGGGCTGGAGGACCTCTTCTATGAAGATAAGCTGAGAAAGTTGGGATTGTTCAGCCTGGAGTAGAGAAGGCTCCAGGAAGATCTTATAGCAGCCTTCCAGTACCTAAAGGGGCCTGCAAGAAGGCTGGAGAGAGACTTTTTACTGAGGACTGTAGTGACAGGATAAGGGGAAATGGTTTTAAACTGACAGAGGGTAGAGTTCAATTGGATGTAAGGAAGACATTTTTTACAATGAGTGTGAAGAGGCACTGGAGGAGGTTGCCCAGAGGAGTTGTGGATACCCCATTCCAGGAAGTTCTCAAGGCCAAGATGGTTGAGGTCCTGAGCAACCTAGTCAAGTGAAAGGTGTTCCTATCCTTGACAGGGGTGCTGGGCTAGATGATATTTAAATATCTTCCTTAAAGTATCTTCCAACCCAAACCATTCTGTTGTTCTGTGATTCTATGATTCTACAAGTCTATGATTCTACGTACTTATAGCCTTAATTTTCAAAAATGTTCATTAGCTTAACCTCTCCATTTGACACTCAAAGCGCTTCTCAGTGACTGGGGAAGAACTTCAGATGCCTCTCTTGTTTATATTCAGGGGCATGTACCCTAAATCATATCAGAAAGATTGGAATAAGTTTAAGAAAGTAGAAAATGTTGAAATGGAGCAAAACTTTATGGGTAAAAGACAGGAAGGGGACAGAAATAAAATATGCTCATTCTTGGCACAGGAAGAGTTAAATGCCCCATCTGCTTTTGCATTATCTGGTTAAGCTTTTTAATGGTAGGACTTCATGATTATAGATTTGCTTCTTTGGATCATCTTAGAGATTATCAATAGAAAAATAAAGAAAAAATTATTGGTGCATACTTTTCATATCCAGGGGAATATTATATTGGTCGTAAATCGATACTATCAATTCAAGTAGTATTTTAAACAAACAATGCAATTCATTCATCACCACTCATACTGAAGAGTAGGAAATGGTCTCTCAGTTGCCTACTCTGACTTTTGTAACATGTGTTTTAAATTTTTACATGTTACTGAAGGAAAACGAGCAAGTACTTCAGAGCACAAAGTAAAATATTTCTCCAGCTGTAGTGTTGCTCTATATGTCTTATTCACAGGTAAAATAAATTGAGTCATCTAGGAAAAGAATCCAGTGGAGGCCTGAGATATCCTTTATTCTAGGTGACACAGCATTCTTACTGTAGGTTTGGGGTTATAATCTAATCTGTGAAGAATGTCTGAAAAATAATATCACGGCTTCTTTTACTGATGAAAATAGGAAAATTACTGAAGAAACCCCTAGTATTCAATAGTAAGCAGAATTGATTTTCTCAATCCTTTGGCTGCATCACTGCATCTTATCCTGTTATTGCTAAAAAGACCTGTGCCAAAAATAATATCTCTTTCATTGTGCCAAACATGCAGTCCAATGCCTTCAAAAAACAAGAATATTGTCAAATAAAATAGATTTATGAGAATGAGCTGATGTGAAATCAGAACCACTTTTAAACTAATTTTGCACACTGAATTTATTAAAGTACTGAAAGCTAGTTGAAATATTGCATCAGCTTAGAGATGACAGGAGTAAACTGTAGTGCAGCCAGTCTGCAGCCTCCAGCTGATGTGTAAATATTCTCCATTTCTGTCACCTCTTTCAGTGGGTCAGGTTACGTTACCTCTTCTATGTGTCAACATCTCTTTTGCTGAAAGAAGAATTTTTAGGACGCTAAATTTTAGGATGATGACTCACCTCTCTACTGAAAACATTCTAGAATGTGCCTAAGTTATTTTTAGTAACTCAAAATGCCTTTCTGTTAATGTGGTGCTGTGTCCCAGCAAATTGCTTTGAGTACATGGCATATGTTATAGCTCTGCTTTTTCTGAGCCTGCAGCAATATCTCTCCTCTGTTGGTCAGGTCAACAGATATGGTTTGGTACTGCTCTAACCATCTGCAGGACACTGTGTAGAAAATCTTGAATTTGATTATTTAGCAGTTTTTCTGCTCTAAATTTTTACAAATTTCTTGGGCCTGTATGTATGACATGATTAACAAAAATGAAATTAAAGACTGGTTGATTATTAGGAGCTCTTAAGATCAGCCTCTCCTTTTTTCTTCAGATTTTAGTTTCAATTCCTTGGCAGGGAAATCATTAAACTGACAAAGATGAGGTACAGATCTCTTTATTACCATATTTTTTTTTATGTTAAGAGAGTTCTTCATCTGTACCGTGAAAAAAAAAACCAAAAACTGAAATTGATGATGGAGAAAAAGAGGGAAACAGGAAAACAGGTAAAAGAGAGAGAGGAGACATTCATTTACCGAAGAATGATCAAGTTATTCTGTGATCATAAAATCAGTGTCTTGCAGCTCACTTAAAATAAAGTTGATAACATAAACCAAGTGAATGGGAAATTGAATCCCAGCTACCGCCACTGCAGGTGGGTGCTATCACAGCTGGGCGAGTTGCTGGCCCAGGAACTGTGTATCTTCTTGTCTCTGCTTTTGAGCAGTCATTTCACTCCAGATGAATTTGGCTCGTACAATGGTGCACAAATTGATTATGACACATTTCTGGTTTTGAAGAAAATTGCCTTTTATTTGCTTTTGTGGCCAACAGTACACACATTTTTCTGTACAGCAACTCCCATGAAAACTATTAATACTGCTATACCAGCCAGCCAGAGTAAAAGTGTCTGTCTGTGATGGAAGAAACTTACTGAGATGTCAACAGGGATTCAACAAAAATGGAGAAAATGATGAAACTGCGGCTGAAATACAATCTATGGAAAACTAATTACATGTGAAACCATGACATAAGGCATATGTTTCTGTTCATTTCCTTTGTGTACCAGGTCAGCCCAACTTGACTGTAATATTAGGAGAAGGCTTTATCATCTACAGCACAATTCACTGTAGGGCTGAGATTAGAAAGTGGTTTTATAACAGTTCAGTGAAAGTAATCTATGTTATTGCTCACCAGAGAATGCTGCCATTTTAAGAAAAATGCAAAATTCAGTCATTGCAGTTCCATGAGGGTGGAAGAAAAAAATCCATTGTGGCCTGATCCTTATCTTTAATTTAGGAACAGTTATGGAGAAGTCTCACCTACTGAGGGCAAGGCAACACTTATAGACCACCCCACTTTTGCACAAACAGTCACATCTGTGCTCTCTGTTTGGGAGAAACAGATGTGCAGAATAATTAATACAAGCCCAAAACAGTAGGAAACACCCCTTGATCTTGATTGGAAACACCAAGTGCATCAGCATGAGAATATGCAAAAGTAGTTTCTAGAGCAAAAAAGGAACCATCTTTCAGCCGTCTTTTCCAGCAAACATTTCTTATCTCTGAATTTCTTTCAAGAAAGAACTTTTAGCTATTAAACTAGTAAAAGTCTCTTGGCAAGATGTCTGATCTTGTAAGGCAGGAGAAAGAAAAATAAAAACTGAATTTAGAATAATAATTAATGAAATTAATATTAATTCTCATCAAGACATTCCTTCTACTGCAAAAACACAATATAAACATGTAATGAAGCACAAATACGATGACTATATGATGGAAACATAATGACATATCTATTAAGTTAGATAATTCATTCCACAGATCATAGTCAGTTTCAGCTCCAAATAATATATTCCAAAGAGCTTAATATAAACTTGATTTTATGCGGTCAGAATATCTCGAGTACTCACAAAGGGAGGAAAGGCATGTGAACCTATCTGTACATACTGGTGGTTTTGCGTCTTCTGAGGTCTGAATTCAACTCATCCACATGTAGGTACCTGTCTAAAGCACAGGTGTAAGGAACCAAACCATCTCTTGCTGTCTCCCTCACAAGGAGAAGATTAATGAGAGTAATATGGCCCAGCCAACACTTGGTAGGAAGATACTCCTGTATTGACTGGAAAGGAAGACTGGAACTTTAGAGTCTAACTGGTTGAGTGAATCTCATCAGAAAACTCTTTTCAGAAATGTCTGGAAAACTGAAAGGTACTAACAGTATCTTTCAGGTCCCCTCTCTATTCTCATGACATTGTAAAACTTTGGCTTAGGTACACCATGGAAAATGATAGCATGTGGAGTCTTACATATGAGCATTTGCACTGGTCAGTATTTACAAATGCAAAGACATACCCTGAAAAGACAGAGAAAAGCTAGGATTTCTTGCTCTTACTTTAAAGAAGAAAAATCTGGCCTCCTGAATGAATTTTTAAAAATTCCCCTTATACCTGGTTTTCAGTGGATTAAAAGAAAGAGACTGAGAGAGAAAGATGACTTCTTCCCATAAAATAGGACATTTTCCCATTCATCTATGGATATATAATCTTTTAGCTGTTTCCCACAATGAAAAAACAGCTAAATAAATGGAATTCTATCCATCCCTGTTTTGTTTTGGTTTGTTTTTTTAAGCCAGATACACCACAGCATAATAGGCTTAGTCTGGGAGCAGTGTGTAGACTGGAGAGGCTTAAAGCTGTGCATTAACTTAAATCTGCATTGACATTCCACTGTGTTACTCCCCATATTGCCTACTAAGTCTCTTTATGTACTTCTAAAGACCCTAGGGTGAGGTCTTAGATTGCTCTGTGTGTCAAACATTACAGAACAAGGTCTTAAGGGGTGGGAGATAAGGGAAAGGTTGGAGTGCATTTATTGCTTCTTTTACCCAGTCTTTTCTTCAGATATACTAGAGTTCTGGTGATAGTAACTCTACGATGGATTTGCATCTTGCTTGACTGAATTCAAACACTTTTAATGAAAAAGTTTAACTTAAATGTGATTTTGTCTAATGACCTAAGTGGAAAAATTAATTAATTTTATTCATATAGAATATAATTTGTAGTTATTTTAGTTCTGTTTTTGAGAACATTATTTAAGAAGTGGATTTAATGAACCAGCAAAGGGATCCATGATTCTATCTCTGCCTATTAAACACTCTACACTGTCATGAGATTATGGGAAAACCTGCACTGCTTTGCGGGTTCCTTATGCAGGTTGTAAGATGCCTATAATTTCCTCAGATATTTTTGTAAAAGTATTTTGTTACAGATGGATAGGTACTTTAAAATAAAAGCTATCTGAAGCTGCAAACAAGATACAATTTCTCACAGTAGTATAGATTTTCAACCTGAGTCCTGAAAACTTCGAGGCTTTTCAGATCTGGATGTTTTATTCTATTTTACCACAGACCCAGAGGACTGGCTTACTCTAAGAAATAATGTGAAGAGTGAAAAAATGGCTACTTTTCAGGTAAATATTGCACTTACCTAATCATCTCTGTGAACTCTAGCAAGATAGGTGTTTGATGTCACTAAAAATGTTCCCCAGGCTACTGGGACAGCTTAGGTCTTCTGCTCTGGGGACTGAGTGTTCCGTCTTGGCCCCCAAGTGCAGTTCATGGCTGTGGGGTAGGTGCCAAGGATCAGATTCTTAGAGGCATTTTGGGCCCTGAAATATTTCAAGAAGTAGGTGTCTCAGTTTAAATGAGACACAGGTGTTTTGCTAAGGATGAGTTACGAGGAAGATCCAAACTCCTCCATCTAAGCAATTGTAAATCCAAAATTAAGAGGCTCCGATTGAGGGGAAAAAATTGTGGAAAAAGGAAAAATAACAGCCCTTTATTAAAAGATATATGTGTATTGGCAGAAACAACAAAAGAAAACCAGTAAAACAACCAAACAATACTCCTATACCCACAAATAATCCCATTTCAAACAAACCAGTAAACAAGCAAAGAAAAAAAAGTGAACAGTTCAGTTTGAGCCCTTTTGTGCAATCCTAACCACAGTCAACAGGGGGCGCTGTTGGATCACTGGAAATGCAGAGCCTGCAGTGGTTTGTGCTGGTGACAGGGAGCGCTGTGGAATCATGGGTTGTTGCCACGTGGGGTGACACCCTCTGGGGTGTTGGAGAAACTGAAAAATGGGCTTCCCTCCTCCCCACACACACTGGGAAAGGGTAGAGAGAGGAGGGAGAGAAACAACAACAAAAAAACCTCACTCTGTCCCGCTGACCAAATCATGTGATATAGTTTTTCCCTCTCCCTTGATGTGTACAAGAACCACTGCCAAGAAAAAAAAAAATGGGAATGGGGAAGGGGGAAAAAACCCTCCCGAAACAGGAAATTATTTTCCCGATGAAAATCCAAGCAGAATCCACAGCTGACAGCCAGGCCGAGAACAAAACCCACTCCGAGCTTCCACTCCGACCTTGTTCCGGCTTCAGCAGCCACCTGAACTCCTCCCCGCCATTTCCCAGGACACAAGAGGAGAGAAAAAAAGTAAAAAGGAGCTCCTCACCCTTCCCCAGAAGCAAGTTTCTGAGGCCATTAACTAGGAATGTGGCCTTACGGGCAGCTTCTTTTGTGTTTCTTAACTGCCCATTTAACCTTCTCCACGCAGTGGGCAGGGGGAAGGGAAAAATTCCTGCTTAGTTTCTAAGACCCAGAAAAACCATGACAGTAGGGTAACCAGTGCCAAGGTGGCACTGAGCTCCTAGTTTTGTTCACCAATACTCACGCTTCAGAGAAGAGAAGAAAGCATTTTGGTTTTTAAAAGGATATCACCTTTGGACTGGGATTCACATCTCCAGATTTTGTCCAGGTGTCTGTGTACCTGCCCAGTCCTCTCTCACAGACTCGCATGAATGCAAGTGGTAACCATGGCACTGCTTTTTCATTCCACACCTTGGAATGTGGGAGACCGAGACATGCACATCCTTCTCTTTCTGGAGGCAACATGGCAACAAAAAATAATGTATGAATAAAGGTGATTACCCCGCTTCCCTGCTCCTGAATCTCTTTTTAGCATGGGTTACAGAGATGTTCACTGGGTTCAGAGGAAGAAAAGGAATGAATGGATAAGGTTGTTATCATCCAACAAAGACAGAGCAGCACTGTCACCCCTTCTCCCTAAAGCCATGACTAACTCAGGTATTTTTTCATTCAACACACTTGTTCATTGAATCTTGTCACCCAACTAAAGAAAGTGGAGAAATGTATCTGTGAATGTTGGTAGAGGTTATCCCTATTAACAGAGCATTATGGACATGCCCCATATCAGATACTCAACCATCCCAAAGAACTGATGACGACATGGCAGCCTGTAGGCCTTAATAATTTCCTAGACCAGTCAATCATTGCAGGAGAATTTTAAGTACCTGCATTTTAAACAGGGTATACGCAATGGGGTGACTGGACCTCTCGTTTCCCCCCCTTTTTTTTCCCTTTGTACTCCTGGCCATACACCATATCAAAAATCACCCTGTGCAAACATTTTTGCCACTTTGGCATTGCTTGGTTTTACTGGTTTATTTTAAAAACATTCCATCTGACTAAGTCACTTGCTTTAAATACCAAATGAAGAATAATTATGCACTTCACTTTTTTAATTGAGGCCAATCTTTGTTTATATCAGTGAGAGTTTTTCCGTTATGTCTATGGGCAACTCAGTTAGTCTTGCTATTCGTGGGGGGAATGCTGGATCATTTCTCTTCTCTCCTTTCTCTCACATGGAATTGCTTCTTCTGGTAAAAAGAGGCAGTTACAGCTGTAACTTCATGTTTCCTATCTGTCAGCCATTATTTTAGACACTGAGACTAATGACCGATATGTGTTGTATAGTTCTATAGATTACATTAATGGAATTTTACTTCTGCTTCCACTAGACCAGAAACTTGGTTGCATTTTCAGCATTGTCTCCCTGTAATTACAGCCATTCTTTGGCTTGGAGTTAAAATAAATGTTTTGAAGCTATCTTAAGGGGGACAAATTCACCCAGCATAGTCTGGATTTACATGAGTTATCTTTTGTATACAGTGAATTTTATAGGTCTTCTCTATATTCCATTTGCCTCATGCCATGGTCAAGTTAACTGGTGTTCTCCTCACCTTGTGTCCAATTAGAGTAGGTCCATTAAGGAGTCAGTGGACCACTGATATTAAGACCAAGCTCAGAAAATTTGTGAAGAAGCTATAATCATAACACTATCTTTTTAAAAGAATGCAGATAAAGAGGAATGTGAATAGAATACATATGCATATTTGTACTTTAAATGTGTGGGTTTGTGTGCTGATTAAATCCTTCCATCTTCGAATATACACATGTTATTTCTTTTTCAATTAGTCTGAAAAGTGATTAAAATTTTTGGCTTAACATGTAACATGTTGCCACACAGTGACATGCGCAACTCATGACTAAATTAAAAAGCCTACTTTGTCAGGTTTTTTCCAGAGTGATCTGATTAGTATTTGTGAATTCATAGCATAGAACATTTGCTTGAAGACTTCTTTCTGAAAAAAATAAATATGTAATGATCATACCTCTAGTCTACCAGTTAGGATATGAAATCAAAACTATACTGAATAATGGTCCTGATTAGGAGTCAGCTGTGGCAATTTTCCTACCAATGCTTTTAGTAGTCTTCAGAACAAATCCATGTGCACATGGCTCAAGACACATAAACTGTTTAGATAAAAATAGTTACTTTAAAATTTTTGTATTAGAGCTAGTATTGCTTGGAGGATTTCTACTTTAAAAAAAAAAATAAAAAAGCATAGTTTACACTTTCTGGACTCTTGCAAGCTCATTTCACATCTGATGTCTCATATAAGGCAGTAATTTTCCTGTTTACTTTTTATTAAACAAATAAAAAAATATATAAAATGTGTCTTACACCAAAAGAAGGAGGAAAATTATTGATAATAATTTACTCTTCCCTCTAAAGATAACATTTACTTGAATGTTAAATAAAATTATCAAGTCTGCATTTGCATGTCATGTGCTTCCCTTTCATGTTGAGCTGTCTGTTTCTTTGTTGTGGAGCAATTCCTGGATAAGTTTTAATGTAGAAACAGAAACACAGGATGACCATAGTATTTCTGACAATACTCCCAGACCAATAGGAGCAAGAAATGCATAAGCACCATCCTCCTCAAGCCTCCTGGTTGTGAAACTTTCAGGTAGTTTTGCAGATGCAAATGCTTTGATAAAGTGATTAAGGATGTGCCCACTTCTCTCCAGTGTCAATGTCTTAGTTTTGGGGAATGGTGCTCTATTCAGGCTGAAAGACTGAAAAGTAGATCTCTCTTAATGTAGAAAACTATTAACAAAATCTGTCAAGTTATCTGTAATGATACTGGGGATGTGCAAAAAAGTTGCTTCAACAAGTTAAAAGAAACTCAAAATATTTTAGGTCTCTTACACGAACATCTTGTGCAAACCTCGTCTCTTTGATCTTAGTCACACATAATTTGGCTTTAACACATAAGCAGGTATGAACTCATTAAATATAAGCATCCCTCAAATATAACTTTCCCTTACTTGATGTGCTGTTATCTCAGACACAGCAATTCTGTGATACCCTTCCTTTCAATTTCAGGAGAGCAAATCGTGAGGCACACAAATTTCACAAGTAAATTCCAGGTCATGGAGATTATCACTTGAAAGCCTAATATTAGTGTGATCACTGATTTCCATTTCTTCCTTTTGACAGCAAAATTAAATTCTGAGAGGAAAATCCATGACGTCTGGTTTGAAATAAAACTGTATAATCCAGGTATTCTCCTGACTCAGTAGCTGGCAATAACCTTAGGTGATCATTTGTGAACGAACATTGTCAGGTCCATTATCCTGAACATCACAACTGAGCTTCCATGCAGCTCTGTGACTGCATGGAAGTGATACTTGTCAAATAGTTTTTTAGGTGGCACATAAACCACCCAGAGAAGGACTGTTTTATGGCATATGCTGTATACAATATATGATTATGCTTTCAATATATACCTAATGATATTCTGGCCCTTGTCTACCCTTAGGTGCTTAGCCAGCCAGAACTAAATATGAAGTTCAGCTCCTTATTAATAGCCTTCTCCCAAGTATTGGAATTTGGATATGTGTTTATTAATTGATCAAAGATACATAAGAAATGGAGTGTAAAATGAGTTAATTGAACCATGATGTTGAACATGGAAAAAAACCCTCAGATCTTCCTAACTCTTCCTAAGGGGCAGAAATAAAACCAAAAAAAAAACCAACCAAACAAAAACCAACAACCAATAAACAAGCAAAAAAACCACCACGACACAATAAGCTAGTAAAGTAAACTATCTTTTTCAGACATGGTTCTCAACCTCCCCAAATCAACAGCAAACGTCTGTGCTTATAGCTGTGATTTATACTTTATGCCAGTGGGGATATTCTGGATGTACTCAACTCCGAGTACATCTTGTTTAAAGTAGACGTTCTAGAAATACAATTGACTCAAAGAAAATTAATTACTTGAAGGATAGCCTGAGGAGACAAAAGGTATTCATTGTTGTATATATTTACAATGTTCTTAAAAAATTTCAGAATTATTTGTTGTAAACACTTCTATGTTCCTCATGAAGACAAGGAACACTGAAAATTAAAATAAACGTGAAGCATGAAATGTATTTTATAGAAAACTTTAAAATCTACAATCTGAATAACAAATCAAGAAAACTTAAACCTGTTTCTTCTATTTGCTGGTGATATTAAATCTTTCCATTAAAGGGAAATAATTCCTCTCATTTTGATGCCATCCAGATATTGGTTAAGTAAGCTCTTATATTTTCTTGTTGATCTGAATTTCTTTAAGTTGATTTTAAATGAAATGCTTCTCAGTGACTTTGGAGGTATAATCTATGAAATACGGCAGTGGGTTGCTCCCTATATGAAGTGTAGGAAACCTTTCCATCCTTTCCTATGTGACTTCCAGAATGTAAACAAGTTGTTGGAATATGAAATAGTTAATATAGCCAAGATGCTATCTAAGAAAGAGATATGTGATTCCCTTCCAAACTGAATTATCATACAAACCTATGAGTCTAAAAATCACCTTTTCTCCTCCTTACATCTGCTGTGAGGTTTTTTTTAAATATATTTAAACTTGGCAGAACTAATACTGAAACCCAAAATGGTTTAAAGGAGAAACTATTTTAAGATGAACTATTTTAATAGAACACACGGATTAGGGAAATACATCAAAAAGAGAGAAAAAACACAATGTGTTGGATTAGAAGTGGTGAAACAGTACTAAGAATTTTTTAAGAAACAGTTCAAACTAATTATATTCTGGGTGTGGCTTCAGTCGATGCAGAGAGTTTTATTGTACATTAACATTTGTGAATAATCTGAGAAAACTTTTGTTTCTATGACTGTTTTCAGACAGCAGATTCCAAATCTGTAAGTCATGGTTTTGTCTCAAAATGTGTTCCAATAAACAGGGAATCAAAATTCACTGTGGGTGGAGCAGCTGTACATCTTGGCTCTTCAGTGGAGGGAGCAAAACCCTAATCCTGTGGCTTTGGAGAGTAAATATTTAAGGGCTTACTCAAAGGATGTCTATGTGTATATAATAAAGTCATAAGTTCAAACAGACCAGTAAACAGAACAATTTCTCAATGATTTTAATTATTTAACTTTTTTATAATAATTTTTGGCTATTAAAAAATTAATGTTAAATGTAGACAACATTTTTATTATATTTCTTTACTCTTAATTCCCAGTCATTTAATCCCTGCAAAAAGTGCAATGCAATCATTGAATAGACTGGCTATCTTGTATAATAAAATGCATATGACTGCATTTAGAAATATATCTACTTCCCTTTAGAGGCTTTTGAGAACATAATCACCACACAGCTAATAAAAAGCCAGAAAACTTAAACAATTTTTTTATTTAAATAAAGCAGGTTTGAAAAACAATACCAATGTATGCATGTAGGCACAAATAGGTAAAATCATATGAATTTCATGGGTTTAAATCTAAATTTAAATATTGAAATATAAGACCTAAAATGCTGATCACTCAATGTCTTTTGTAGCCCTGAAAACTAATGACTATCAAACAGGGTCTTAAATGGAAATATCACTTGGGAGAATTAGCACCATGTTAGGAGGATAACTTTCATATTAAAAGCAAACAAAGAACATGACAAAAGAAAGAAAAAGAAATCCCTGCATCTGGAACTTCAACTTCCAGGTAATTTAATGAATAGAGATTTTTATTCTCTTATTCAGTCTTGAGCGTGAAATTCTCTTACAGTATACAGCATAAATGGTGGGGGGTAAAAAATCTGCCACATTACTGGTTCTTGTATATTTGGTTTCAGAGTGAAATTGTGAAACACCTGAGGACTTTAAACTGAGGATCTCTGTTTTGTAGATTTTTCAATTCAAATGATTCAGCTGGAATGGAGTGGAAGGGGAGGTTTTCCTGATCACTGTCCCTTTGAAAGTGTTTTCTGTTCGAATGTTTATTCTTTTTGTTCTGTTGCTTTTGATAGCTGTATTTGTGGTCCTCTCCATTGCTGAGAAAACATACTTTTTTTCTTTTCTGGCCTGGAAAATAGGTCTACTGTTATCACTTGTTCCAATGTGCTTGTTCAGAGAATCATAGAATTACAGAACAGTTTGGGTTAGAAAGGACCTTAGAGGTCATTTAATTCTACCCCCCTGCCATAGGCAGAGACACATTTCACTAGACCAGGTTGCTCAGAGCCTCATCTAACCTTGAACACTTCCAGGGATGAAGCGTTCATTACTTCTTTGGGCAACCTGTTTCAGTACCTATCCACCCTCATAGTAAAGATTTTTTAACTATTATCTAATCTAAACCTACTCTTTTTCAGTTTGAATCCATTCCCTTCTGCTGTGTCACTACATGCTCTTTTAAAATGCCTCTACATCTTTCTTGTAGGCTCCCTACAATGTTCCTTACATGTCTGAATAATCCATATTTCTGGAGAAAAAAATCCACAAACTGTTCAATATTTGCACTGGATATTCATTCTCTATAAATTATGAGATGCTAAAAGTATTTCTTGGTAATTAATTTATTCATTCAACATGATTTCTTTTGAACAGTACACAGGTACCTTTCTGGGTTCTGTGGGGAATACAAGATCTGTGTTTGAAGACATGAGTAAGAGATTATTCAAACTGGGCTGTGAAATGCATTTTTTCAGACAGTAATTCAGGCATTAAGGGACAACAGACACATGGCCATGATACCCATGAGAATGCTGTAATATAGACAGTTTGATAATAATGTGGGCAACAAAGAAATTTTAGAGATGAGACAAAAATGTGCATATGAACCCAAATATTCATGCAGTATTATGGGCTTTGCTGTCATATCACTGCTGCTACAAGTGACTAACCCTAACAGAACTGAACTTCAGAATAGGAGAAAGCCCTTTGTTTGGATAGCGGGGTACATAGTAAGTATGATACTAAATAAAAGGAGGTTAGAACACTAAATGAGAAAAGCCCTTTCTTTTTTTTTCTTTACCACTGGGCATTTTGTAAAAGCGAAGCTCACATCTTAAAATTCTGGCTTCCTTCTTTAGGAAAGTAGAATCAAGAAATACTTCATACAAATAATGGGAGATAAACATGATGATAATTTAAAGTTCATGTTGCAGTGTTTACTTCTGCTGAGACTTTATTTGTTAAAACTGAGCCTGTGGCAATTTTTTTCGAGGCGGAATTATTAAGCTCCAAAAACAAGGACAGAAATGCAGAACAGCTGGGAACAGAGGGATCGTAGCTTTAATAATGGAGGGACATGCGCCAATGGAATATTTCATAAGTATATAAAACCCACTGGGAACCACACAGTGTTTCACTGCTACACAGATAAGGCAGCAATTGCACTGTGGCAAGTGTCCAGCAGGTAGCTGCTGTAGGTGGTGGGGTGCATCCTTTGCAGCTCGTCTAAGGTGGAAGGGCTGATTTTTCATTTGAAAATAGGAAGAGGACCATGACCTTGCAGTCTTGAGACAAGGAAACTTTCAAGGACTGTAAAGTTTTCTTTGGATGTTAATCTGTAGTACCCAGGTGTCTTTTTTCTTTCTTGATGAATCTTATCACCACTAGAGTTTCTTTGAAAGACATCTGGGCTTCCTGACAGACCTGATTGCTGCTAGAACAGACTCTCCTACATTATTCTGTTCCCTGCCTCTTCTTTCTGTGGCTTATTCCATCTGTCAAAAACCACCCTCCATTAGACACTGTTATACTGATTCTGGCTATGGCTGATGTTACCTCCTACAGATGGCAATACTTGCTATGGCCTCAGATAATTTTAGAATAAAAGAAAGGTTTTCTTAGACATTATGCACAGAAGTTGAAAAGTTCCCTTTTCTGCTTACACAAAAAGGTGCAAAAAGCCAAAGAAAAGATGAGGTACTTTGCCTTAAACATATTACAAAAGCGTTTGTTTACATAGTACAGCTTCAAGGAGAGCCTAAGTTCATACCCTCAATATACATCTCTGCAGAAAACAGAGACACTTGATGAACAACAGGAAAGTTTTTCATACAAGATTGGTTCATCTCATTTGATTAATGAAGTAGGTGTCTTTGAAAGAGAAAGCTTTTAATATATAGCTATGAAAGCTTCATGGTTTGCCTAAATTAACTGAGATTTCTGAGTTTCCTGTCTGATGGGAATAGGGAGGCACAGCTGGAGTCTTATCTTGGGTCGAATCCAACCTAATTCTCACAGGGGGCCCGGATGTGGGTTTTTGATCTACTTCCGAAGACCAAAGCTTCATTTTGGAATTCAGTGCAGTACACAAAAGGCCAGGGTCAGTGGAGCTTCCTTGATTGCTGTGCCACACTCAAGATTTTCACCATGTCTGTTCAACTAACTATTGAGTCCTATATAAAACAAAAACCCAAACAAATATTTCTCTCTTACGTATTTAAAGCCATGTTGTTTAGTTTTTTCTTTCCATCCAGCTTTCAGAATTAATCAATAGGTGGTCAGATGTTAGCACCTGACTTACAGAAAGAAAATGAGGTAATATTTCTCAGTGTCAGGATTGCATGTTGCACAACTGAGATGAGATTTGATTTTTGCCATATAAAAATTTTGTTGTGATTTTCCCTTGGAGACGTCTCTGTCTCTCTCTCTTCTGTCTAACCCCAAACTGACAAAGTGTTTTTCTATACTCTTGGCTGGGGGTGAGCAATAGGGAAGATGCTTGTTTTACATTTGGGTAAAATCTTCTGCTCCAGGTGTCTAACCCAGCCCTAAACCATTGCCAGCTGAAGTTCACCAGCTGATGCCCTTATAAAAGTGGTGCCAAGCAGGCTGGCTTGTTATGTGACAGCCAGTTCATTGGTGAAGGCCAGAGCATAGGGTGACTTCACTACTTCTTGGGAGAGAAGCAGGGAATTGCCTGATTTACTGTTACATACCAAGCTTGTTACGTATGTCAAATGAAATTGTATAATCACTGAATGATTTTTAAGGTAACCTATCAAATTCAAATATGTGAGGTGTTAATTAAATTCACCGAATAGAAAAGATATACCTGCAGTAAGAAATTGGTCCAATACATGATGGACATTGAGATCTGTAAAATATTTTGTCCAAAAGGTTTAAATTACAAAAAAAAGAGAGAGATTTATTTTCCAGTTTCCCAGAACAAAAGTAGACTTCTATGGCAGGAAATCCTGCAAAGAAATGCTGATGGAAAATTGTTTTATCATAATCCATTTACATTTTCTGATGATAGTTGAGTAGTCAGGCAAGTTAAATACTTTTGATATGCATAAAAAAGTGCAGTCAAGTTCACTTTTGTTTGCATTACTATTTTAGGCAAGCAGGCCTCCATGCACAAATGGACTTATCCTGAACAACGGAGTTAAAGCCCTGTATGTGGTAACTAGAGACTGTATAAATTTAAAGAACTGCCAAAGTCAGTAATACAATTTTCCTAAAGTAACCATCAGATCTGGACAGCTGGTCTTTCTGAGTCTCACTCTAAATATGAAATCTGATTGTTTCCTTCTATCATTCCTTACCCTGGGATTCATCTTGGCCCATTATTTGCTGTTAGAGACTTTTAACACTGAGAGGCATAACCTTCTGTCCCTTCTTACAAAACACAAGGAAGAAGGTATGAAATACTTGGTCCGCTTCTTCTCCAGTACATCTCTACCTAGATATGCGTTGTTCTGAGAAAAAGCACTAACTCTGAAATAGAGCAGGGTTATCAACAAAGGCACTGGGACCAATGACAGAGTGGTTTTGAATGACATTCAGTAGAACCAGCAGCTGGTAGATCACTCAGAGATGTTTGTGAGAGCCAGCTGTTTCCAGCTGCTGACTGTTTCTGTCTTGGTTTTTGGGAAACAGTGTTTTCTGTTTCCCACAAGCATTGAGAGAGAAAAAAGTGCTGTGCCAAACCAGTCTGGGAAGACTGTTGGATTGAGCCAATGTGTTTTAAAGTTAGGGATAATATTCTCCTTCCATCTCACTGAAGTTGTTCCTCCTTGCATGAACAGGCTGGGGCTTCCCCATCTGTGCCCCCCCGGCCCACTGATACGAAAGTGGTCCGGGTCAGCTGTAAGTACATACAAAGTAAGTACAAACATGTCCTGTCAAATTAGTTACAGTACATGATGAGGAGCTGAGGCTGGTTGTGTGCCATTGTCCCAGATTGGCTCTGGATGTGTATGGCCAGGTGGTCCCTCATACAGCCTAAAGCTCCTGAGTGCAACGTTAGCTGAACAAATCCAAAACTGCTGGCCACCCTTGCCTCTGGGATCAGTGTCTGTGCCCTGTGACCATGAAGCATGACACAAGCTTATTCATCTAATCAAAGACTGGTCACATAATCACCAGGTTCCAGTGAAAGTATGTTCATAATGATGTCAGCAATGTAAGCTAGGACAGTGACTTCAGGGGATAGGGAAGGTAAGGCAAGATGAAAGTATTGTTATCCAGTTCAAATATCAACCTGTAAAATATTTGCATAGGCAACATTCACAGGTATTTTCCTCCTGCACACAGAGAAAACAGTAAGATTTATGTCAAATTTGCTTATGAAGGGGAAAATTGACAGTGTTGGTTGTTATCTTGGCAATAAATGACTTGTCCATCCAAAGATGCTTTGTATAATGCAGTTTACACAGGATTCAGTTTGTGACCAGCTTATTACTTTGTTGTCTGCTTGGGGACTTTAATCATCATGAAGCTCAGCATGTGAATGAAGCCCTCTGGCACCACTACTTCTTTGTCATTAATTCCAAAACTATTCTGACAGCAGGACTACCCAAAGGTAAAGGCTCAAATAACCAAAATGCCAGCATCCTGAGAGCAGGAACCTCACTGTGCTTCCTACTCTTTCAAAGGTGATAGCCATGAGCAGCATTCTGAAGAATAGACACGAAAAGGGACTAGATGCTGGTGCTGAGCACATGTGAAAGCCTTGTAAGCAACATTTACATGTTTTGCCTCACTGACAGAGCATATGGAATAAAGAGATCTGAAAAATGAAACAGGATTGAAAGAATTCTGGTGAACAAGATGGTCAGAAGGATTTGCAGACATCTCATGAATGAGATGAGCAGCATGAACAGATGTTTTCTGAACAAGCACACTGACATACTTAAGCATGGGACGATCAGAGCACAGAAGTCATGATGTGGAACTGAGTGGCAGAAAGGATCTGGTAATGCTGAAGGGTACAGAGAGGAAATGGAAGAGGAAGAAGTAAAACAGAAAAAGAGGGCATCTACTGCCATAAGAAAGAAGGCATAGCTGTGATATGAAGATAGTAAAGACTGGATCCCAAGGGCAGAAAAGCTGATGTTTAGGATATCTTGAGCAAGAACAAGAGAAAGTTTAGTCACTTTATGGGAGCTATGTCCTTTAAAATAAAGGTTGTCACAGGTGCTTTTGAAGAAGCGATATTTATAAAGAAACCAAAGAGTAGATAATGTCCTAGACATTTCAGGATATAGAAGTAAACCCAACAAAATTAACAACCAGTGTAGGTTCAGACTTTAAAAAATGTAAGTCACGAGAACTTTCTTTTAAAAGATAAAAAATGTAAAAAATAACATTTATGTCATGACAGTCTCAGCTAAGGATATTAACAGATAACATGGACAACTAAACTAATTGGCCCAAGGCTGCGTAAAAAACAAAGCTTGATATGGGAATTTACTCTACCTCCCCTCGGCTGAAAGTCAGTGTGTTTATCAACTGTTAATAGAGAAATACCTCTGAGAATTATGCAATTACAGCAAACACTACTTTCTCAGAAGCAAATTATATTAGTAATGTTTGAGAAGGAATTAATAAGTATCTCAATTAGTTACACATCCGGGAAGAAACGAAGCTATTTGAGATTTGTTGGAAAGTAGTGAAGACGCTGCATAGAAACAGTATGTACAAAGTAATTTTGGATGAGGCCCTAGCAACCTAATTGAATTTAAATAAAACAAAAACCCAGAAGTAGTTAAACGAATAACAAAAACAAAACAAACCAAAAACAAACAACCCCCCCCCAAATAAACTTGTAAAATCCCATTACAAAATTAAGATTCAATAATAAATATTTAAATATTTAACATTCAATACTTAAAATAATTTAGCATAAACAAACAATGTGGTTTTTTAAAATTAAGGCTCACTAAACTGTGAGAGTAGTTAATGAAATCAACTAGAATATAAAAATCAGGGAGTTGTATGGGGTAAATCAGAGTTTGTATACCAGTGATTTAAAAAACCCACCAAACTCTTCTATTTGAAGTTATATTTGAATCACAAGGAAACTTTGGTAAGGAAGGGGTTTTGATGGAACTGAGTTAAAAGTTAATGAAGAATAGAACATAGGAATAAGAGAGAGTCCTCTTACATAATGCAAAAAGGTGCAAACTACTCATGAAAGAAAGCTTCTTTTTGGGGAAATAGAAGTTCAAGGAAAGAAAACTTTTCATCCTCCCAGTTGTAGGCTAGCCATAAAGTTATGCAAAATATGAGTCAGGACTATGTGCTAAATTCTTCAATATATCTATATATCTGCAGTTTTAGAAAGTTTGATGTTATAAGTAAAGCTGTATCTGCTCGTTAATAATTAAGCTGCCTCTGATTTTACCTGAATTTAGATTTTTCTCTTTTAAATAAAAAATGTCTAATTTCCTTTACCAAATCTACCTTTTATTTTGGAGTGATAGGAAAGAAAGTCCAAAGAAGGACTGTAAGTTTGTTAAAACTATTGGAATGATTGACCGGTAAAATGATAACAAACCCTGATACAAAACAAGCAGAAAAGTTCCGGAGAATGCATTAGTTTTCTTGTGAGACACTCACAGAGGTAAGAACCAAAAAATCTGACACTGCCAAGAAAAGCTGGAAAGGAAGGGATTTTTTCCAAGTTGGGAATGGATAGCTCAGGCCAGGAAGGCTATCGCATCACAGTGTACTACATACAGTCCTGTCAGACAAGTGGAAAAATGTCTAAGGCCCCAATTTATCAAGGGACTTAAACGTGTAGATACCCTCCTTGACAGTGGCTGACTAGACACTTACTTCAAGTTATGAGGTAATAACTCAATTGTTTTTCCCAGGGACAATAACCTGAAGTTTTTTCCCAGAACTAGCCTGAAGACAAAAGCCCAGAAGACTGAAGAAGGATCTTTCCTTATTGCTGTGTTTTTATATAATCCATTCTTGCTCACAGCAGAGGAGAACATATCAATGACAATACTCATTATTAAAAACTTTTCTTATTTTGTGAAAGGAGACAAAAGTTTTGTAAAAAACCCCACATCAATCATCTTAACATCTAATGTCAGGGCATTTTTATAACTGTAAACAAAATCACTGGCTACCAAATGTGGCACCACTTTCATCAGGTACAGTAGGAGAAATCAAAACAAGTTTAAATGAAAGCTCCAAGGATTCTTTCAACTGAAAATAAATGGAGGACAAGCACAGAGGAGTCCACAGTGTATAAAATAACAAACACTTCAAAACTGCTGACAGCAGGGTTGGACTGCTAAGGTGATGAATGCTCAGGAAGCCATACAACACAAACAAATGCGTGTTTTAAGCATTCAGGAGAGACCATACTTTGAGAATAACGTCATGCCATTTCAGCCTCTGGCTGCCTGTCTCTAGTATCATCTCAGTGGTAGTAAACTGGCTGATTATAGTCAAGTCCCAAAGACACTTACACCTCGAAGAAAAATACAAGAAGCCTGCATTAAAACTCTGGTCAGCAGTATTTGTTCAGAGTTCTTAAACCAGCTGTTGAGAATGCAAGCCCAAATTCAGGAATTACTGGTCCCATTCAGAAGATTATTGTTGTATGGTAAAGATATCAAAGTGAGGGTCTGTATTAGAAATAATGTCATCAAGTATCCCAGAGGAAGTTTAATTTGACTGACTGGGGTGACATGTAATACATTTCTTATTCTATAGAATCTTTTGACAATATGACCCTGTCTTAGGTCAAGAAAGAAAGAAAGAAAAAGAACCCAGAAAGCTTCTAAAGCAACAATATTTTCTTCTCAGTCTGTTTGACAATGAACACATTTATTTCTATTACTGAGCCTAGGAAACATTCCAAATTCCAGGTATCCTGTATTCATATTGAGGCAAGATATTGGCATGTCAGCCACCTGTCTGCTCCATATTCAATTCTTTTTTTATAGAAAGGAAGCCTGGACATGTGAGCTCACAGGGATCCCTGGCTGCATTTTCCTGGGATGAGACATAAAATCATCAAAAATGAGCTATCCTGCCAAAGTAGTTATTTCTCAAATGTCTGAAAAAAAATAATAAGCTGTCTAGGAATATCATGCTTACCCAAAATTTCACAACTCAGTAGTATGGGTTTGCAATTAATTAGCACACTATCTGGGGACCTGAGGCCCCCATTTCATCTTGTTTTCCCAGCTTGAGGTTCCCAGAACTCCTGTAAGTAAAATTATTGAATCTCATGTATCTTCATTTCAGTGCAGATGTGGGACATTTTTTCAAAAGCTGTGGTCTTCTCATACTGGCCTGTATCTATGTTTTACTTATATATTTATTTGATGTTTTTAGTGTGATGACCTTTTAATGAGCAATGACTAGAAGTTGATTTTAGTATAACTACATTCATCAAAGTCAAGTAATTTAAAAACTGCTTTCCTGTGGTATTATGGATTCATCTTGATTTCCCACGTGGATTTTTTTTCTGTTTTTTCTTTTTCTTATAATCTATTTCTACATTATCAAAGTTTGCATACTTTGTAAGCAGATAAAATCCTTATTCAATTTAACTTGAGATTTATTCTGCAACAGTGAAGAGGCCTAGCCTATTCTGAAAGATGCTGAATATCTGTACATGTAGCAACTTAATTTTAGATTCTTGTTCCCCAAGCTGGAATCTGTAATCCTTACAGGATTTGGGGACACCACTGAGACTTTAGTTCACAGCATTTTCTTGCTGGGAGTTATATTAACCAATATGATGTTCTATCCTTGTACACACCGCTTGAAGTAAGAAGGAGTCGTCTGAGACTGAGATGTGAAAACAAACACACACACGCATACGCATATACACACACTCCCTTCTTTTGATCCTAGAATTATGTCCTTCTAAACATTTTAGTCTTCACACATCAAGGAAGGAGTTGGAAAATGTTTGAAATATTGGCAGAATTTTTTTCCCTTGACTTCATTTTTGGAAACAACTGATCTATTTTCAGCAATACTCTTTAAGAATAAAAATGCAAAAAAGTCTGAACACACCATAAATCCTGAATCAGAAGCAAAGGACAAGCATGGAAAATTTAAATAAAAGTAATTAGTTTAACAAAGTTATAAATATCTGCAAGCTGAGGCTTTTAGGGTTTCCATTGAGTTAGAAAATCTTAATTTAGACATTACTGCTTGCTATGCCTATAACACAATATCCCACTCCCGCCCTCCCAAAAATGCAAAGGACGCAGTTACTGGGTTACTTAGTTGATGGTTTCTACTTAAACTCTTTCAGATTCTTCATGCAGCTAATGTAGAAATAAGACTCTGTGTCTGAGTATGGTTCTAGACTGTCTGAGTATTGTTCTAATCTAATGAATACATAAAGTTAAGTAATCAGACACTTGCAAGTTCGGGCAGTTTAGACAGTTCACTTTTGAACTTCTGTGCAAATAAATCTTTCAAAGTTTAACTTGACTTAAACAGTCCAGTGGTTTCTGTTGCTATTATTTTTGACCTTCTATGTTCAGTTCTCTTTCTCTTAAAATTCTTTCCAACATTTCCAGTACTTATTTTTAATGTTCTGTTCTTACACAAAGACTTGCCAGCTACTGTCCTGTGATTTGAAAATGTGTGCCAAACATTATGACTGTTTCATATATCGCATGAACTAAAAACTAGGAGGATAGTCTCAATGTTATAATAACCATAACAAAAACTAACCCACCACTCCCCCCAAAACCTATCTTGCTACCTGATATCTGAGATTCCTTAGGTTTCTGTGTCCTCTTAATTTTTCTTCAATGAAGAAGTCGTTGTCAAGGCCTGAGTGAGCTATGTTTATGTATCAGAGGAAAACACAGGGTAAAATCTTTCCTAATTTTCAACCATCTAGTTTCACCAAAGTCAATAGGATTATACCAACATGAAACAAAGCAGTATTTATGCACTTGCCCCTATTCTCTATCAGCCTGTTAGAACAGCAATAGTTCTTTTGATGACTTCTGCGTGTCTTGCATATTGTATCTTGTAATCCTCCTTATTATCTTTCTCAGCATGTCTTGCAGATTAGTACAAAAGTAGAGAGAAAGGTTAAATAGGAAGTGCTGTATAAATATCCACCACCATCCAAGCATGCTTGAGTTCAGCAGACACTGTTTCTCCCTTGCTGTGCTAGATACAGATTTTGGCAGCCCTGAAAATTTCTGAGAGAAATGTAGCAAGAAAAAAATAAATTAAACGCTCCATCAACACCATTTTAATAAATGTATTTTAAAATACACAGTGTAATCCTTCCCAGCTCATTTGTATTATTACTAAGTAAAAGAAAATAATGATAGATTTTTTAAAAAATCTATTGTTTTTATTTAAATTGTAAATCTCATTCATGTACCACTGGCAGATACTAGTTACTATTAGCTACTGCTAGAGTCTTCTCTGGATCATGCTGGCAAAATATAAGATAAAAGACCTCCAGAGCTGAGAGTTTTCCTGAAATAATCAAAGCACTGCAAAATTTGCTGTTTCACTGTAGCATCTGCAGCTGGGTCATCAATTTCCAAAGCATCTCATGCTGGCTGAGAGGAATAAAAAGAGACCATTCAAAGATGAGCTGGAAGATACTCCTTTGCCAGGAAAAGCAATAACTGAGCCCCTGAGTGAGGTGGAATATCTGGGTACTTCCAAAACTGTAAAAAACATTCCCTCAACTAGCCAGAGGCAAGTGTGATATTTCAGTATGTTGGAGCACTGACTGGTCTTTCTCAGATCTAAGATTTCATTCCACAGGACAGTACAGTACTTCATGTTCTGCAGTCAAGGAAAAGGATGTTTTTTCTTATCAGGCCAAATAAATTTGGACACACTTTATTTCAGTTTTTTTTTCAGTATATCTCTACATTTTGTCTTCCTCTATTCACATAAAAAGGGCAGAGTGTACTTAAACAAAAATTTATGTATGCATATCCATATATTCAAGTACATACAAACAGAACGTGTGTATGAGAACACATAGAATATATCCATGAACTAATATGCATATGTAGGTATCTAAAGAAAGAGAGAAAGACGTGCAAACACATATACACATATGAGGATCTGCACCTTTGGAGAAAATAGATGAAAATGCAGGATATTTCACTTAATTTATAATTAGTTGGATATAACGGCATAATCCTGAGGTTTTGATCTGGGCATTTGGTCTCAGTCAAGACTGAAAGTAAATGATGATATAGGCAGCCATACTGAAAAGCATGACATAGGATTACCTCGGGAGTAAGTCCTTATGACCCAGGCTATTAGAAACTGGCCATAAATAAGAGTTTCTCAACTCCCCTTTTAGTTTTTTTGGGGGTGTTTGTTTTCCCAAGGGCACTTAGAGTCACAGAACAGCTGCAACAGTGGGGCTGACACAAGCCAATTGGACATTGTTGAGTGGGAAACAGACCCTAGCCATTTTGTTTTCCCATACCTGGACCAAATTTTCACATTTTAACCTATAATTATTCTGAGCTTGCTGCATATGTATGTTTATCAACTTCTGTTGAATTTCAGGGAGATGTTTTAGCAAGGGTGGCAAAACCTAGGACACTGCCTGTATGATTCAGCATAAGAAATCAATCTGAGATACATTTTGCTCTCAGGAACAGTCTGACATCTCTAATTACTGCAAATTTTTGTTTTCCTCCATTTGGTGGAAACCTATACAGTGTCAGCAAGCACAATTCCACTCTTCAGTAATTGAATTTGGCTGATCGACTACATCAGCCAGTATGAAGAAATCGCTAATGAGGAAAGGCTCAAGACAATCTTTCCTGAGTGTCTCCCATGATCAAGCAGTTTTGTTTCCTATATTTTCAAATGTTATGTATCCACGTGTTACCCTGTTTTATGTGAGATTAAGCAGAGAGAAAAACCACAACTCTTCTGATCCCCTTAACTCATAAATATTAAGCCTGTCAGCATTTGCTGTGTGTGATTAAGAAAAAGGAGCCTGTTTCTTATTTTAATTTTTATGAGCTGGGAATCTCCCTCAGATTCACTGACATATTGCATGAATCACCAGGACTATTTTTATTCTAGTAATACTTCTTTTCTAAAAGTTGAACTGGATAAGCTGAGTACTCTTAAACATTGTCCAGCAGTTTAACAATGGAACTAAAGGCTGTAAGAAGAAACTGTAACAGGATACATTTTGTTTTAAAGGCTTGGAGCGCCATGTCCCAAATACATTCAAAATGAAGTCTGAAATACCAAAAAAGGTCACAATGAAGAAAACTCAAAACTCAGTCCCCCAAACTTTTTCTTGCATATAATTTTGATGCTGTGGGGTCATGTACTCAGAGGTTCACCTCATGTCTTCTCTACTTTTAACCCCTTACGTGTCTTTCTCTCAACACAGCAAGAATCCATTTATATGAGTCAAAACACTATGACTAATGGAACAGCATGACATACAGCATAAGTTCATGGGGCCAAGCAGACCTTTGTTGTAAGTGTGTGTCTTACAGTGCTTCCCAGGGTACACAAAATGCTCATTAATGAGGGGGAAAGGAATGAGACACTTGCTTTTCTCATTATTGTTAGCTTTGTGGCCTTTATTAAGCATAATTGTCTGTCAATGTGCTGAGGTGACTAGGGTATAGAATAATGTTCCTTTTGTTGTGCAAGGTTATCAGAAATGTTGGGATATGGTCTGTTTGAGGGCAAGTCTTCAAGTCATCCGGCACACAGAGAAAAACCTGTGCAAGTTCCTCTGGCCTTAGAAAGCAGCTAAAAATTCAGCTCAAAAAGTTCCTCCTTTATAAACTGGAGAATGCGTAATTAAGCCACACTTCCTGAAAAACAACAAAAAATTCTGGAAAAGAGAATTTGCCTGAGTATTCTCTTTCTTACCAACACCACCGTTTATAAAGATAACACTTCTCCCCTAGAATGATTATTAGACTACTATTAGCTTTCATGCAATCAAGAGGAATGAATACACCGTGCTTTGCACCAGGAGGTACAGGTTCATTATGATGGCAGTAAGAAAGGCACTCTGTAAAGTGTATTTATTAGAGCTAGCACTATAAAGAAAGAGAGGGTGGTATAGATAACCTCACTTCCCTTCAAGTGCTGGAAACCCTGTCATGCAGTGCCAAGCAGGCCTCTAATCAAGATAAGGCACGCTGTGCAGAGACCATTCATGGTAGAGTTACCCTGAAGTAAACAACTCAATTCGTCATTTCTACTGTCAAACAAAGAAGATATACCATGTGAACTTGCACTGTGAGCTAAAGGCAAGGCCATGTAGGTGGTGTAATCACTGGCACTGACTGGGAGCTGCCTCCAGGCTTCTCTGCTATGGTTACTGTCTGAGTTTATTGTACCATCAAGGGATGTGAGCAGCACAAGATGGGTCTGGAGGCCATGCTGTATGTGTAACACCACACTGCAAGCACTGCACAGGCCTGCACCTTCTCAGGTTAGCTGTGATGAGGGACTTCTTCAGCTACAGTGGTCTTCTGGTCAGCATCACTACACCCAGTTCTAAAAGTACACTTGCATATGCTTCAGGAAAGCATTCATAAGGCTATACAAAATCATGAGTATTGAGTAGTTTAGGCATAAAAGAAAAATCTTGCTATACTTGGAGAGGTGTGGATTTTTCCCCAGTTACTCAGAGGTCAAAGCCAGAGGAAATATTAGGGCAAGCTTACCAGTTTACTGCTGCTGGAAGAGGTACTCCTGCTCCTCCTTGCTTCATTCCAGATCGCTGCACATTTGCTCTCTCACTCATGGGCCTTTCACTAGTCACCTGATGAGCCAGTTCAGCTTATTAACCAGGTGGAAAACTATAGACTGCATGCACTTCACGCTCCCCCCCAATTAGATTTTTAACAAATTAATGAGTTGAACGGGCTGAAGAAAGAGTCCCCATTAATAAAAGCTGGTATAATATATTAAGCAGAAATTTACTGCTGAAACCATGAAAGCAGAGTCAGTGGGTTAGGTTTTCTTAGCAGCACCCTAATAGATCAGCTATCCCCACTTTGCCTAACCTCACTGTAAGCAATCTTCTTATCCACATGCACAACCTCACACCCCATATTATGTAACTGATGTGAGACCTAAAGATGAATAGAAACACATTTCATTATATCAGTGTTGCAGCTTACAATACTAAGAATATAAGATGCCTGTTATACATGCTGCTTTATAACTATGAACACTTATTTATGTACACTTGCATGAATACTGTAGTAATGGCACAGTAACATTGCCACCAGGAATACCTAGTAACACTTTTTATTCATATTTTAAGGAAGATACTATCAGGATTTTTAAAAACAACAAGGTAGTAGTACCTTTCCTGCACAGTGTGAAGAAACTTTGACAAGATTTTAGCTTTTTAAAAGCATACAATTACGCATTAACCTCCATTTTTATGTAAGAAATGTCCTCTTGTATCAACTATTCAAGTCCCAATTGCCGTATTTTTCCTTTGCTTCCAAAATACTTGGACTATTAATTTCCTTATCAGCTCCCAGGCTCACTTTACTGAAAACAGA
>JAYRBT010000001.1:94121345-94220151 GCA_036023395.1 Myiotriccus ornatus
TATTTTTCCTTTGCTTCCAAAATACTTGGACTATTAATTTCCTTATCAGCTCCCAGGCTCACTTTACTGAAAACAGATGATTCAGGTAAGAAACTATTAAGAATGTCTTTCTGTAGACAATTTGGAGTCCAAGAACTTTCCCATTGATTTCAGTGGGATATTTTGTTTGCTAGCTTTACAGGACCTGCATGCATTTTCATCTGTGATTACCAGTCCTCTTTCCCTGGGTTAGTAAATAGGGGTTTATGAAAATATTGCTTATTTGGTCTGTTATTGTAATATTCCAGAGAAGCTGATAAAAGCACAGAGCAGTTCTTAGCAGGTCAGTACAGCAGCTTAATCCATTGACCATTTGTGGTAAAAGCAAGGAAAATAAATCTAGCTTTGAGTCACAGCCTGAATGATTTTTTATAACTTACATTGGGAGTAAAGGTAACAGTGAAACTTATACATGTGTTGTTAATTCAGGGGTCATGGAATGTGCGTATGATATCAGGTGTATGATACAGAATGATACAGATCACCACAGGAGGTAATTAGGTGTGACAGCTCACTTATTCTTTTAATTTTATAATCGCACTATCCATCTCATGTCATTTTACCCCACCACTTGTCAAGACTCACACTACTGGCTGCCATCTCCAGTCCTCGGCAGCTGGACAAATCCCATATTTATGCCTCTTTCCCACTCAGTGATCTGGCACACATCAGACGTGGCCAGTCCATGAATTCTTTGATATTATGGCCAGCTGTGCTTGACAAACGGGGTCATGGAGAAGACGAAGCAGCAGTACTACTTCCAGCAGGCATTTCCCTTTATGGAGATCCCGCATTCAAAGAAGTGCTTAGTAGGTGGTACACAGCTGCAGTTCAGTGTCATAGCACCCACAGTCCAGTGTAATAGCATCTTCCCTGTCACATTACCCCAGGTGTCAAACGCATCACTCTCACCATATATAAAGAATAACAGTGGGTCTTCCACATGGGATGGAAAGAAACATGAGAGGTCTACCTCCCAGAGAAAAGTTTGCTTATTCAAATGAGAAAGCAGAGGCTCAAACTCCCCATCTGCTAAAGATTCTATTACATCACCCATGAAACTCAACTTCCTTCCTTCCAAAGAAAAAGGTGGGGATGCTCATAGGATGGGTGAATATTTTGGGTGGCTCTTCAGGCAGGCTCAGACAATTTATGGCAGGTGAGATACTATCTCAGATAATTACCAAATTTACTAGCATTTATGCTAACTAACTGTTCTGTGCTGGTTTTACTGGACTGAACCAGCAAGAAAAGGTTTTCAGGGAAAAGGTTTTTCAGGCCAACAGGAATAGCTGCAAAAACGACACACACCTTTAGGGCAAACAAACCGATTTTCAACTTTATACACCAAGAAATTGCAACAGCTCTAATATCAGAAGATGATAAACCTCCTTGATCTACTTCATGTGCTTCCCTGCTGCGTGCAATCGCTTCTGTCTTATTATCTTTTTCAGGAAACATGCTTGAGGAGTGATTAATGGAGCGTTAATTGTTCTCTGTGAGGATTCACACTGCATTTCATCATTCAAAACACACCGCGGTCAAGTCGCAAACAATAAAAGAGAGGACATGATAGTACAAGCTATACATATGCTTGTCCAGCTTTTAGGATATTTTTGTGTTAGCTGGTGATGTGAATGCTTTCTTGAAAATGTACATATAAATAAAAGCCAGGTTGGGTATAATAAATAGCTGAAGTCCTTGCAGTTCTTTATTTCAGTTCTGTGCAACTCTGTGATTGATGTGGTGTGAGATGCCTTTGTAAACCAGACTCTTTGAAGGAGAAAGAGATCCTATGACACGGCTGCTTCTAGAAATCTCTCCACAAGATTTTCACCATAAAACTGTGGTCACATTGGACATATTTGTCACATTCTCGTATTTGTCAGGTGTCCATTTCTGTCACGTACTAAACAGTTAATAAACTCTCATAGGTTATCATGAAGATTACACAGATAAAAATCACAAGCACAGACTGAAATCATCAAACAAATCTGTCTTTTACCAGTGTATACAATCAATGTCTACCACAGTCTTAGGAAAATCTAGGAAATATAGGAACGTAAATGTAAAGAAACCATAATATTTCTCAATTTCTTGGACAATGATGTTGACTACCTGTTACAGTTATCAGACTGAACTGTTTACAAAGATGGGAATTTCAAAATGTTCTCAAGAAAAGTGATACATTATTCAACTCTTCTTACAAAGTTTTCTTGGTACCTAGCCTAGAGTTTGCTTGGAGAGAGTTTCTCATTCTAACCTCAGTGAACTTGAAAAACAACCCATTACTGTTTCTATAAGGACCACACATTTTGTTGTATTAAACACTTAGCCTTTTTTTCTTAGGCAGAACAAGCTCATCTTATTTCAACCTATCCTTACAGATTATCTTTCCTAAATCACGTCTTTAGATTCTTTCCAATTTTGTATTTGAGCCTGACTGCAAAAAGAGTATCTCCGTTATGGTCATTCACACGGTCATCATGAATAGATTTCAAAGTGAAAATGTTTTACTTGAAATATCATGTTGAGTTGTACAACTCCTACTTTTTCTTTATTGTTTGCTGTTTATGTGTATTCACTGTTTTCCTTCTGAATACAATTCTCACATTTGTATTTATTGGTGTGTTGTTTTTTTTTTTTTTAATTAATTGGGTTTTTTTCCAAGTATTTCACCAATTCAGAAAGATCACTTGGAACTGCAATTCAGTCCTGTGTTCTTTAATATCTTTTGGTGTCATATTATTTACATATTTTCAAAGTGTATGCTCTATACCTGATAGCCACTAATGAATGTGGAAAGATACCAGACCTAAGCTGGACTCAGCTGATATGTTCTCCTAACTGACAAGTTACTCATGACTTCTCTGTAACATCTATCTTCCCACTTCACAATAGATAAATCACATTTCTTTAGTTTGAACACAAGAACAGCCCATAAGACTATTAAAAAAACACCTGCTAAAGTAAGATATACCATACCAATTCTCTCTTTCCATATTCTGGATTAATTACTTTTGTGAGAAGGTAATTAGATTGTTGTTATATGATTTGTTGCAGAAACACCCAGAGCAGATGCTTCTTATCACTGTGTTATTCTACAGATGCTCTTATACTGCTTGTTTTGTAATGAGTTAAAGTACTTCTCTTAATACCAGAGTTTCCCTATTTTACGTTTCTTTAACTACAGCTTTAGTATTTTTTCAGTCTTCTTGTATGGTATATCAGCAGGGAAAGTGTATGACACACATGACATATGGCCAAATGCTGCCTGAATGGAAAAAGTGTTCATATGACATTTTTTAAGCTGTAGTTACATTTATTTTGGAAGAAAATTCTATTTTATAGGCCTCTCAATGGAAGCACGTTTTCATAAAAGCATAATGGAAATGATAACACATTAAAAAAACATTAAATCTGATTTTGATGAAATTTTGCAAGCATGCAAGTCTTAACTTTAGAAAATTTCTTAAGCCAAATCTTTCAATTTCTTAGCCTCCAAAACTTCCACTGATAGCTGTGGAAACTCTGGACTGAGAAAACATGATCTAATCTCAAAAGATCAAATGTTTGATTTGGGATTTTATTTTCTTCCTTTAACATAAAAAATAAAAAATTACTTAATGGAAGTATACAGAAGTTATTTAGCAGCCAAGAATACCTCTAAAATCACATAACTGCTAAGTGAAGGCTGGACAGACAAATGATTAAAAGTGCTTGACTCCTACTTCAATGCCAAATGCTGACTTCAGACTCTTTTACAAGATATATTATTATTAAAAATTGCATGTCTGTTTTCCAAGAACTAATATAAAATCTTTAAAAAGTGCTAAAATTAAGTAATGGATCTAAAGACATACCTAATCTCTGATACATTCAAGGAAAACAGCCAGCTTAGAAAACACCACATGAGCAATCTAGTTAAAAATCTGAAATGCCTTTTTTCTTTCTTCATTAACTACTCCCCCAAGCAGTTACCGCCCTGCCAGGTATGCACATGCTTCCCCTTGAGCACTGATTCGATAATTTAGGGCCCAAGGGTTTAAACCATAAAAAAGAAACTAAGACATAATTAAGAGCTATTTAGTTAGGCCAGTAACATAACCACAACTTTAATAAATGCTTGTGTACAAGCTACAGATTTTTAGCCTGCCCTGACTTCTAAAAAAATTTTATAAAATATTCTATCACATAAATTATACTCCTTGTATCTTCAGCAAGGTCCTTGTCATTTAAGTCTACATCCTTGTTCTAATAAAATACTTTTTACTTTAAGTAGCTCATCTCAGTTTACCATTATGCTAAGTTCACATTTTGCAACAGCTTATAATTTTCCTAAACTGGATAAATTTGTGGGGCAAGGAAATCTTTGCTTACAGCTTTTGCAAAATGTAAATATTAGCATAACACTTTACATTACTTTCTCACGTGTTTTGATCAATAGAGAAAATAAAAATAAAGCTTTTATTGTCATCATAGTCTAAAATATAAGTGTAAGTTTTATGAACAATCAAAACTAAGAATTCAGGAATATCTGAGAGACTCCATATGTTTAAAAGTAAGTTAACATTTGCAAAATTCTGACTGGAATAGTTTGTTGAAACATGGGCATATTCAGCATCTTGTAGCAACTATTTCTATAGCACAATTGATAAATCTTCATAAAATTAAGCACATTATCCAATAAACCATCCTTGACTGCAGAAGAAAAAAATCACAGTGAATACATTCTTTGGAAAATATTTTTTATTATAAAATGTACAGTATATTGACCTTAATATTATAAAACATAGTAACGTATCAGAGTCTTGTAAAGACCAATAATTTATAAAATGAGACCAAGTTCATTGCTATTTTTCTAGTCTCATAGTCAGATTAAAAAATATATATAAAATATATAATGAATTATTTGATCATAGCATCCTTAGTAGCTGGCAAATGTTTGTTCGTATGTTAAGGTAGCTAATCTCTGCATGTGTTTTTATTAAAATAGATCACTCTCATTTGCTAAGTTACTCTTTGATTTTGAAGAGCTGATAGAAGCATGAAGAGAAAGGTTAGTAATCACATTCTATAAGGCTAGACTATGTAAAGGTGCTGCAGGGTATAAAGAAAATTATGTTTTACTAAAGCACTTCTATCACTGCAGCTCATTTTTTAACAGTTAATACTTCTTTGGTACTTTTAAGGTGCTTGTTAGAACAAGAAATAGTTTTGGACTATTGACAAGAAGAGAGTACTTTAGGTCTCAGATGCTATTGGATAGCATGAAAAACCACATTACTCTGTCTTAACAATTTAAAGACCTTTTGCAATGTGTTAGTCTCCTCAGTTCCAGTATGTCTAATGCCTCCTTTTATTGCAGGGACTCACTACCGTATTGAGTACAAAAGCAATGCAGATTAATTTCTTTTTCTTTCTGCCCTCAGCATTCCTGGCTTTGCTGCAAGCAGTACTTTCCTCATTGCACTCGTTTGGCAGTGACTTGAACACTAGTATCCAGCCAAAGGCATTTGTCTTAGTGTTAGAATATGTGTATGTAGGTTGTTTTCGAATCACTGCCTAGTATATTTTTAGCAGTGCATTTATAGAAGCCTGAATCCCTTTGAGTGGACTGCTGGATGACTAATGACCCTTGAGGATGGAGGAATTTGTTTCCATACAGACGGGATTGAGCTCCTGTTGTTAGATGTGATTTATCTGGAAGCTCCCATGTTATTTCTGCTTTAGGAATCCCAATGGCCATGCAGTTCAGTTTGACTGAATTTCCAGGTCTGGCATAAACGACAGGTGCTGGCTCGCTGGTGATCCGGGGAGGATAGGCTATCACAATGACAGGCACAGTCATAACAGAAGTGCCATACTCTGTTGACACCTTGCACAGGTAAGTGCCCCTGTCAAACACAGAAGCCTCACGCACCGTCAATGACCCATTCTCCATCAACGAAAAGCGACCCACAGCCTGGGGGGCATCCATAACCATCCCATTGGGCAGCGTCCAGGAGATCTGCGCCCGTTGGTTTGGCTGGGTGATGCAATGAAGCTGCAGAGTTTCTCCATTGATGATGCTCACCAGGTTGTTATACTGGTTGCTAATTTCTGGTCTGAGCCCCACCTTTAGGAAGACTACTCGTTCCACATAACCTCCTGGGTTTCTGGCTGTACAGCGGTAAGTCCCGGCATCCCCGGCAGACAGGCTGCTGATGTGTAAAATCCCATCCCTCTTGTGGTAAAATCTGTTCAGGCGACTGCCACTCAGCACTTCAGAGCCGTTGGGAAGTATCCAGCTTGTGCTGGGTTTGGGGTTCCCCTGGACTGAGCAGTTCAGGTTGATGGTGTGCCCAGCAATGGCAGTGATCCTTTCACTGATAGGGTCTCTGAAGGAGGGTTTCTCCAAATGGTCTGTGACGAGGAGCTGCACAAGCAGTCTCGCTTCCCCTCCTTCATTCCGCCCAATGCATATGAGCTGCACCGCGTCTGTCTGCCTCACTCCTCTGATGTCCAATGTACCGTTGTGATGCACAGTGATCCTGTTCCCATAGTAGGGAGCTGGTAAGATTACTCCTTCTGGGAAAGCCCATAAGACTCGTGGTGCAGGGATGCCTTCAGCTTTGCAGTCAATAAGTTTCCGGCTGTCCCTGACGGCTGTCTCCCTCACAGAAGTTATTGCGCTGAGATGACCATTGATTCTGGGAGGCTGAACGTCAACATGGATCCAAACGATTTTCCGATCTTCTCCAGCACTGTTTCGTGCTACACAGGTATAGTTACCACTGTCAGATCTTTGGGCCTTTTGGATGAGGAGGGTGCCATCTCTATAGATCTGGTATTTGTCAGATAGGGTGGGAATAGGCCTGTTGGTTGGGGAGAGCCAGGTCACTTTGGGAGTAGGTTCTCCTTTGGCTTCACATGCTACTGTAACAACATCGCCATAGGGTACATTAATAGTGACGTATGTTTTGTTCCTGATGATTGCAGGCTCAGCCACTACTTTGACCCGCACTTTCATTTCATCCCTCCCAATCTGGTTCTCAGCATAGCAGGTGTAGTCCCCTTCCTCTCTCAGCCCAACGTCATTGAAATACAGAGTTCCATTATCAAAGACCACATATCGCTTTGTCCGGCTGCCACTGTCGTCTGACTGCATGAAGGTGTTGATCATGCTGCCATCTGGGAGACCCCAAGAAATCTCTGGATTTGGCAGACCTGTGGCTACACAGTCAACTTTCAGGTCCCCTCCGTACTTGACCTTGTGATTATTCTCATTCTTATGTTCTATTTTTGCTGGTTTCATCATCACATTCACCTTGAGGACCACGTAGTCATCCCCTATCTTATTGCGCGCCACACACAAATAGTCTCCTGCATCTTTGTCTGTAACTGAATGAACAACCAAAGTCCCATTGCTGAACACCTTGATTCTAGTCTCCAAGGTGCTGTAAGGCAAGAAAAAAGAACAGAACATGAGCTGCAAAATCACATTTTGGGTATTAATTATTGAGTGAAATCTAGATGGAAAACAACAACATTGAAAAAAAGAAAAGGAGAGGAGCACTGCTATTGTTAGATAATTAGATGATCCAAAACGTCCAAGACATTCACCACCAAAAAACAAATAGAAAAAATAATTCTACCCATTTGTAGAAAACAAACAATTTTGTTGCATTTAATAACTTTAATGGTGTTTTTGACCATTAAACAACCAGTAGATACCAAATTATGGTGGTTTTTGCTGTTCTGAGTGCATGTAAAGTATTCTGTAACATTCAAATATGGGACCTCTGAATGATATAATCCATAGAAAGCTATGTAAACCATAACTATGCAGTCTGGCACTTGGGTCCTATGATAAAAACGAATCGAGATGAGAAACTGCCTCTGGCATTGGGTGTAACATTAAACTTCTAGAGCAGCCACAAAGAAGCAAAATGTTGCTAAGCTTTAAAACAAAGAAAAAAAATTTCCAAGATGCTAAAAAGGATATTAATTCTTTCAACTTCAACATGGAATCAGTGTATTATGGTTAAAAACAATTTCCTCAGTAGCCAGTTTTCTCCCCAAAGAAGACCTGTATTTGAAAAACAGGCCACATAAAGATTATGAGGAAAATGAAAAAAAGAAACCCAACAGTTTTTTGTTGCTACCATTATGAGGCATAAAACAAAATTCAGGTTTTGTGCTATCTACAGTCTATTAAATATCTTTTCTGTCAATATGAAAAAATTATGACTACATTCAGCTGTGAAGAAAGTTGTTCACAATTATGCATTTTAAATGTAGTGTATTTCTCATCTGTTTATAGTGCTCAAAGAATGAGTTATGAATAATTTATAGAGCAGAAGCTGTGTTTTCAGCCAAGTCTTTTGACAGTTATTGTAGGCTTGTAGCAATGAAATTTTACTTGATATTGCAAACACTGGAGAAGGTATTGTTTTGGCATTTATGTACAACCAGGCTTGCACAGACCTTACTGTGAGGTAACATTTATTTATACAATGGTGTTAAAATTATTATGCTTATTTAAATAATAATAAGGTGATTTATTTGCCCTGTATTTACTATGTATAATGATTTGCACAAGAAATAAAATTCAATGATCCCATTTCTCTGAGGGAAAGTCAGGCACCTGTGCAACTCTATTCAGACTAAGTGCATTGGAACGAGCAGTACACAAGTTATATATCTTCTGCCAGTGGACTTTTTGCTGCATTTACAAGTGGCTCGTAAAAGACAGCGGTAGCTTATCCTAAACACTTGAAGCTAACTTTTTAAGGATAATACTGCTTTCAAGAAAATTATGCTAAGATATGACATGACTATCTTTTGATAAAATGTCAAATTTTTTCTCAAGGATTGGGTGCCTCATTCAAAACCCACAGAAGTAAAGAATGAAACTTGCACATATATGAGTGGAATTTTGTCTAAGTTCATCTACAGCATGATTTAGCTGTGACACCTCAAATAGTAATTTACCTGTGTAGGGAATCAATCATCCTTTTGGAGGGTAACCTCCATAATATCCGAGGCCAGGGGTCACCGGAAGCACTACAGTCCAAACGCAGGATGCTGCCATACGTTACATCTGTTCTCTGAGGAGAGGTCCCAGTGATCTTAGCATTAGACGCATGCTTCTTCACTTGGAGCTGTACTGTTCTCCTGGCAGCTCCCACCATGTTAGCTGCAATGCACTCGTAGGTCCCACTGTCCTTGGGGGACACATTGCGAATATACAGAGTTCCATTGGGAAAAACAAATAAATTCCCATTGACAAACTGAGAAGGTCGGATTTGTGTGCCATCAAAGACCACCCAGCGGATGTTGGGATAAGGTGCTGCTTTGGCAGTGCAGTGGATGTTGATACTGCTACCAAGGGGCAAGGAAATGTTCTCTTGCTTTTCCTGCTGGATGATGGGGGGTAAGGCTGCTATGTGCAGCCTCACTGCAATGCTGTCAGCTCCTGCAGCATTGCTTGCTATGCATTTGTAAACTCCTCGGTCCGAAAAAGTTGCTTGCTTGATAGTCAAGGTTCGATTTTCATTGAGCATTATCCTGCTTTCTGTGGTGGTGACTGTCTGCAAAATCTTCCTGTCAGGAAAAATCCATGAAATATGTGGACTTGGAGTCCCACTAGCCTGACATTCCATTGCTATGGTCTCTCCAAAGTAGACCGTGACATCTCGATAGCGGGAAAGTAAAATTTTGGGCTGGTGGGCTACAACTGTGAGCACAACAATCATTTTATCTATGCCATGCAGGTTCTGAGCTGTGCACAAATACTGCCCACGATCCTGAAGTTGAGCATTTCGGATAAGGAGGGTACCATTTTTCCAGACTTCAAACCTTTGTAACCTGGTGTTGGCTGTCATTGCAGCACCTGGGAAGGTGACAGGAAAGAAAGAGAGAATCAGAGAGTTTAAGATGTACAGTGTTGCAGTGAAAAAGTCTTATGTTTCCATGTGATACTTTAGGTTACTCAACACCAATTACAACTTTAGAGAGGGATCACATGACATCTTCTGACACTCTGACACTCTCCATTAGTATTTATTTCTGTTATAGAACTAACCATACTAGTTTGCAAACACTGACAGCGTGAGAATTTTAAGGCTTTATGCTTTAGGATTCCTCTTAAATCTTTATGTAACTTTTGCACATGAAGATGACACACACAACATTGCTTAAGGTAGCAACGTTAAAAACCCCATACTCAGAAGTGTTGCCATCATAAATTCTAACTTCTGTGACTAATCAAAGTTGGCTGCTATTCATAGCCAAAAATTACTCTTCAAAAAATGAACTCATTAAATGGTAGAAGTTTTCTTTTGCTACAAGAAATACTGGAAAGTTATTATTACCTGTAATGATTAGTTGCAATTAGTCACATTTTATCTATAATGATTAAAATGACAGAAGGTATTCTTCAGTGTTTTGAACTGCTCCTATGATCACAAAGAATTTCTATGCAATAACCCAGGTATTTGTACCCTTGCAAACGATGTGGGAAAACACATTTTTCTCTATCTTACCTGTAGATACTTTTGTCCAAGTAATAAAAGGCTTGGGCTCACCAACTGCATCACAGGGGATAAAAGCATCTGTTTCAGCAAGGATGGATATGCTCTGAGACCCTTTTGTGATAATTTTAGGTCTTTCTCCATGCATCCTGAAATTAGTGGAAGACTGAATTACGGTCGAATTCTTAATGCCTCCCACGTAAGGCACAGATGAAAATTTTTGATGACGATGATGGACATTTTTTAAAGGATGATCTGTAGTGGATATCTGTGGTTTTGTGCGCTGAGGGGGAAAGACTGGAGGGGTAATCTTTAAGATCATTGGTGGTAATGTGGTCGTTGCGGCATGTGGCATTGGAGGCAATGGCATAGCTGTAGCTTTCTGCACTGTAATCCTAGTAGGGAAGACCTGCGCGACTTTCTTCTCATTTGTGTCTTTTGGGACAAGTTCACTAGGGACCTCTGGTTTAGGGTGCATACTAAAGTGAGGGAATATCCTTGTTCTGTTGAAAAGGAATGGTATTCTGGAACTGGGATAATAGGGGATCCCTTGACTTGGTAGTCTCCCTGATGTGCCTCTGTTATCTGGAACATAGTTATTTCCAAAAAATCTTGAATTAATATTGTATCTGTTCTGACCCTGATTAATGAACTTGCTTTCAGTGAATTGATTTGTTTTGGGAAATGGAGAGGCTTGTGTTGGGGTAGCTGTTTCTCTCTGAGAGGCCAAAGTTTTCTTGTCTTGGATGGTATGTGCTGCATATGCTGTTATCTCCGGTTTGTTTGTGTAGTGAAGAGGTTGATGTGTTATAAAATAGCGAAGTGGACCCTGTGTTACAGAAGGCTTCACTGTGCCTCTTACTGGAACGTGCTTTGGAGGCACAATGGGCACTCTTTGGTTTAAGCTTGGTATCATTTCAGCAGGTGGATGGGGAAGATTTGGATTTAGCAGCAAACTGTTGTTTGACTTGCTACTATACAACTCTTTGAACTGATCCTCTTTTGAGTCTATGCTAATCCTGTTTTGGTTAGAGGAAGGAGTAGGGTGAACACTCTGTCTTGAGCTCATCACCATTTTGTCACCACCTGATCCAACTTGGTTTTTTTCTGGGAACCTTTCTTGATTGAAGGCATTAGTTTCCTTGGTGGTGAAATGAAGAAAAGGATGTGAAGTGGTTGAAATGGAAGGAGGAAGAGTGGCAAGTTTTATAAATGGAATAAAGGCAGTGGATATGATTGGAGGCTTTTCAGTTGTCTGCAAATGATGAAACACATGTGACACAGCTTCCTTTTTATCCAAGGAAGATGGCTTTGTCCCAGCCTGAGAAGCAATGGATTTCTTTGTCTCTCTAACTGGAAAAGTCTGAGTTTCTGCTGTGCTGAAGGAGGAGGACAAAGTAATTATTTCATGTTGTTGAGATGGCTCAGTTTTTGCTGGTGTTTCTGTAGGCTTCCATGGCTCCTTTGAAACTGAGAGGTCCTTAAAAACTCTGACTGTGCCAACAGGAGTATTTAAGTCAATCATAGTGGGATGTATCAGCTGGAATGTTCCAGCAGTTGTTTCATTAATCACAACTTCTGAGTCAAACGGTATAGGCTCTTCTTGAGATTTTGGTTTTGTAGATAGTATCAAGCTGTTCCTATGTGCAGAAGTTGTTGTGCTTGATTGTTCTGCCTTACTATCCGTAGTTTTAGAATCTGCTTTCATGTCCTTCTCCTCAAATACATTGTCTAATGAGTGGTATGCTGGCACTTCACTTTGCTCTGGTACAAGAGGTACACTTGACTCTTTCGTGGGAAGTGCATCACTTACAACATATGATGTTAAAATTGTGATGGGTGCAGTCACTGGAAGTGCCAAGGTTTCAGGAGTAGTAGAGTGTGTCACATGTTTAGCTTCGGGGGAAGAAGCAGTAGCCCTAAAAGAGGAAGTTGTAACCATGTCTCTGATTTTGGGCATTTTGTCAGCCAAATCAGGAAATAACGAAGGAGTGGATTCCACGTGTTCCTCTTTCTTAGCTTGTATTTTGACATTGTTTTTAAGATCAGGACTTTCAAGAGTTGCGGAAGAAGTTCTGGTCACAGCTTCAACTTCATGTGTCCTTGGAATGACAGGCATTGCCTCTGTGGTTAAAACAACAGGGGGCAAAGGCTTTGGTCTTTGCCGGATTCTGTTTGGCCTCAATCTCCTTCTCCCATAAGGCCTTTTTCTACCACGCTGAGTAATGAGTGAAGGCATAGTCTTTCTATATGGAATTGTTGTGGTGGCCACAGTGGTCAGCCTACTGATGGAAGCAGCAGTTTTTACCCGCTCTGGTGCTTTATGAAGAGCATTAGCACTATGCAAAATGACTACGGGATCTGGTTTTGAAGTAGCTGGGTTTCTATGTTCTTGTGCCCGAGAATTGTCTGCATAGCTGCTGGACATGCTTTCTTGAGTCACTGTATTCTTATGGGTCTCAGGTTCTTCCTTGCTCTGGGCACTGATGGGTGTGAAAGGAGGAAAACTTAAGTCTGCCATTTTCATCTGACCTGTGGATGTTTCTTTGTGCTGGTACCTCGAGTCATTGCTTTCTTCTGTAACAAATAGTGAAGTGGATGAAGAAATGGTAGTAGTACCCAGAGAATCTGTTGGGATGATCTCATCCAACTGAGGTGGTGTTAAAATTATGGTGTCAATACTCGTTGGGTTCATTTCATTTAAATTCATCCTTGTCTCCAAGATGCTGTGAAGATCCACAGTCTGAGATTCAGCTAGGAGAGTAGCATCAAGTGGTAGCTCAGCAAAAGCAGAATTTTCTTCAGATACAGAAGATATAGTTCTATCAACATTTTCTGCTGTGAATGAACTGCTCTGAATATTGGGAAAGTTTGTCACAATTTGTCTGGTTAGAGGTTCTTCAGTGAAAGCATTGACATTTTCTTTGGCTACAACTGAATTATCAGTCCTGACATCAAGATGCTGCTTGCCATGGGGTTGTAAAGTTGCAGAGACAGGAGTCAAATATGGACCTGATACAGCAACTCCTACAGTGTCTATACTTGCAGGTGTTTCTGAAGCCCTGTGGTTGGAGAACAGTTCGGTTTCTGACCTCATTAATATGGACTGGACTGAAAATGTTTCTGTGTTATGTGAAACAGTGACTGAGAATGGCTCATCTTCACCCACAGGTGATGCATCGGCAGAAGAGTCTACCGCATCAGCTGCTGTCTCTGAAGGTGGAGGGCTGGCTACCGGATGAGGAACTGGAGTAATGTTCTGCATGATTGATGGCAGTGCAGTTGCTACAGAAATGGTTGTAGCTGTTGTTGTTCTAGGCAGATTCTTCCCACGGACCTTTGCCAAAATGTCAGCCCAATGCTGTGGATTAATCTGCTTGCTTGCCACATTAATTCTTCTTCGAGATTCAAATACTCTCCGGCCTTCTGCAACATTGCTGTCTTGGGTTCTATCAGTACTTTTCCAGATTTTCATTTTCCTTCTGCCTTTCTTCCCCTTTTTAATTTGACTCTCTGGCACCTGGTCACTTCTTTGTTTAAAAGGTATTTCCCAGTCTTTTAGGTGGTTCTTTCTTCGTGGGAACTCCTCCACTCCCCCTGCCCCTGATCCCTCTCCATCCTCTATGACCTGCTCTCTTGTTTTTGACAAACGCTTTGAGCCTGGGCGCTTTTTTAGTTTTATCCGTTTAAACGACCTGTCAGACACCATTTTATTTACTGTGACCCTTACAGCAAACTGATCTGACCCCTGCACATTGACAGCCACACATCTGTAATGGCCACTATCACTGACATGGCTTCTTGGAATAAGCAAAGTACCATTACGCAGCATATAGCCTTTTGAAGAGTTTGATAAATCATTGAGTACCTGACTGTTTGGAAGAATCCAACTCAACTGTGGGTCTGGGATGGCAACTGCATTGCATGGTAAAACTATTGGATCTCCAACATTTTTTTCAACTCTCACTACATCTGAATCAGCTACCTGAACAGCTGGAGGCTGCACTAGAAGTCTGTAAGCCATTATGTCCACATCATCTCTTACTTGGGCGATGCAGTGGTACACACCTCCATCTGTGTAACTCACTGCTTTCATGATTAGTTGGCCGCTACTGAGAATGGAAAACCTACTGTCTTTTTGATTAAATGGTGCCTGCAGTTTAGTTCCATCTGGAAAGAGCCACTGAATGGAGGGGCTCTCAGAAGCTTTCACATTGCAGCTCAGCTGACACTCTGACCCTTCCACCACACTCTGTGCTGTCCTTGTGCTCTGGTTTTGCTCTATCATCACCCAGTTTCTCTGCTGCCTGGTGTTTTTGGTATGAATTGTCTGAGAAAACACAGTAAAAAAAGATAGCACCACTTTTTTCCCTGTACTCTGGCTCCTGTTTAATTGGATATTTATAAGAGGTTGCATAACCCAGGAAGGCTCAGCCAGTATTTGAGCTTTTACACCTGTGTAGTAAAGAGCGTCATAATCTGAGCCTTGCCTGTACTGATAGCTTATTTTAGGCTCCTTTCTGAGCATAAATTCTCTCTCTAATTTGACAGGTACTTCACTGTAATAAGCTATAAGCTTCCATAGTTTTTCATAGTTTTCTCGATTCATTGGACATTCAAAATCCAGTGATATTGTAGCATTTATATCTATCTCCTGAGTCTGGATTTGATTCCACTGAATTTTGGTAGGACCTGTTGGTTTTTTGATTTCACAGTTCAGATGGACTACATTGCCATGCTCATCAGTCATATTTAGAGCAATGTTCCATGGAGAGGACTGAAGTTCTTCCACAGGAAGTTCGTAACTGTCACCATCTTCTTCATCTTGAGTGCTTCTATTTTGCCTCAGTGAGGACTGAATGAAAGGTTTCCTACAGGAAATATCTTTCAAGTTTTGAATATCTTCTTTCTGCAGTTGTTTTGGGCTGCTGCACTTAGGACAGAGCTGTCCCCCTTCATAGGCTTTGTCCTTTTTGCATTTTAAAACACCTGCAAGAAAAAAATAAAGGAAGAAAGAAAATAAGAAAGGAAACAAAAGATAAATAAGCTGAAAAAATCTGTTCTAAAATTAGACAACTCTCAAAAGTGTGAAATGAACTTCATGAGGAATGCATTATGCCATATGACATATAAGGCAAGAATTTTAGAATGGAGAGTCTTAGTTTTACAGCTGAATGGGCACCTGATTCTCAATCTGACCATGAATTCTCCTGACTTTAATAAGAGGATTGAGTATTCCGTCCTGCTGAAACTCAGATTCACTCCCTCTGAATAAAATGCCTAGAAACTGAAGTTTGCATAGCAACATTTTATAAGTCAGTAAAAAACTACTCTGTGTCAAAAAACCTGCACCTGTACGATGACAGCTAACCACCTAACTTGTGGATCTAATGTGAAGAGGAGTGGGTCCTTTCAGCTTTCAAAAATACAGCATTTACTGAGAAATGCTGGACTTCCCACTAAATAATCCAGGAAGCTTTTTATTTTTCTCTATTAATTAACAACAGTATTGGCAATACACAAAACATTCTACCGTAGCTACCGAAATGGGCTGACTAGTTCTTGAATGTACAAGCTATTTATCAGTAGCAAGAAAAAACAAACCCAAGTGCCACTTCTTCCTTGACCTCTGAAATAACTGTAAACTCTCTAATGATACAAAAAGCTTAATCAGAGAAGGAAAGCTAAACCCAGAAATTATAGCCTTGACTCCTCTCTTCTGTCAATGCCAGAGAGACTCTTTTCTGCAAAGTAAAAGTCATATTTTTATTACACTGTTCTGCTTACTAGAATGTCAAATGTCACCTTAAGTATTTAGTCTGGAAACATATTGCAAATTAAATGTATTCCAGTTATTCTAGGAATAAGTATCACCCTGAGGAATGAGGGATCTTTGAATGAATGAACAACATACTGGTTGTTACAAGGCAAAATGCCAGGAGAAAGGGAAATGCACAGCACATTTTCATACCATTTTTTAAATTGAAAAGTATATGCTTTGCTAGTCTGACTAATCAATTTTCTTGAAAAAGTTCTTACAAATGGAATATTTCAGTGAACAAGTTTATCACTTGCAGATTCAAATAGGATGTTTCAATGATAAAGAAAAACTGGCCCACAATCAACTTGGCAGTGGCCACACTGGTCTGAAGAACTTCAATAATTCTTTCTGTCTTATTATTTCCAAAGCAGTTAATGTTATAGTTATATAAAGATACAAAATCTGTCATACTTGAAAATGCAATGGATAAAGTCTTTCTCCTTCGAATAATTACTACTGTTTTAGTGTAATAAATATGCTCACAGGCCAACACTGCAAAAGGAAAGAAAGTTCATCTAATATTTCATTGTTATAACTTACAGAGTAACTTAAGCACACTCATTACACATACCCATAAATGATTTGGATCAAGGAGAGTATGTAAGAATATAAAATGTAAGCTAGCAAAATATAACATCAAAGTTAAATGCCTCAAGTATCAGTTCAGGCAGAAACATTTGTATTACTCATTCAAATATCACACACACTTAAAAGCATTGTCCAAAACACCCTTAGAAGTATTGTCCTACAACTAAGTGCAAAATTGCAATGAGTTACATCTTCTAAGATGACAAGACCCAACATTGTTCCCCATACATGCTCCAAATCATTACGTAAACCTTGTGACTCCGTCGCTTATTTGAGACATCTTCAGTTACAATTAAATGCCAATTCCCTCTTAGTATTTTAGCAGTAGTTCTAGTGTAACACCAGTCCCTCTGGCCTACTACAGTAAGCACTTAGCACTAAGATAGGACACCACTAAATTGAGATGCCCAAATTGAAAACTGATGCTTAAAGCCCTCCTCATTTAGTGTATTCCTGATAAAGAGGCATTACAAAACTGTCTTTTTTGCTTCTGCACCTGACCAGAAGTGTTCCAGCCTAAGCAGTGTGACACTTGTCTCCTATCGAAGTCTGAACAAAGACAGACTAGATATTTTATGAAAAAATGGCAGGATTTAAAATACTTAAATACATTGCAAATACTTGAAAATACTTAAAATACATTTGCTCCATCACAAAAGGAATTTGTGGTTAATGAAGAAACACTGATATGCGTGAAGGATGCATGCTAGGTAACAGCCTTAATGTTAATAGCATCCAGATCAGAGAACTTAACTGGGAATCTGGTAACCTGAATTCCATTCCTTTCTTAGACAAACATGTTCAAATCCAATGTTACCACCTTCTATTAGAGCTTTGTTAGCTGAGGACAATTGTCAGCCCTTGGTGTAAAGAGCATTGCTGTGCAAATGACCACAGTAAAAGGTTATACCTATTTCCTCCTTCTAAATATAAACTTCACTACCACTTTTGCCATTCCAAATGTAATGGCTAATTTCTTTGGTGTAGAACGTATATTTTTAGCTAGTGACACACAGCTGCCTTCTTTTTACACTATTTTTTAAATACATGCATTTACTGAACATTAATGGAAAATAATACTGCACATAGACATCATATTGTTAGTAATACTCAGGAAATAAAACCATCCACATGCAGAACAGGAAAAAGAAAATCCAATGAGTCCAATAAACTGGTAGCTTTTGGTCCTACCTCCAGAAACTTCATTCCATTCAAGAAGCCACTTTAAACTGCAATCACAGGCCCACGGATTCCCATGAAGGTAAAGATTTTCCAGCAGCGGCATGCCTTGAAACATCCCAGCAGGCAAGGTCCTAAGAGCATTTTCAGACAGGTAGAGATGTCTTACTGTTGACAGTTTGAAATAATCAAGGACCATAAACGTTGAAAAGGTGTTGCGGTGAAGCTGCTGGAGCAAATTTCCTTCTAAATGGACCAGTCTCAGAGAAGTTAATCCATTAAAAGCATTTGGATGAATAAACTCAATTCTGTTGTGGTCCATGTGCAGTCTCATTAAGCTTGAAAGTCCTTGGAGAGTTTGGCCAGTTATGGCTTTCAATTTATTGTAACTAATTTTGAAAACCTAAAAAATAAAAAAAAAACCAAAAACAGAAAACCAAACATCAGGGTTTTTTTTAATCTAAATCCAAACAGGATGGCAAGTAAGCAAGCACAAATTTTCCTCCCATGTTCAAATCTTGGCACCACTGAAAAATGATATGCTGGTCAAAGAGGTAGAGTAAAACTGGGTGTTAGTTGGCATTATCAAGTATTACATAGTCATAGTTATAGATCTCCCATGTATTTTGTGGGAAAATGGTATCTTAATCCTAAAAAGGCACATAAAAATATTTATTTTTGTTTTCTGTTATTCACAGAAGTTAGATTTTTTGAAATTTAGGAAGATCTAAGCATTACCTGTAGGGATACGAGATCTTTCAAAGCACCATCAGGTATATTTTGAATGTCATTTCCGTGTATCATGAGCAATTCCAGTTTCGTAAGTCCTGCAAAGGAGTTTTCGTATATAGACTGTATACTGTTAAACCTGAGGAAAAAAATCACATGCGCAGTTACATTTCATACACTGACTGTCACACACTGCAAATGTAAAATTAGTATAACTAATAGTATAACCTAACTTTCAGGAAAAATTGGAGGCACCTTAATGCATTGTCAAGGGGCCAGAAGTTATTGCGAGATTTTTACAAGGCCAAGTATACTTCGTTCATGTTTACATTAAGATTTCTTTTACCTCAATTTGTGGCACTTTAGCCATAATTTAGGAGTGAAAGTAATAAATAGGCATTTTAGTTCTAATAGTTGCATGTTTTTCCGTGCAGCTCAGTTTATAGAATGGTAATAAGTTAACGGCCTGTAGCCAAACCATGATGCTATGGAGCCTGGCAAACTAGACAGGCCGCAGTGTTGCCAAAGCAGCATCTAACAATAAAGGAATAAGGATTTGGAGAGTGAACATTAAAAATTTGTATCTCTCAAACAGCAGGAGAAGCAGTAAGTCACATCCTGCTTCACTTACTGTTACAACATGTAATTGGCTACACTAACTATTATATAAGATCTAGGAACTGACCTCCCAATTATATAATTTGAGTCTAGAGACTCCTCTTAGATAAGGAGTACATAAAATCTACTTTTAAATAATTCAATTTCACTTTGGACAAGCAAATCAGGATTTGCCAATGTGGAAGTGTTAGGTTTGGTGGCTTAGCTCTACATCTGTGTTTTTCTTATGTATATATAAAATGTAACATATCATCTAACCTGGGCATGAAGTCTCTAAGGACAGAATTTTAAAGATTTTTTCAATTTTTTTTTAGTATTTTCTAGAAGGGAAGAGACAATGAGAAATGAAAATACTTTGAATATGGAGGAAGTACTTTTGGTTCCTCACCATGTTATCTATATAAAGATTACTAATCTGCTAAAAATTTAGACTACCGTTTTGATATTTTTAGTCCTTCTGCAGATTAAGTAGGCATAGAGCAGGCAGCCTATTAAAATTCCCTATTTAAAAATCAGAAATTCTAAAAAGTATGAACTCGTCTAAATAAAATTTTTTTCTAAATTATTTCCAGTTAGAAAAATAATCTTCATCTCCTAAATATATAGCACTGAAAACAGAAATATGGTAAAAGCTCTCTTTCAAAATGAAACAAGCACTACAACACTCAGTTAAGACTGTTTCTTCCTGGGAAAGGACACAACTCAGAAAATTTCATCTGTAGTGATGAAATACAAAGATAGGAAAGGGCTCTGATGTTATCAGTATCAAATAATGTACTTACAGCCCAAACAACTTCACAATTTACAAGCCTACATCGCATTTTCAAAAGTAATCTAGGGACAGAATTTACCATAGAATGTTGATATATGTAGGACAGCTGACTATAAATATGTGTGGTTTGAATATGGGGAAGAGGGAAGCATATTTTACTCAAAAAGGGCATTAAAGTACATATTGCTGTAACACAGATTTACTGAGTACAAGAGCATTTTGAGACTAAAATTAGGTTTTAGGTGGATAAAATGTTGGTGGATAGAAATTTTAACTATGGAGAAAAAAAAATACAACTGCAAGGTCCCTCCTGTCAGTCATCGTATGATTCGTTGCAGCTTCCAGGACTTGAGGCTGTCAGGGTGAGTTCACACTGGGTAGCAGGACAGCCCTGGTAACAAGCAGAAGAGGACTGCGACTTCTGCACCACTTCATGTCACAAAATGACCCTACACAGTATTTTTGATATATGAAATCTACCAAGTGTTCCTGCCTTCTTGTCTCCATATCTGACACATGTGAGCTGGCAATACCCTGGCAGAGTCAAATGAGTTGAAGCCTGAGCAATGTCTCCCCAAAATATTAGTGTCTGGTTACATTGCATTTAGTTCCTTGAAAAAAAAAAAACAAACAAAAAACCCACAACTAAACAACAAAACTACAAATCCAAAGGCAATGGAATAGCTTTGTTTTCACTGTATTCATTTAAGATATGCTACATATCTCATTGTAGTATATATGCTACCTAGCTACATTATAGAATATTACTCCTACTGGGTGTTTTTTTACACTGGGTACAAAATTCAGCATTTAGCAGAAATCCCATAGTAGGTTTAATTCAATATTTTTTATACACTGTAAAAGACTAAAAGTCCTATTTGCCAAAAAAAGAATTCACACCATGGTATAAATATTTATTTGGAATGAATAGTAACTTTTGTTTGAAACATAAAGGCTAAGTTAAAACTTTCTCCATGCCAGCAACTGTAGCATTTGAAATACAGCAGGCTGGCAGGTCCCCACCCATCTCGGCCACTCTACATAAAAAATACATGATACATGCAGAGATCCCAACTCGCCACATGCGTACGAAGCACTCTGGGCTTCCGCACCAGTAACATAAAACAGTTTGCTCCAAGCTGCCATACAAACCCAAAGTTGATTCTTTCCACATGCTTAGCAATCCGTGCCGGCACGGCTGCCAGGGAGCGGAAGGTGCAGTGGACCTCGGTGGGGAGGTAGCAGGCGCAGGGCTGGGGGCAGCCCAGGGTGCCCGGTGGCAGACCCAGCGCCAGCAGCAGCACCACGGACAGCGCTCCAGCTGCCACCCGATCCCCCATCTTGTCGCCTCCCCTTGCCTGGCTCCTCCTGGGTTGTTCCGGGGTCAGGGCGAAGACAAAAGAGAAGAAACAATGATTTTTTTAAAATCCTTTAAAAAAGTTTTATACACCTAGCAGTGACCTGCCTTGTCTAGAAGGTCTGTAGACAATCAAGGCCAAGTTTAGATAGAAACCGGTTTTCTTTCTTCCATGTCCTTTTCTACTTCAGTATTAACTTTTTCTGCATAAATCACTTCCACTAAATACTTATTCTAGCAAAGTTATGCTGTCTCCCTATGGTAATAAATTTTGTAGGCTTATTCTGTACACCAGTGGTAGCATCCATCTCACCTCAAAACTAGAAAAATTTGAGGGAAGTATCTAGCCCAAGCAAACTGCTGTGGCTCCCCCTACAGTCACTGAAAAAAAACCAAACACATATTCAACTGAAGATGGATAATATCAGTTACCTACCTGATCAGATAACTAGAAATAGTACAACTGAGCTTCATTAAGTCCCTAATTAGCAAACTCACCTAGCCTAGCTGTCTAATTTTTAGACAGCCTACTAGCTTTCAACAGGGTAAAATGTGGCTGAATGAATTTTATTCATTATATATATATATGGGAAATGGTATCACTGAGAGAAAAAATGAAAGAAAGAATTGGTTGGCCATAGACTGAGACTCTGTCATTCTTTGCCATGCATTACAGTGTGATGTTGGATGTACTCTTAATTGCAATCTTAACTAAACAGAATTATGAATTATCAGAACTTATAAAACTGGACAATTTATCTAGAAATGAAAGCACAGACCTCAAGAGAGGTTTATAATTGTATCTTGTCTGTGTATCTTGAACTCAAGTTCAGGTTTTCGAAACTGTGTGTTGAAATCCCATGAAGAATCATTTAAAGAAGCAATGTGCAAATAACAGACAAGAAAACCTAACTGTTATAAACCTCGAGCACCAGTAATTTTTGGAAATAACTTATGTAATGTCTTATTACAGGTTAAGCACCCTAACTTTGGAGAAAGGAATTTGAAACATCCCTATTCTTATTCCTACCACAGGAAGAATTTGAAAGCTCTTCAGATTACAGCCTTACAAGAATACAGGCTACTACAAGTAACAAAAAATTAATATTCTTCCTTTTGTACAACACTGTAACGACAGAAAGGCATTCACCTATACCAGATACGAATAGCTCCATTAGTTACTTGCTTTTAGCATAAAAGTCAGATTTTCTCAGATCTGCGAGCAACGAGATACACATTTTTTTCCTAAGACCATCATGTGAAAACCATTACAGTTCAAAGGAGAGACTCACTGGGATGAAGAGGTTTTCCAAATATCTGTGGTCAAGTTAATGAGACGTTTAGCATTCTTTACAAGACAAATAGCTTTTAATTTGGTCAAGAATTTTCAGGTGCTGTTTCCCTTATGCTGTCCTTAATGGAAAGGAAACTCCCTCTAAAAAGCAGCCTACCCATTTCAATTCCTTTTCAGAGGGGTCCCTTACAGGACGTGTGCTCTGTGGTGAATAGGAAACTGCAGTGACTTGTGAGGGGCTGGAGAAAGGCTGAGCAGAGGGACTCACCATGCTTTGTCCGGGTAACACACAAGGGCTGCCGAGAGCAGCCCACCAGCGCCGGGGTCCGCCAGAGACCCCGGACCGGCGCCCCGCCCGTCCCGACGCCAGGGGGCGCTCTGGAGCGCCCTGCCCGCGCCCCCGCCATTGGCTGCCTCCACCGCCAGGCGCAGAGGACCAGCCAATGGGCTGCGGCCCCGCCCGCCGGGGGGCGGGGTTGGGCAGGGGCGGGGCCCGCGGGCTCCTGGCGGGGCGGGGCGGGGCGGGGCGGGGCGGGGCGGGCGGGGCGGGCCGTGCGCCAGCCGGGCTGCGGGGAGGGGGCTGCGGGGGAGCCGCGCTCGCTCTCTGCCTCCGAGTTCCTTTCTGCCGTACCGGAGGACAGATGCTTCCCATTAGGGAAGAATGTCCCCGCCGGGTCGGGCGACGCGAGCGGACGGGCTGAGGGCGGGCGCCGACACACGGCGGCTCTGCCCGCGGGACGCCCGACCGCCGCCAGCCGGGCGGCCGCGCAGCCCACCCGCTCCGGCGCTCCTCCGCACTCCGGCGGGGGAACCCCCAAAGCCACCCCAGAGCACCCCGGCCGGCCGTGCGCTGCCCCTTACCTGCGGCCGGGCGCGGCGGTCCGGGCAGGCGCCGCCCGATGCTCCGGTGGGCTGCGGCCGGCCGGCGGCGCGGGGCCGGCGCTCACCTGGCCCCCGGCCTCCCCTCCGGCACCGGCCCGCCGAGGAACATCGCTGCCCGCGGCGGCCCGCCCCGACGCCGCTTTAGGACTCCTCATAGCCCGTCATCCTGCGGGATCCGCCGCCGCGATCGGGTCCCCCGAACGAGCATAAGCCGGGCAGGCACCGCCGGGGGCTGGTTTTTACTGGGCGCTCTTGGGTCCGAGCGTTCGCCTTCTCTGGGTGTCCCACGCCGCCGCCGAAAGTCGGGGCGCCGCAACCCTTCAGCCCCGGCGGGAGCCCAGCGCGCCGCTCCGGGAGCTCGGCGGGCCTGCGGGCAGGCGGGCGATGCCGGCGGGTCCCCGCCGCCGGACAGGCTGCCTGGGCGCGCAGGTCCTCCCGCGACGGCAGCCGCCCGGAGCGGGCATGGGGACGAGGAACGCGGGGTGCCGAGGCTCCGCCGCTCCGCCCGCCTCCCCGCGCCGGTCGCTGTGCAGGGGAGGGCGCGGCGGAGCGGCTCCTCTTGCGGGGTGGGCGGCCCCTCCGGGGAAGGGGGGCGGCTGCGGGCGGGCCCGCGCCGGGGGGCGGAGGGCGGTGGGTGAAGGAGGCTCCGGAGCCGGCAGGGTGGGGGGCCGCGGGAAGCCGGGGAGACGCGTGGGGCCGGGCCCTGAAGCTGACGGAAAGTTTGCTCTGGGTCCTGGGCAGATCCAGCACTCTCGAAATGCGCAGATGTACGTACGCACCTGGTCTGCTCACACATACACACGCAGAGTCCAGTACACAACCCCGAAACTGGACTGACTAGTCCGGGTTTCTTCCTGTCCTGGTAGTGATATGGTGTTTAAAGGCATAGTTTAGTGGTGGACTTGGCAGTGCTGGGTTAATGGTTAGACTCAATGATCGCAGAGGTCTTTTCCAACCTTAATGGTTTTATGGTTCTTTGATATTGGTGTCCCATCACAACACAAAGAACCAACCTCACATCAATCCTTATACATCATACTGGCATAGTTCTGCTGCAGAGACCTGTTATCCTGTCTCTATGTGGGAATTTGATCTCCTGCATAATGCTCGAGGAGAGACATTCCAATAAATGCATGTCAACAGAAAATTTGGAACTGGAATGGAGAGGAAACAACTGTTAATAATGAACCAGACTGAATGTAGACTTGGTCATGAATAGTCTTTTGCTTTTAAAAGCCACAAGAGAAGCAAACTCTAGTATTAAATCATTTTCATCCCTCTTCTCAAATTCCCTCCTGTATTAGCAATTTTTTTAGTACACAAATGTAAGCCTACTTCTGGACCAGTGAAAAATTCATCATTCAGAAGACCATGCTCTGTTATCTAGTTAGTTCCACTGTCTGTTTTTTTGATATGCACACTTTTCTGTTCTCTAGATAGCCAACGTGGGAGTTACCCTCATCTGTCCTAGACAAACAAAGAACTCAGTCTTTCAAGAAAAAAAATAGTTGGAGAAATCAGCTGCATCAGAAATCAGATGCATCTTAAATTGTAAGAATGCCTCTGAGTTTTGGTGTGGAGCTTTTAAATTCCATCTCCACAGTAAGTAAATATAGCAAATAGCATTATGTTCTAGGCTTTAAAGCTGTGGCAAGTGTATCATCACCAAATTAATAGAAATTATTAGAATCTTAATGGCTTTGAAACCTGCAATAGGTGTGATCAAAAAGGTTGGAGGAGGAACCATCTTCAGCTGCTATCAAAAAGCTAACAGTCAGCATCAAAATCTGGGCAAGTCATATCTTCCAAATGCACTAATAAAGATTCACTTTCAGGAAAAAAAGCTTATTATCCATGCTTTTAGCTGCAGAACATTTTTTTATATCATGGTGGGCAGCTGAGCCCCACATAGCCACTCCCTCAGTCCCCCAAATTGAGATGGGGAGACAACTGGAAGAGTAAGAGTTAGAAAACTCATGTGTTGAGATAAAGACAGTTTGATAGGTGAAGCAAAAGCCACATGCACATGCAAAGCAAAACAAGGAATTCATTGCTGCTTCCCATTCTGCCACCTCCACCAAAGTTGGGCTCTGTGATTTGTAACGGTGACTTGTGAAGGCAAAGATTATCACTCAAAATGTCCTTGCCTTCCTCCTTCTTCCCCTAGCTTTATATGCTAAGACTGACACCATATGGTGTGGGATATCCCTTGGATCATTTGGAGCCAGCTGTCCCAGCTGTGTCCCCTTCCAGCTTGTTGTGCACCCCTAGCCTGCTCTCTTGGTGGGACAGTGTGAGAAGCAGAAAACACCTAACACTGCGCAAGCGTTGCCCAGCAGTAGATAAAACGCCCTTTTATCTACCACAGTATTTTGGTCACAAATTCCAAACACAGCACCACATAAGCTGCATTTAAATAAATGCGAGAAGAAAATATTTCAGTGGCATTTAAAAATAACATCTCTAACATGATGTTCACTGTCTTCAACATAAATATTTTTCTCAGACAAGCAAATGCCAATACCAACCCATATTGTTGTATCAATCTTGTATTAACAGTAAATACATCAACAGTTCACAAGTTAAAACCACAATACATTGAAAACAAAGCATATCCAGGTCTAATATATTTACCCTATTGCAAAGAGTTTTTTTGTTTGGGTTTTTTTATGGAATCCATTTGAGTGTGGTTAGAAAATTATGGGAATACAAAGTATTAAGGACAGGATTTTTTTAATTGCTGTGTAGCAGATACAATTACGGAGTTAGATGGTCCATGATATGGAACTTGTAGATGCTTTGTGGGCTTGAGCAGCCCTGTCGTCACAGTATTTTTTGTAGTTTGAGGTTTCAGTTATATCTCAGGAAGAGAATATACTAGTGTCTAGATTGACAGCTGCTGTACATCAGTATCATTTAACTGATGGCAGTCAAGGGATGCTAGGTTGTTTGGTAGCTGTTGAAGCATATTGTTGGAAAATGACTTCACAAATTGGTTAAAGTTTTTACGCAGTGGATAGGGACAGGCAGAGTAAATAAATGGTGAAGACAATCATCGATGTCACTGATATTTGCCATTTCAGCTGTGGTACCTGCTGCTTACACAGTGTTTACAAAGTGGTAGGAAAATATTTCAAAGGAACAAGGGAGATCAAGTAAAAATACTTGAACTGTAGAGAGCAACAAATGAGTTTCTTATGCAGCCACTTCTGAAAGTTAGCCTGAAGGTAAAAGGCTATTCATATGAACAAGAATCTGTTATAGGAAAGTGGTGGCAGCTAACTAATGACGTGCTTTTTGACAGGACTAGGAGGCAGTTAAGTGTAAGTCAAGCGTGACAGTTTGAGAAAGGGTATTATTAGAGGGCTGTCTTTCTTATTTTCACTGTCCTTCACTAACTATGAAATGCCTTGACTTTGGATCGGCAATGTTTGAAGGAAACTTACATCACTATCACTGTCCTGTCTTTGTGGTTAATTAGCTCACAGCCTAAGTTACCTTCTACCTTCGGTAAAAACCAACATCAAAGGAGGATTTTTCTGCATGACTGCTCTCTCAGAAATTAAGTTTTGGATTTTCTGGGAACCAGTTATCTGTTCACTGCAACTGCAGTGCCAGTATATTGCTGCCCTCTGCAAGGGCTCTTTTCTGTATTCTCTTTTAGAGAACTTATCTCTTCCTTGCCTTGAGGTTTTCCTGTTTGGGGTTGTTTTTCCTCAATTAGATATTGTTAATGGCTTTAAGCTGAAAGAGGGTATATTTAAACTGGATATTAGGAAGAAATTCTTTACTATGAGTGTGATGAGGCACTGCAACAGGTTGCCCAGAGAAGCTGTTGATGCTCCATTGCTAGAAGCGTTCACGGCACAACTACCCCATACAGCACTACAGATGTGGGGAAGAGGGGCTGGAAAACTGCCCAGTGTAAAAGGGCCTGGGGGTGTTGGTTGTCAACCGGCTGAACATGAGCCAGCAGTGTGCCCAGGTGGCCAATGGCATTGTATCAAAAATAACGTGGCCAGCAGGACTGGGGTAATCATTGTCCCTCTGTACTTGGCACTGCTAAGGCTGCATCTCAAATGCTGTGTCAGTTCTGGATCACTCACTTCAAGAAAGACACAGGTACTGCTGTGTGTCAAAGAAGGACAACAAAGATGGTAAAGAGTCTAGAGAGTAAGCTCATACGAGAAAGCTGGTGTTGTTCAAGCCAGAGAAAAAGAGGCTGAGGGGAGACCTTGTCACTCTCTACATTCATCTGAAAGGAGGTCCTAGCAAGGTGAAAGTTGGCCACTTCTCCAAGGCAGCTAGTGACAGGACAAGAGGAAATGGCCTCAAGCTGTGACCAGGGTAGTTCAGTTTGGACATCATGAAGAATTTCTCTGCTGAAAGGTTGGTTAAACACTGGAACAGGCTCCCCAGCAAGGTGGTGGAGTTACCATCTCTGGAAGTGTTCAAGAAATGATTGGATGGGGCACTTAGTTCTATGGTTTAGTTGGCATGGTGGTGTTTGGTCAAAGGTTGGACTTCATGATCTTAGAGGTCTTCAACCTTAATGATTCTACGATTCTATTCTATGATTCTAAGGAAAACTTGTATGGGGCTCTGAGTAAAGTGGTCAAGTGAAAGGTGTTCCTGCCCATGGCAGAGGGGTTGGAACTAGATGATCTTTAAGGTTCCTTCCAATCCGGCTTGTTCTGTGATTCTGTGATTCTTCTTCTTCTTGCCCAAGCTTCTGTTTCCTGGCTTATCAAAGTGTGCTGCTTAATCCCATGGTCTTTGCTGAAAGAATAGCTGCATGTGGAATTAAACTTCCAGCCTTCTCTCCTCCTATTAATTCTGTTCAGAGCCATCCATCTCACATCAATGAGTTGAGTTTCTCTCTCAGTTTCTCTTCTCTTGTCAAGCAGCATCATGCAGGAAGGAGGGAGAGGACTGAGATTCTGTTTATTAAACAAGACAGACTTTTTTAAGTTGAAACTGATTTTTTAAAAAAATTTCTTGTGGGTCAACAAAGAGAGGAATGGACCATCACAGTCCTGCTGATGAGTATACCTGATGGTCAGGTTGACCTTCCTGAGAGTTGTCTCCTAATGAGCAGAAAAATGGAACCCAGAAGACTGAAATCCCATGAGTGGTACACATGTGAAAAAGCAGCAGTTGTTAAATTCCTTCTGTTGGAGTTGGTAATAAATTAACTCACGCTTTTACCGAAGCAAATTGGGAATAAATTTCTGCAGATGAATTAAGACCTTGTTTAACTTTCAGCAGAAAGATGAGGAGTTCTAGAAAAGTTGATGGACTGCTTGCAACTTTATGATGCAGAAAAACAAACTGTTAACTTGCAGAAATAATACCAATGTGCTGTCGTGACTTGTTCACTACTTGTCTTCAGGCACTGAGTATTTATACTGGTAGAGTATGTTGACTCTACTGCCAGTGCCAGTATTTCCTTTATTTACTTTTGATATTTCACGTATTTGAACTATGATGCCTGACAAGTTATATCACAAACTAATTAGGGTAAATGCTAATTAACAAGAAATGGAGAAAAAATGAGGGTCAGCAGTGTGTGAGGGAAAGCAATGATAGGCCAAGGCTCACTGAGGTATACAGAAAACACAGGCAACAGAGAAGAGAGGGAGTTAGTAATAGATGGTGTTAGGGATCTGCCACAGCCTTGGTGGGCCCTCAGCTGCCATCAGCAAAACTCAACTGTTTCTTGTGCCAGTGCAAACAAAGATGTCACATGGCTGTTCACGCTTCCAGTGCCTTTGGGCATGTCTGGTGGGTGGCTGGAGCCCACTGGCTGCATCTGCATGGCAGCTCCAGACGGGGATTGTATAGCTGTGTTAGCTTGATCCCATGTCTGCCTTTCGCAGAGTTTGTTTGCTTGAGCACAGCGCTGCGCTAACACTTCTGCCCATCATGTACCTCCGGATTGACTTGTATCCGGAGACTTCCGAGCACAGGACAGACAAGTGCTGTATACACTGCCAAAGCTACACAGGGCTCTTGGATTTCCCTCAAACCAGTATAGCCCTTTTGTACCTGGCTTATCTGAGGGGTGACTTGAATGAAAACCTGTGGGGCAAGTTCATTCCTCTTGTTACCTCGAGAGATGCATTGTTGCTTTACCTTTGTGTTGTAAATGACAAAGCAAAAGGACAGTAAATGGTGTAGCCTCTCAAAGTATCAACAGATGAAGGTATAAAGAAGTACTGTGAATAAAAGGATGAATGAAGGAATCTGTTGCAATCTATAACGAGAGATACCACTAGAAGAAGTAAGTTTAGTTTCCTGTGACTGTAGGTCATTATATCTTTTTTCCTCTCATTTTATTTCTATTCTCCCAGTGAATGTTGTAAAGAGGAAGTTTTTCTTTCAGCTGCATAGGATACTTCTGTCAGACTGTTAAAAACCTGGGAGTAATAACATGGAAACAGTTGACAGGCATTTTCTATGCCACTTCCACATCTATGAAATGAAGTGTAACAGAGCCAGATTTTCTTCTGTATGTTGTCAGCTAAAAAATTAAAAAGGAAAAAAAATTTTTCTTTCATTAAAAAGAAAGAAAAGCTTAGTTGAAGTTAATGCAACTTTATTAAAGTATTTAAAAAAAAAAAAAGAAAGAAAGAATGCAAGAAGCATCTGTAGCAGTGGGCAGTAAACATTCTCCACATGAGTCTCCTTCACTTTACTGGGGTGGGTGCAGTTTGCACTATATTATTCAACACTGAAAATTATGAAAAGTTCCTTCGCTTCCTCAGTTTTAACCTTCTCAACCAGTGTTGTTCATTTTATATAGAAGAACAACATTTCAGGTTGAGGAACAAAGCTCCAAGACTTGCTGACACTTTTGCTGATGGACATTTGAAACACACTGCAATCTGCAGTCACTTCTTGTTACCTCACTTGGAGGAACATATGACTCTTTGGCCAATGAACTTAGGCTCCTAATAACACAGCCTATCCCAATGTACAATCTTTCCAGAAACTTAACGAGGTCCTTTGCAAAAATAATCAGAAATATTTCCCCTCTTTCACTGGACAGTTATTCTAGCATATAAAGTTAGAAATCATTTTCCAGCTCCCATTTTTTATCCATCCCTACTTTTGGAAACATTTCCTAGATTTAAACAAGTGTTTCTCCTAACCCTTTTAGTATTCTTACACTGTGTTTATCTGTGTCAAAAACTAATGGAGAAACACCTCAGAGTTGATGGATTTTACAAAGCTGAAAGGCAAGACTTAAATCCTGAAGTGGATGCCCAGGTGAATTGGCACTGAATGTATTTCAGGACTAAGAAATAGGCTTTGTATGGTTGGTGCAAAGTAATTAACAGCACTCTAATGAGCACAAACCCTGCAGAAACGACTCTGAGAAATCATGAGATATGTCTCACTCTGTCTTTAAAGATTCCTATACACCATATTCCTATATTAAGTTGTCTATTTAATGCCCTCTGTAAGAACTGAACTGGAGGCAGCAAAAGCAATATTCTGTTTTAGAAATTATTTTATCAATGAACAGCTTTTTTGATTTACTTGTGTATAGTTTTACAGAATGAACAGTTGTAATTGTTTTGTATATGAGCTGTGTAAGTAGAGTAAGAGCATGTGATCAAAGAGAAAGGACGTTTCCCTAATGCTCAGCATGTCAGGGCAGATAAGTGCAGGTTTAGATTATGTTTTGCCATATCTTATTCAGTTTTGTGATGTTTGTAGTAGTGCAGCATTAGACAGATCTGCATCATATGAATGGCTGAACGAAATCCAGAGGACAAAAATATTAGAAATCAGGACTTTTCATATGGTTGCTGTGATAAGTAGACAGCAAGATCTAGGTTTTCTCCTACAGTATAGCCCAAATGACACTTAGAGGCCATAGGAGGGGAGTAAATCTATCAGCACAGATGTAGAGTTGAGTTGAAAGTACTGCATTAATCTATTTGGAAATATGTTCTGAAAAATAGAAGATAAATACATTTTTTCCTGCTGAAAAGGTAGATACATTTAGAAATATTTCTTGCTTATTACTACCACTTTCTTTTATTTTCCTCAAGAAAAAAGAAAGTATACCTTCACTGTATTTACACTACAGAAATTTTCAACATTGATTTGTACAGACTTACATTTAGAACATTTAGAGCCTTATGGTGCTCCCATTGAATCCAGATGCAGGGACTTGGCCTTGCTTTTGTAATTATTTCCTTTATAAACCTAAACCCCTATTTCAGAGTTCAGAATCTTGTTATAAAAAATGCTTCCAGAATATAATTTGTCATCTAAGATATCAGTCAAGGAACACTTCTTACTGGTTTAGTTTCAGTGTGGCTTTTTGAACTTACAGATGTGTTTTGCGAGTTTTATCCCTGCTTTCAGATATTGTCAAGATTTATAATACCTTTGACTAGCAAATGGAAATCATCACACTGTGTTGTGGAGTGATAGAATCATCTTTCGCTAAAAATGCCATAAAATCTGTAAGTGGTCACTTGAGTTTTTTCCTAAACAGTAAGAGAGTAGTTCATAGCAAGGTTGCTCTAAGGGTAAACTGCAGCCTTACAATGCTCAAGACAACGTGTTTTCACCAAAAGAAAGGGAGGAATATCCAGCTTCCTCGGGCATAGCAGCTACACTATGAACAGTTAACAAGATAAGCTGCTGATTCCAGTTATAGAGTGGAATATTGGCTTCTGTCATTTTGGGCTCATCACAGATAAACTGAGCCAACTCCAGCAGGCTTCTCTTGTGTCAGCTTGTTTGAAGACTGCATGAAGAATAACTTCCTAACACTTGAGGAATGTGAAAATTTTGTCAAAAACTGTGCCCAAGTCCTTTTATGTATTGTAGAGCCTAAACAACCCATGGGCATTGAACTGGCTCTTTGCCGAAGATGCAAAGTTATCCCTACAGGCAAGGAGGATATGTCTGTTTTAATCAGAATCTTTCCTCCTTACAGGGATAGTTAAATAATGTGTTGAAGCCCACTTGGCCTGCTGAATTGCTTCCTCCTGGCACATACTAAGTTACACCTGGAGCAAAGAAGGAGCTTTCTGATATTGCTGCATTTTATAACCTCTAGCTACTGAAACAATAATAGAAAAATTACTTTAAGTCATCTTACTGAATGTGGCTGACCAATAAACCCTTAAAATGAGAGAAGTCTCAGAGAAGATTACAAGGATGATGTGACTGCGAAGCTCAGTGAATAATGCAGGCTGAGACTGACCTCAGCTGTTGCAAAGCTGATTTTATCTCATGACAAAAGAGCATTGGAGGGTGACCTTTGGTTTAGATAAGCAGCTATCAACAGCTGAGTGGATCAAGCTCCCTGAGTTCCTTAAAAATGGGTAAATGACTTGCTGAGTTAGGCAGGCCAGCATGGGGGAAGTGAACACATAGCTCAGCCAAACATAAAAACTAGACAAACAAAAGAACTTTGAAAAGAGAAATGGATTTGAGCTGGCTTCAACCAACTTATTCCTTCACAGCAGCTGGGGATGCCTGGTGTCATGACAGTAAGCATGAGACTGGTAATGGGAATCACATTGCTATTGTGCTTGAACTGTATGGTGTTCAGTAAATTTTTGTGTCACTCTGCTAAATCAGAAATCTCATGTGACACCAACTGTTTTCAGATAAGTAAATTTGATATTAACCTTTACGTCCTCCATGTATGGAATATCTAAAAGAAGCTGGACAGCATGATGAAGTACTAAAACAGGTTTCGCAGAATGGTTGTGGAGTGTCCTTCGCTGCAGATATCCACAAGCTGCCTGGACACAATACTGTCTAATGCAGTGTAGGGGATCCTGCTTGAGCTGAAAGATTGGACTAGATGACCTCCAGTGGTCCCTTTCAGCCTTAACCATTCTGTGATTCTGTGATTTGGTGACTTTGACCCTAAAGCCTGAGTTGAAAAGATCTTTCGGGCATTTTTCATCTAAAAGAAAGTATTTCCTGGATGCAACTAGTAGGTTCTTCATGTTGGAATAGGCAAATACTAGCAATCACCCAAAAAGCCAGTACTGTTAAAGACTTCTATCTTTACTTCCGAAAATCCAAACTTCCCAACAGCAGCAAGAAATAAAATATTTTAATTCTTCCTATTTGTCAGGAAAAAACCCTGCTCCGATACTGAAAGGCTATTGACCATGAGCAGAATACATAAATGCCACACATAACTGCACTAATGACCATGCAGCATCTTCATTTACAAAAAGCTGGTGGGCTATGTCTTTAATTCCTTAGGCTCCAGGTATCCCTCAGGGTCAGAATAAAATTACAAAGTCCATATTAAGCCATTTATAGCACTGGTATCTGTATACAAACAACCAAATGGTCCTTTATAGCTAATGTATAGTGGTTGAGGTGCCTAAAACTTAAATGTCCCTTAAAATGAGATGAATCACATCCTCAAGGTACTTATTTCTCTTCATTTCTTGCAAAGGAAGGTAGATAATTCTTAGCTAATAGTGTCCTTAACAACATCCCTAGCTAAATGAGACAAACTGCACATTAATTGTCCTTAGTCGATCTGAACAATATGATTGGATTTTGGGTACCTGTAGGCCCAGTCTCATCCTGTACTGTGTTATCCTGATGTTCTCGCTGTGAATGCTGAAATATTTACCCAGACATAGGTGTCTAGCAACCTCTGAGTTTTCCTAGGCTGGCTGAAACATCACACAGGAGACTGCCAGACTTTTGGAGTGATTGCTTATGTCACTAGGACTTTGTCCTGGTATCAAAGTTTCTTGCTTGGAGTGAGGGTGGCTAGAAGTAGTGCTCTCCAGCTTGTGTGACTGAAAGAAGCACCCTGCTTCCTCACAGGGAACAAATAGTCTCTGGCATCTTAAAATATATGAAGAGAAGTTAGGTGTGCTATGGTGTCTCCACAGTAGAAAATAATTTGGCCAAAACTTTTAAGTCACCTTTAGGTGTTCAAATAAATGTTAAACCCACTTTATTTAAGGTCCATTTCCACTTTGAACTAGGGAAATCTTTGGACATCAGCCTTTTTAAGAACTGGATACACAAGAATCTGGGATTAGGAGCTTCAAACCCTCAGTGTTTGAAAGTGTAGATTTTCTTTCATAGGTGATTTTTTAGGTGTGTGGTTGTCTTTGGTTCTAACATTAATGCAATTTCAATGATGTAGGTATTAAACAGTCTTTCAATTGGAGGACAAACTGAGGCTGTTTGTGAATTAATGAACACGTTATTGTTCCTTCTTCTCTTCAGAGTTTTTAAACATTTTCCTATTCTGAAATCATTACAATTTTCTTATGGAGTTTCTGAGAGCTGGGAAACAATTTTGGCCATCCAGCAATAGATCTGCTATTCATAAATAGCTTTCATAGGAGTAATTTACATACCTCCATAGTTTAATGAAGCATAGGATGAAAACAAAAAATGTAGTTATTAAGAAAAAATGAAATAACTTTTAAAAACTATTCTCAGAGCTCTTTATAAAGCCTCTGGTATTCCATTTTACAGATGTCCTAAGTCCAAAATAGGTGCCAGTGGTAGTACAAAGAAATGGACGTAGTCTCTTGTGAATGCCAGCTTATTTGAACTTCCATTAGACTATCTTGCATGTTACCTTAACACAGCAGGTATTTTTATTCAGTAAAGTGAATGAAAAAGAAATATTGTAAGAAGATAGTGTACTACAGGGATACTGAAACTGAGAACCTTACTAAAACATGACCAAAATTCCAAGTCTGTAGAATTTGTTCAGGCAAAGCACTAGACTAAAAAGGTGAACTAAAAGACTAAAAGAGACGGTGAAGAGTCAAACGCAGAATAAACAGAGTATAAAACCTGAGTACATTCCATTATTATTTTAAACTCACCAAATTGGGAAAAGAGCACAGGAGGGCAGGACAAAGATATGTACATGGACAGGACCGTGAGTGTCCATATGGTTTTGCATTGTAGCATGAAAGCAGATTTCAGACTGACTGGAAATTTTTAGGGGAATATTGCTTCCCTGGAAAATGTTGATTTGCTGAAGCTGCTTGCAGGAATGTAGACATGTCTGATGGATTAAAATCTTCCTCCCTGGCTCCTTAGCAGAGCCTCTCCTCCAAGCTACAGGATCATCAGCAGACCGTCTGAAGGGATATTTCTGAGCCAAGAATCTGGAAGCCTTGAGAGGCCTGATCTCCCCAACCTTCTTGGCTTCTTGCAGCTCACTTTAAAATACTTCAGTTTTTTTGATTCTGGGGCTTCTCAGAGCAATTAAGGCTCCAAAGCTCCCCAGGCCTATGGCAGTCACCTGCAATATAGTGCTTTTGGCTACTCTAGTTTGGTACTAGAAAAGCTATGAAAAAAATCAGTATTTCTTCTTGGACTTATAAGTCCATTTCCTTGGCATGTCAGGTACCATTTTTTCATTGAACAGATACGATTCAGCAATTATAAAACCAGTGTTTTCATGTTGTGGCAGTGCTAGGTAAAACTTCTCTGTAGGGTGCCTGTTGCTTGAATCTTTATTCAGAAATAAGACTAAAACATTCAGTTTAGGAGAACAAGTTTAATGCTATTCAGTGAATTATAAAAAAGAACTGAAAAGTCAGACTGTCATGTTTAGAACACTTAAAATATTTTTGGGATATGGAAAAGATCACTCATTCCCTACATCTAGGTACTCATCCTGGGCAGCTGACAATCCTGAGAAAAGAATAAAAACCAAAACCTAAACCTAAGTAATTAAGAGCATCATAAAATATTTTGGTTGAATAGTCTCCATTGTGGATTTCTTAATCTTTAAACTTCTTTCCATCAACACTGCATTTTAGAAGTCAAACCTGATTAGCATGTTGTCATGGTCTTACTTATTACTCAAAATGTAAGAAGCTTGAGTGTCTTGACTTTTACAGATTTCTGAACATTTGCTGATGAAATCTTGTCCCCATTAAAGTCAACAAAAATTTAGTTATGGCTTCAATACAGCCAGAATCACCTCACTTTCACAGGGATTTGTGGTTGTTATAACAGAATAATTCCCTTCTGGTTTTGTCTTGTTTTTAATCTTTTTTCTTTTTTTTTTTTTTTTTTTTTTTAAACAAAGGAATATGGTTCAGTTCTAATTGGCAAGTTTAACCTTGTCAACAAACCCCGGTTTGTGAAATATCTGTTCAATGATCTCTCTGTGAATCTTTTCTATTGCTTAATGCTGCGGTGTGCTCATATGTGTAATGCACTCTGGGATTAAATTTAGCATTTAATACAGGTGTGTATAATATGAGGGATCAGATGGATCCAGTTTCTTTTTCTCTCTAGTTAGGTAGAGATCCAGGTTTTTAGGAAGTATGTTATCTGAGAGGAAATTGGACAATGGAGAAGACTAAGGGAAGGGAGGAAGCTGCTTTCAAACACATACACAGGAACAGACAAATGACAGGGGTGCAGATGTGATTTTTTAAAACATTTAATGCTCTTTTTCAAGTGAATGGCAGCATAGGAAAGATGAGTAGACCATGAATTAAATGGAAACCAAATATAAGCTGAGTATCATGAATCGTGAACTTGAAGGATGTCACTGTGTATTTATTGAACATAGCTGAAACCTATGGAAGAACTGAATCAGCTTCTGAATACATCAGGTAGTTACTTTCTTGTGGTTTTCTTTTGAATGATATATGTCACACTGGAAGTTTCTGTTCTCTCTTCCATCGTATCCACTTCTGACAGCACTTGGACTATGGTGTAAAACCTGTAATTTCTTTTGCAATCTAGACTCACCTTTGCTGTGATATTTAAATGCAAGCACCTAGCTTAGATTGCTCTCCAATATTCACACCAGAAGTGTGAACAGCGTCTTCTGTGTCCCATGCATACTTGGCACCTTAAAGTGGTGAATGCAAGCATACTGTGTCTGGGAACAGTGGGCCACACAACAATGCATTGCATCAACACATTTCCAAAGGTTGCCTTTTCCTGTGCACAGTCTGGGTGCTCTGAGCCCCTGCTCCAGTGGAGCATCACCTAAACATGTGTTTTGAAATGGATGGGTCCCAGGTCTTGGCATAGTTATCCTTAATCTTAAAACTTCTTTTCATCTAACCCCGTAGACAAAGCTGTGGGGTTCCGTTGAATTTGGATACTACTTGTGGCAAGTATCTACATTATATGCATTAGATATTCAGTTTTGTTTTAAACAAATGAACTACCTCTCTGCATGACATATTTTAGATCATAGCTGGCCTTAAAAGTCACGCAGAACTGCATGGAAAATAAAGGAAAACCCAATTATTTCAGGATATAAAGGAAAGGAATAAAGGAATACAATGGAATAGTTGGGGGAAAGACTTAAAATCCAGTTTAAATAAAATATTTTTCATCCAGCTATCTAGAGGCAATACACTAGAAATTAACTAGTTACAAAGCAACCAACCATCTTAATGATTTATCATATCATTCCTTGATCGTCAGACAGAGAGTTAAATTATCTAGATGAGATGCAGAGGATTATGGAATTACACATTGCTTTCTTCCAAAGTATATGAACTCCATGTGTTATAACTTTCTTGAGGACTGCATTGTGGTTAGACCACTTTCTGGGTTTTTTTTTTAGTTTTCTTGTGAGGAAAGACTAATCTCACAAAGAAAAAGCAGTTCCCTAGGATACAGTCTGAATTTTATTAGGTACACATTACTACTGTTTCCTGATGTTGTTACTCTTGCAGTATAACTTTTGCATCAATTTGTAAGCAATAGTGTGACACAACATCACAAAATGACCTCAGAAAAACTTTATATATATATATATATATAGATGGTACTTACAGGCAGTTATAATTTTAATGCAGGGAGTCCATAATAAAGGACATGTAAATAAGGACCTGGTCTGGTATCTACTCAAGTTAGTGGCACAATTATCAGTCACTTTAGTACATCAGATTCATAGCTATGAAATTGCCAATTATTTTTTCAATAAAAATGCATTTCGTATGAAGGAAATAACCAAGCGATTTAGTTTTGAAAGCAAATGGAAGGTGGAACATATATCACAATAATGTTGGAAATGGTCTTCTAATATAACTAACATTAAAGAACACAGTATGGCTTGCCTTGCCCTTGCTACCCTACCCTGCTCTATCCTGTCCTATCCTACACCAACCATCCCTTCTTCATGTGTACGCTTTAAAGCTTAGTCTATTTTTCAGTTTGACCAGTGCTGTCAGTGATGTGTCTTTTCTAGTTGACACGAAGCACTACAGAACAGTGGTTTTTGCAAAGCTAGATGCTGTCAAAATCAAAATGTGAAAATAAAATGAAAATGAAAAAGAAAATTTTTTTTTATTATTTTTAGTTATTTTGATCACAGTCATGACTTTTCTGCCAAACGTCCTCCTAGAAGGAGGAATAAGACTGAGATGAAAGTCCAAAATGGGTGCACCTGTATCAAACCTTAAACCTTATCTACTCCAGGATATAGTTTTTTAGAAGACCAGAAAGATGAGGATGTTTGAAATATATTACTCTATTTGCCTAAGAATATTAGAAACAGGAAACATGCAGTACTGTGTGGTTTTTAATAAGAAGCAGATTTTGATGGCATCACCACGGGATGATGATGGGACTTGGGTCTGTGGCAAGAGGGGCTCCCTTGAGGCTTTTAGTCTTAGTCTGGTGTGCAAATTTTTGTTGGCCAAACTGATGACCTGGCTAGGTAGCTGCTTTAAAATGGGGGTCTACCATTCAAAGCAAATTGGTACAGCCAAATTTTGCTGTGAAGAGTGCGTTCTCCTCCTTTTCCCCTCCTTCGCTGTAATTCACATACAGGATATGTACATGAGCAGCTGGAGGCAGTTATGCATCTGTTTCACCCATGCCCTGGGACAGGCAGATGGAACAACCTGGAATTAAAAGCCTGTGCACATGTTAGCTCATGCCCAGCACTGTGCTAACACAGTTGTTTTCCAGATTTGTACAACCACGTTGAAGACTGGGCGGTCTGGGCACGTGTACCCCTGGGAAGCAGATTTGTGGCTTCATGACACAAATCACCTTTGTGCTGTGAGGATCTATTACAACAGGATTGCTTTGCTGGAACACTCATCTTAACTTTGATCTGTTTTATGGGCATAAGAAGCAGATTTACAAGTGCTGCTTTCCCACTTATTTTTTCAATTTTTACTTATTCTTCTTTCTAAGATGTGACCTTAATTCCCTTTGGGACAGTTTTCATCAAGCAAGAGGACATGCTGCAGAGATAGTCAATAGCTTTTTGACCCAGATAGAAGGAAAGGCACCATGAACCCCACACAGTAGAGCAATTTGAGATACTTTGACATAATGACTGTAGAAAAATATTATTATTTAATTAAATGAACTTAATGTTCATGTCTTGTGGAAGGTTTTGTGCCAATTAAAATTATCAAAATGCATACCAACTTGGAATTTTTCCACACTTTATTAACAGTTTTTTAGAGTAATCCTGTTACTTGCCCTGAGGATTATTATATTTAAGAAAACAAACAACTGCAGTGTAATTTGTAAACAGAATGATAACTTTGTTATAATTCGCTATAAACTCCTGAAAACAAGGTCTATAATAGGAACTGTGACACAGCATTTGCCATCTTTTCATAATTCAATAAAGCTTATTTTTGACTAGCCAGAAATGCCGTAGAACAAATAAGACTAATAACATTTTATTAGTTTTATTTGTGTTGCGTGCTGTTCACTTACAAATTTATTGATTCTGTATTACAACTACCAGGCTGAAAGGTTCTTTGTTGCTAATACAGCTGCTGAAATGGACTGGATGACTCAGTCTAAAATTTGTAAAGAAAAGTGACATTTCCAGATAGTGATTGAAAAGGGACAGGATAAAGTCTACATATCAGTATAAATAAATTCTCTGTCTCAGAGATCACAACAGTACTGTCTGTCACTCACAGTTCTGTTACCTTTTTTTATATATGGACAGTTTCTGTGGTTTCTGGAATTTGACTGCTAAAAGGAGCAGTGATTCAGTATTTTAAATTTTTTGGTTTGTTGTTTTCTAAATAATGGTTTCTAAGATGGAATGGATCCTAGAACTATCATCCTCTGGATTTTCCCCTGGATTGTTAATAACTAACAGGAGGTCTCGTTCTGTAAATCACCAGGGGTAAAGAAATCTCCATAGTTGTGTTGAACACTGTAGTACTGTGTCAAAATCTTAACTACTGCATGTCTGCTTTCACTAATTCAGATCAGTACCTGAAACCTGAAATGGCTCTCATGAGAGACAGGGTAAAGGGATGGGCAGTAAATAAAATATAAACTTTTGATAAGAGACAAAATCATTGCAAAACAGATGCTTTGAACAGATCCATGAACTGTGATATTAAGTAGTCGTTGAATCTTCCACCCATGTATAATCTAAACTATTTTTACACATGACAGTTTTTATAGTAGCTGTTTAAGTTTCCAAAGGTTCTGCTTGGTTTAGACATTCATTCACAGAAAGCAGTCCGCTGAGACATTAATAACTGGAAGAAGATACTTTTTTCAGAGGTCAGTATAAAATGTATTCTATTGTTTCCATTCCATAAGCCAAAGAAGCTGATTATCTTGGCTTTCTTAACACACTTTCTTTCTTTTTCCTCTTTCTCTTTCTGTATAAAAATATATTGACATACATATGTAAATGTGTACATATTCCACATATTGTGTAAAATCTGTGATTTTCAACAAAACACAGTAAAAATACATCATGTGAACCAAGACATCAAAGCAGGCAACATAAATATTTTCACAAAGTGTAGACTAAGTAGGAATATAAAGACATATCACTCATATATATTTTCCCTAGGGCAACTGTAACTACCAACTCTGCATTTTCTTTAAAATTACTTTCGCAACCTAGCAATATTTACTTAAATTAGATAACTTGTCAAATGAATCATCCCAGTATGATCTGTATCTTAAGTTTTTTCCCAGCATTCACAGTTGGAATTTGATTTTCATTTTGCACTCTTGATCCAATTAAGATTAGTTTTTGTTCCTAAACCATACAAAGGCAATGAGGAAGAGCTGGTTCTTCTCTCCTGAATGAAGTTATATACATAGTATGATAGATTGCTTCAGAATGTGGAATGGGATATCATCAAAAACTTTTGAGACTAATTCAATAAACCTGTTTTTTTAAATAATCATTTAAGTGTATTTGGCTTAGATTTGTACTGTGGATTGAATGAAATCCCCTCCTAAGGTCTTCTCTACCTTAATTTTCTCTGTTACTTCTGGAGGAGTGTCCCTTCTATTCCAGGCTGAAGATTGTCAGAGTTTCACGTCTCCTATGAAGACAGGCTGAGAGAGTTGGGGTTGTCCAACCTGGAGAAGAGAAGCCCCTAAAGGGGGTTTACAAGAAGGCTGGAGAGGGACTTTTCACAAGGTCATATAGTTATAAGATGAGGGGTAATGGCTTTAAACCAAAAGGGTTTGGATTGGATTAGATATTAGGAAAAAAATCTTTTCTGTGTGGATCATGAGACACTGGAACAGGTTGCCCAGAAAAGCTGTGGATGCCCTGTGCCTGGAAATGCTCAAGGCCATGTTGGATGGGGTTCTCAGCAACCTGGTCTAGGGGAAGGTGTCCCTGCCCATGGCAGGGGAAGCTGGAACTAGAAGATCTTTACGGCCCCTTCCAACCAAAACCATGCTATGATTCTATGATTTCTGTATCTGTTTATCTCTATTCAGAAGGAAGTTGAGAAAGGGTATTTCTTCCTCTTACATGAAATGGTTGTTCCTTATAACATACCTTACTCACTGGTCTAAGGAAAATCTGGAAATAAAAGAGAAAAATAATTATTCCTAATCTTTAATTCATTCTTGAAAATAAATGTGATCAAGTCAGGCTAATTAAAAGAAAAATATCCCTAAAAATATCCTGCAGTGACTCCCTGAGAAGCAGAACTAAGCAAATCAGCCTCCTCTTCCCAGCCTTTCTCCCCACTTCTCCTGTTGCTTAAAACATAATACTTCACTTCCTCATGTGATCACAGTAACCACCCCACAATACTTTCAGCTTAGTACCATAACTCCTAAGCACATTTTAGTGATGTCTAGCTGAGCAAGAGGTAGTGTGCCAAGTCAGTAGTTCAGAGGTGCACGTTTCTGACAGGCCTACCGGCCACTACCTCTTTACTGTTCCTCCCTTTTCTCTGAAGGGCAGCACGGACAGGTAACTCTAATCTTCTTGCCGTATTATTTTCATGGCAAATACAACAACAAATTATATCTTGGCTCCTTCGTCTCTCTAACATATTCTTAAAATAGCTTAAGAATTTAATAGGATACTGGTTAAGAGGAGAGGGAAAGAAAAGGGAAAGACAAACCACTGTCAGATGGACCTGCAGATGGTGATTATTTAGGCCTTACTTAGAGAACTAAGTTGAGGAAATCATTTATGATCATTTATATTTAGTTGGATAAGAAAAGATGCTAGAAAGCATTTAGCATTTTTCAAGACAAAATGAAAGTGGGTTGTTTGGTTTTTTTTTTGAAAGATTATTCTTCTCATTTTACAACTGAAAAAGAAAACATTCAGAATAAGTTTTCTGTTCTCTTCATTTATTGTTATTGTTCAAAGGTTTCCTTGGTGTGCGTAAAATTTGTGATTCTTTGTAACAAGGCCAAGTATGAAAACAAAGAGAGAGAAAGTTGATGGGTAACCAAGCTTAAACATAATAGAAAAAAAATCTCTTTAAGGACTTTTGTATTATATAGAACATTTGCTCAGAAAAAAATAACCTAAACCAGAAAAGTTTCTGCTTGTATTTCTTTCATGCAAAGTAACAGTCTATAAACACCAAAAAAAAAAAGATTAAAAAAACCCAACTCCAAACAAAAAACATCCAGCTTAGCTCTCCCTCCACCTACAGCAGCATTTCAGTGCTCAAGCTTTACTACGTTCAGCTGAACTTGGTAGCAACACTATCTGGTGATGCAGCTCTAGTTGTGAATTCTAAGGATCATCTGGCATTGGCACTGATAAGCTCTTACTTCAAAGGTTCATTGCTGTGTGCAATTGCTAAAGCAGAACATATTTTTTTAGAGTGTCTCAACCATGGGCAGTTGTTGGATCTGTGCAGAGCATCATGTTGTATTAAATATTGCTGAACTCCAGCACCCTGTACCATGGCTAAGACCGAAATATTGGTGTGGAATTTCCAAAGTGTCAGGATAAGGATTATCTCTCCTTTTTCCATTCTCTGGAAACTGTAGTTTAAAATAGCTTTATTTCTTTGTTAGTGTTAGGCAATCATTACAATTAAGTTCTTTCCCACTCACTTTAGCTAGAAACCTTTTGGGAATATATGTATAGGAGTATTTAAGATCAAAATTATTTAATGTATAGAAAGATGTGGACTTTTTTGGTGGAATCCAATTATTATATGATTTGCTAAAACTTTTTCAAATTGTTCCAAGTGGCAGATGAGATTCCTTATACAGCCAATTGCTTGTCTGCCTTTTGAGAAATTCAGTGCTTTCTTGTTCACGGTGCTCCCTTTACCCCTCTTTTCTTTTTGGAATGTTTTTGTTACTATTACTTTTTTCTTCAACTGAAATTAAACTCAAATTGAATTTACACGTTTCCAGGGCATTTAGTATTTTTCATAGGCTGCTATAGAATTTTAAAGACTATAGATATTAAATATAGCTTTGCTTTCCTCAAGGAAAGATGTTGCCAATCATTTCACATCTGACTTTCTTGAAAACAGCACAACAGATGAGAGCAAGAATGTAGAGAACAAAGACCTGTTATATGTGCCATATTTTCTCTATGATTAGCTGTGCAACATTTTATGTCTTTTCCAGCAGTGCTGGTTTATTGTTGATTCCACTATTCATGTTTTGTGCACTATTTTAGTGAACTGTAGGACAAATAGAAACCACATCACATTACCAAATAATGTCATGCCTTTAACTGGAACAGAGATCACAACTTTTTGATCAAAATAGAAAAGAAGTAGTCATCATTCAGATGTCTATTAGTGGTTTGCCTCTGCCTCCTCAGACTAGCTGAGCACCAGAGTAAATTTAAGACCAGTAGAGGGGACTAGTGCACATACACAGAAGTCAGTAAGTAGCAGCAAAGATGGCTGCATGAGAAATTTGGATTAAACCTGTAGAGAGTGCACTGATGATAATGCAGTAAGACTTAATAAGACATCTTTAGCAAGTCTGCATTATTTTCTCAGATATAGTAAAGTCCTTTCAGCACCAACAGATCATATTCTGATTCAAAGTTAGATTGTTGTAACCTGCTCTTTAGAACACCAACACTGATGTCAGATAAAAGGTCTTAATTCTGCTACATAAATATTTTTGAAATGGATTTTCAGAAAAAAAAAAAGGAAGTCTTGGAAACACATGTACCTCTAATATCTGTACAGCAGTGTAGGGTTTTTTTCCTTTCTAAAATGAAGGTTGTATCTAAAAAAGCAACGTCGCGCCATCAGAAATATTGTCACCAGGAATCAATAACCTAGGTAAGAAGTCAGATTATCTCAGTTGTATTACTTTTTTCAACTACATAGCATAGTTTATATCTGGACTGTCTGCTGTCTCTCATATTTGACCCCTAATTCATACCCAGACACCTAAATAAAACTTAGCTGATTTTTAGAATTGCTGAGCCATCGTCCCTTACTGACAACAATGGGAGCTGTTATATAAATATTTATTTATAGCTCCCTTTTGACCTTGTCCCCAAATCCTTGCCCAATAATCCCATGCACTGGAGCTTATTCAGCATTCTACCTTCTAAACGTATTTGAACAGTTGCTATTCACTAGAAAAACAACCAAAACATAAACCCTCAGAATCTCAGCTTCAATCTGAGAGGGATATCATTCATTCTTTTCTCTCCAAATGAGTAGTTTCCTTAAAATATATGTATGTCTGGCCCAGACCCAGGTCTTGTAAGAATTTTTCTATGCACAGAGATATTATGGCCTTAAGATCCAATATCCTTTGCCCTAGAGGGTGAGAAAAGGGAGCTTTATCCTGTTTGTACAAGGATATATACAGAATTCAATCCATTTGCTGTAAGGGTTGGAGTCAACTCAAAGTGTTTCTGTGGAATAATATACTTACTAAAAAGTTCCTGTACACAATTCTGTGAAGTCTTTTGCATATAGTAACTTTGCTTTTCACCTTCAGAGCTCTGCATTTTTGGATTCTAGGTGATCGTTCCAGACACTATTTATGCCTAGGTTTAGCCAATTTGCCTCTCATGAAAACAAGGGAACTGTACCCTATAAGAGTTCAGAAAACACATTTCGTAGAATAATAAAGAGGGAAGAAAAGGATGCACATTAGAATTATAAAAAAATCTCAAGCAGACAACTACTAACTCATTATTTAATATGAATTAAAAACGTGTCAGTGGAAGACATTATTTTATTCTTACTGGTTATAATTATAGCAGTAGCTTTGCAACTGGAAGGTAAATATCATTAATACCTGATCAACTCAAAAAAAGTCAGTGGAGCTGTGATCAGGGCACGGTTCATTTATCTGACCATAAAGGTTCTTCAGGTACCCAGAAGGGCCAAGCAGATATGACATAGGAGTCATAATACACCTGTGTCTTTCTGGAAATGCATGTGGAGGCCAGGCAAAGAATACTTTATAGTATCTTGGATGCCTCTAGACTTCCCTACTTAGGCACCTGAATAGGTTAATTAATTTATAAATATAATATTTTCAACAGCTTTCTAAGTTTGCTATGTCAAAACCTTGTAAGACAAAAACAAATACGTTTTTAAGACTAACACCAGAGAGCTGATTTCCAATAATCTCGCAGTCACAGTATCTTTAACACTCACAATTCAGAGCACTAAGCCCACGAGTCAAAGGGCCAAACTCTGTCCTGTTTACATCAGCACGTTCTGAAAAGTTATGAGAGACCACTGAACTAGGTCCAATCTTGTAATATTCCAGCGGCATACTAAAACCTTGAAAATCTTCCTACAATAACAGTTTTTTAGAAGAAATAGAGATTTTTACTGAAGATGAGAAGGAAAGGAGGAATGGGGAAAGTGTATAAGAAAAGGTAACGAGGAGACATATTTGAAATTGGTTATGACAAATGGCAAGCAGCCATCCATTGGCTTCTTTTTACAACTTGGAAGAAGTATAACAAAGGCAAGCCAGTTCCTATAATTTTTTAGCTCCTCCAAAAAGCATTTTTTCCGTGCCTTGCAAGCTTTCCCTTTTCTATTTGCAACTGCTTACCATCTGGGAATTTGTGGTTGTGAACAGTTAAAGCTTATTATTTAAAAACACACATATATTCCACTCAAAATTAAGATTTTTGGTAAAGTGACTGGATTTCACTTTTGAGTTGAATGTGGTGAGATTCCCAAGTATGTGCAATGCTTGGCACTGGAATGCTGGCTCTGCATTTGAAGAGAGAGCTGAGAGTTTTGTCCAGTTCCAGAGTTTTGATTTTATGGCCAGTGATTAAGTTATAACTAATATAATACCAAAAATATATCTTTCAACACTTCTGTAACTTTCTTCTCTTTTCACTAATTTTAATTTCATGCTTTTACAGTATGTGTCATGGGATTAGGGACAGAATACTGATCATCTTCCCTCTAAAACTATTGGTTATCACATCACTATGATATTTGTAAAGTAAAAGCACTGTTGAAGTTGCTCTAAAGAATTGTCAAGGGTAGAGGCAGCATAGGCAAATTACTGGGATACTTAGCCTTATACTTGGGTTCTATGGTAATGCAGAGTTCTGGGGTTGGATCTAGACTTGCAGTTCCAGAGCTGTGTATCTTGGGAATGTTTACAGTGTACTGTATTTCCAGCAGTGTCTGGTCTTTAGACATGTTCTAAGTCACTATTTCAAATCCTGTACCTGCTTCATCATTTTAGATCAGAGAAACAGGTAGTTTTGGAGGACTATCTTCTGTGCACCACTTCATTTTCACCACAGCACCTCAATTAGAATAAAGTGGATCTCTGTCCTGGCAGATTTAGCAAAATAGTTAAAGACCGACTGAGCAGAGGAATGAACCCCCCTTCAGGTCACTGGTCTGGAATAATGTTCAGGCAGCGTCTGAGCACTCTCCAGGATTTAAATGCCTCTGTTTGTCTTCTGCTTCTTGTTCTTTCTTCTACTGATCTTGTTGTCAAGACAGTTTGGGGTTTTTTTTGTTTGTTTTTTTGGGTTTTTTTCCCCTCCGTTTGGCATGCCTTCAGGTCTGCCTGTCCATCTCTTTTTTTCCACTGTCTGTTTCACTAATCTCCATTGCTGGCTCATCTTCAAACATTTTCTGCCTTTGCTTCTGTTCTTGTGTTGCTGTACACCTTCAGAAAAAAAAAATCTCATTACCATGTAGAATTACAGAACTTCAGTTTAGATCCCACCAGTTTTTTATTCTGCCATTCTTCAGTCAATCAGTGCTTCTTGGCAAGATGATATCTGAGGTCTTTCACGCCTCACTGCCTTTAAACTCCATTATAGAAAGTATCTTGTGCTCTCCTCTCTTTCTACCAAGAACACTGATTTTTCATTTAAAGAATCTGTCCAGATCTAGGTAAATATCTTCATTTTTCTGTTTTTCTTGCTGACACTCTGTTCTACTTTTCCTACCAGTGACACTGAACTTTTAGTCTTTTTATAATCTCACTTTTTAGTCAGCTTTAGTAATTCGTTTTTACTTCTTTCCCTTCAGCTTTCTCTGTTCATTATTCTTTCTCCTTCTCATCTGTCACAACCCGTCCCACTTTTTAATCTCCACTATCCTTACAAATACAAATGTAAAAATTACATCTTCCTCTTTCACACCAGTATTCCATTCTCTCCACTGATGATATATGTATCATCAGCATTAAGATTTTTTACCCCCAATCCCTCACTGAATAGCAACTTCAGGATATTTTCATACTCCTAAAATTATGTTTACATTGGAGTTTAGTCATGGAATTGTCAGGCAGTGATTAATCCTGCTGACTTTGAAGAACAGTCCAAGCTGCAGTGGGACAGGGTATTAGCTGGTTTAGATTCCTCTTCCAGATTCTGTTTGCTTTTCAGTCTATGATTCTAGGAAGTGAAAACACAGGACAGGGGTTTGGCTTTGGTGTCTTCTTGCTCTGTCACTCTCTCTCTTTTCCCTCCTATTCTTGTCTCTGTATTCCTTGAATGTTGACCAAGATCCAATGGGATGTTTGGAGAGCAGCTAACAGCACTTGCTTAAAAACAACCCAGGAGCTATGTCCTGAAATGCCCTGAGGCCATCAAGGACCTAAGGTCCAGGTTACCTGCATCATGGGCAAATAAAGTGACATTATCATATCATTAGGGACATGTTGGTTGGAAAGGACCCCTATAGGACATCAAATACCCCTCTCCTGTGGAACAGGACAAATGCCAACAGTAAACCAAGTCTGCCATGGTGTTGTTTGGCAGAGTCCCCAGGATCTCAGAGGATGAAATTTTCTTCATATTTGTAATAGGCAATGCATGGGCATCTTGATAACCGTTTGCTAGACCCTGTCTGATTTCTTTACACTCCTGATGAACTGGAGAGGGCCCAAAATCTGACCCATTATGCCAAGAATAACTTCACTGGCACTGAGTAAAATGCAATCATAAGTTTCCATGGTCTTCTGGCCATGACTTCCCAATGTTTTAGTTTTCCTTATTTATTGAGAGAATTCACAGTTGTGGGGGAGCCCAGCTGGTTCTGGGCTCTCTGTAAGCTGAGCTATCAAAGATGGAACTTTACACCTGGCAGAGGGTTAACCACGGACAGTGAGGACTGTAACACAGAATGGGCTTCCTGTCAGGCATGTCTAAGTAACACAGAATGGGCTTCCTGTCAGGCATGGCTAACCTATAGTATTCAGACTTGTGGCTGTGTGTCCAATCATGAGTTGTTATGTTCGTGCTAAACCAATGGTGCCTGTACATGTGTCACCTAGAACTGTATAAAGTAGCAGCACTGTTGCAATAAAGGGTGCTGGTATCCTGAAAACCGTGTCGCCTCCCCCCTCAACCCGCGACACACAGTTGTCCCATTTTCAGCCTTGCATTCATTAAAATCCCTGTGTATTTCCCTCTGTGGTCTGGACTGACAAATGGGCGCTTTCTGTCCCAGGTGCTCAGCTTGCTGCTTCTCTTTCTTGGGTTTTCAGTTGGCCCAGGCCTCAAGGTCATCAATATCCATGGACTGAAACTCTGTGTTTGGGGGGTCAACTACTCCTTCGTGTTCAGCAGCCCCATAAATTTTCTGAAGGTGCACCAAGTCAGTGTACCAAGAAAAATCTGCTTCCTTCCTCTGCTTTGTCCTTATGCTGTCAGACACATCCCCTCAAAAGACAAACTCACTGTTTGAAGTCACAGCAGCTGGGCATGGTTCTGACCCTTACTTGAACTATTTTTCCCATTGAGTAGCTCTAAATGTATCCCCATGGGTCCTTTAGCTTGTGCATTGAAGATGAGGTATATTAGACCCTCAGTCGTATTTGGAAGAGGAATTTAAATTTTACCTAGCTTTAGACATTTCAAATCATATGCATGAGCTAGTGTCTGCAGCTAGTCCTTATAGCCAAGAATGACAGGCCTCTATAAGGCAAAATAACCCAAGATGGTATCACTCATCAGCTGTTTTATTTCTGCCTTGTGTTTATGTGGTTTTTTTTCCTTATACGTATGGCATGTGTTTAGCTTATGTACTAATAATGGCTAGCAAAGAAGAATTACAGTAAAAATAAAGATGTTCAGTAAGAATCCTACAATACAGTAGATACAGATTTTTTTTTTTTTCCTTTTAGATCCTCATCTTATTTTTAGATTTTCCTAATTGCTCTGCTGGGAAGTCAGGTGTTGGATTGGGACTACACACAGGAGTAGTAAAACTGAGCTAAGTATAACTGTTACTGCACCATAACACTTTGAAATAATATGCAAAATGTAAAATGGGAAACTGAGTAAGAATTCATTAACTGGAATATTCAGCTGTTAGCTATTGCTTTTTCACTGGACATATGAATTTAAAACAAAAAGGAAAATGTTGGAAAACTGTATTGATGTTTTTTAAAAACCTAGGAACCAACATGATGAAGAAGGGACATAAAACCTTGAGACAGACAGGGGAAAAAAAAAGATAAGGTCATCATATGTTCCATGCAATGCTTTCCCCAGAAACCACTAGTTTATAATTCCCATTTTTATTGGTGTTTTCAGTGCAGTTATGTCCATAAAAACCTGGAAAAATGCCTAAAAGTGAACCATGACCTAAAAGTGGTTGAGGCAATAGCTAATTTCGAGCAGTCCTGAGACTCAGATCAATAGTGGAGCAATATCTGGCTCCCTAAGTCTTTTGGGAGACATATGCCTGTCAGCAGTGATTGCACACAGAGGAGAAAAACTCATCTGACCTAATTTTCCACCCTACACACCTGTTGCAATAGGAATCCTATTTTATATGTCAAGATTTCTGAAAGAGTTGTCTGCCAGCATCCTGCTTTCTCTGTCCCACAACAAATTATTCACTGGATGAACTTTTGCTTTATTGTCTTTGCCAAACTATACCAAGAATTAGTTTTGTGATGTTTCAATAAAATCCCTTTGGAATAATGCGAAATTGTTGAGGTTTTTTGAATCCAAGGTTATGATCTACCCAATTAAAAGGATGGAAGCTATTTATGAAGTTTGGATCCAGGTCTGGATTTAAACCTTGAACACCCTTAAAACTGAAACTGGCAGGACAGTGACTTCCTTTCAGTCAGTTCTGAATTAACTTCAGAGTAGGGAGCAGGATTGCAAAGAAAGGAAGTGTGCACTTTGGAACTTTAGGCAGCAGCTGAAAGCACCCAGGCTCAATCCACAGGCAGATGGGAATTAGTATAAGTACATATGGAAATATAAGTTAAGAAAGAAACCTAACATTCACTCTGTTTGTTGGGTGAGGAACCAGGAAATCCTACAATTCAGTCAACTTTGCCAAGGAGAAACCATTATTCATGAATGTGGCTTCCTCAAAATTCACCAAAGATCCATGGGTGTTACTGTGGCATTGGAAGGAGGCATGCCAGTAACTTTGTGTGGGTACAGAAGGCTCTTCTGCTCAGGCAGCAGAGCTGGTCTTACCTTCCTTCCTGCATGGGAAGTATGTTAAGGCCGACAAAGGGACATGGGGAAGAGGCATGTGAATAAGAGAGAGAAGAATGGGAATGGGGTGTGTGGGATGTGTTTTCCTGCCTCTAAGCCAGAACGCCTTCCTCAGGCTGGCTCTGCCTTCTTAGTAGATCGGTTTGGCTGCTAAACAGGCTAGGAGAAGGGTTGTCTTCTGTGCTGTGCCAGTTACCAGCTCAGCCCTGGTCAGGAGTCAGCTCCGTATGTCCCGGCACTCCCAGAGGAGGAAGACATTGCAGCTTTCCACTCTTTTCTCACTTCTTTTGCCCCCTTCAGTTTTGAAATAATGAACTTTCAAGCTTACTTACCCTCATCAACAAATTTCTTACCCAGAAGATTATTAGCTCTAATGACTGTTTTTTTTTTTATTTGCACTCGCCAGATGTGAAACATGTTTTGATCTGTTTTCTCATTACGAAAATGCTTTCATTTATGATGCCCAGCGGGTTATGTCTGATTAACTTCAAGTTTATAGGTGAAATTGTTTTTTTTCTTTTCGAAAGTGGTTACCAAGGCCAACAAAGCAGAAAAGAGATTCTTTCAAGATTCTGTTTCCAAATACTGCGGGTCACATTTTCAAAAATGCCTTGAACATGTTCCTGCCTTTAAATACATAAAGGCTCTTCTCTGACAGATTTTAGTTACAACCATTTTCATATACTTGATAAACTACTTTTCCAGAATTATTACAAGTTACAATATAGAAGTGTTTTTGGCCCTTTGATTTTTGCCATTAGATTGTTCCTTAAAAATGTGTTACCTTGTCTCAAGTTCATATTTGAGGACCAGAAGACACAACTGTGTTTGTCATTAATTCCAACCGGAAAGGAATTTATTGAAACTGTATCAGAATAAATTTCTAAAAGATGATTTCTGTGGGTTGGGCAGCACAAACCAGATATTTTTCTCTGTCTTACAATCTAGACAAGTGATCTGTGTGGTGGTTGGAAAACTGTCTGAGGGACAGCACATGGAGGGCGGTAACAAACAATCCCTTTTCAAACTAGCAATGGGTCACAAGTGGGGCCTTCCAGGGATTGATACTGGGTCTAATGCTGATTATTGTTCTCATAAGTGATCTGGAAGATGGGATAGAATGTACCCTGAGAAAGTCTGCTGATGATACCAAACTGAGTGGGGAAGTGGGCACTTTGGAAGGGAGAACCACCCTACAGGAATGCCTGGATAGGCTGGAGGAGTGGGCTAATAATAACCTTATGAAGTTCCACAAGGACAAGTTCAATGTTTTGCACCTGGGAAATCATAATCCAGGAGTGCAGCACAGGTTGGGATCTACCAACTGGGAAGCAGATCTATGGAAAGGAAGCTGGGCTTCCTGGTGGACAATAAGCTCTTTATGAGTAAAGAGTGTGATGCTGTGGCAAAGAAAGCAAGCAGGATTCTGGGTTGCATCAAGAAGGTGTTTTACCAGCAGAGATAAAGGAGCCATTATCCCACTCTACTCAGCATTTTGTCAGGACACACCTGGAATACTGCGTTCAATTTTGGCCCCTGCTATACAAAAGAGATGTGGACAGGCTGCAGATGGTCCAGAGAAGGGCCACAAAATGACCAAAGGACTGGGAAGACTGCCATGTGAGGAAAGGATGAGAGAACTGGGTTTGTTCAACCGTGAGAAAAGAAGGCTTAGGGGAGATCTTATTACCATAAGTATTTAACAGGTAGCAATGAAGAAGGTAGAGGTTCTCTTTTATATAGAAAAGATTAGAAGTAAAGATAACAAGTTACTCCTGGGGAGATTCTGATTAGACTGAAAAGGAAAATTTTTCTCAAAGAGAACAAGCAGACATTGGAATAATCTTCCCAAGGAAGTGGTGGACCCCCTGACATTGCACACTTGTAAGACTCAGCTGGACAGAGTGCTGAGCCTTCTTGTCAAGGCCATACTTTTGTTAAGAAAGTTTGGACCAGATGATCCTTGAGGTCTCTTTGAACATGGTATTCTATGATTCTATTATCCATGGGTCTATGATTCTTCTGTAAACCGTCAAATATTTTGAGTTTGAACCTGGGCAGAGTTTGTTCAAATGTCAAACCCATTATTTCTGAAACTTCTATGAAAGTTATTGTCCATAAAAATTATCACAAAATGCTTCTTATTGAAAGACTGGAGAACTCAAAAAGGCTCTCTTGGTAAGGAACTTTAAAAATGAAGGATACTTTAACTTTTATATTTAAACAAATTCTCAGCCTCTAGCAAGACAAATTTATTTTATAATTTTGCTTCAATAATTGACATTCTTTTCTTTCATTGCTTCCTTTATACTGACAATCCAAGCCCAAAACCAAAACAAGGGGTAGTTTTGTACTTACAAAACCAAAACATAATGCTTCCAAAAGCAAAATACTTCCTGGCTCATTTCTTCTTGTGTAAATTTGATGAAACACAGTCATCTAGATGGACCAAAAGAAAAACTCCCTGTGTAAACTTGCAACAACTATTTAAGGTGTTAGAAGATCTTCCTTAGGTCCTTCTGACCCGTATGATTGTGTGAATCTACAGAGGAGCTAAATTTTACTCAGTGTTGTAAAGTCACAGTATCAAGAATATTGCAAGAAAAGGGAGACGTGGAAACAGCCTTGTACTTACTGTGTTGCAGCTGTCCATCACATTTGAACTGGGTAAGTACAAGAAAAACACAAGAATAATAGAAGAATATAAAAAGGATGAGTAAATTCCCAAATCACCACAGGTGTGTATCAGTTAACTCACACATTGGCAATATATTACTTTTTATAGATTTAGTCTTTTAAATTTTTTTTTTAGACATGAAGACTTTTTTACATGCTTACAATAATAGTTCACTATTAGCTGCCTGTTTTCTTGCTTTTTGTACCCTGACAGCACTTCTACAATACTTCATACACTTAGCACACTGTTGATCTGAAGTTTATAATCATCATCGTTATGACAGTAATGAACTGAACCTCTTACCAATAAAAAAATTATAACATAAACCTTTCATAATCAGAAGTCAACATCTTCTATTTACTTCTAATGTGACCAAGAAAGTTGGAACTCAGAAAGTCATTTAGGAGCTTAATTCTCCTTTCAAAAAATCATCTTAATCCTGGAGACTCATTTTTATGCTCTACTAAATATTCTGCATTTTTATTCATGTTATTGGAATGCTTACTTTTGATAGTATTGAGAAATCTGGAATATGCTGGTTAATACTGAGGAAAGCATAGTGCCTTCATATTAGTGTGAACCATAAATACGTATTCCCTATCAATTCAAAGAACCACTGACATTAAGAGCAAGTAGAAGTTTTTATATCCTCAGTCATTTCAGCATACCCTGATAATAGCTAAAATAAACAGAAATAATTGCTTAATTTGTTACTTGGATTACTTGATTGTTTTCACCTGTCTGTCTACTTAGATGTGATTTTAAAGAATCCCACAACAGAATCTATTTATCATTCAATTCCCAAAACAAAATTCTCCTGACAGTGACATTATTCCATTACTGCTGCCTTATTCTAGAGTAGTTTGTTCTTGTTTAATGACAACATAAACACAATAGTCTCAGTAGTGGTTAATGTAAATTACCTGCCAGTTAAGTACATTTTCCATAATTACTGAGAGACAAATACAAAAGCTTCGAACTCTTAATGGCCAAACCACTACATGGGATTAGCCTTTATAAGGTGCACAATTCATAGTCAGAGGGAGAATACCTTCAGTATGATGAAAGACAAATGGTTTTAAACTGAAGAGCTGATCTAAGAATCACATTTGATTTTTAAAATCCTAGTCCTGAAAAGACACTAATCAGCTACTTAGAGTTGAGCAGTGTGATTTGTTCCCGTTAGTTCAATGTATGGCCTTATGTGTAGATTGTCTGAATTGATAATGTTGTCCTTTGAATTAACTGGTGATATTGACATCATACTTGTTAAGAAGAGAAAAAAATAAAGCAAGTATTTTAATTAGATGTGGTATTCTCAGATGTTAAGAATTTAAATAGTCTAGTTTTAGATAAGATTTTTTTGTACAGTTAGACTGGAATAATAAGGCCCTCTGCAAATGGAAAAGAAGTGGTACTTACAGCACTTTTGTGTGCACAGTTCTACTAAGAAGATAGTCAGTTACAGCTGTGTTTAGGGATGATTATTAAACTCATACAATCACTTCTAATAGCTCCATATTTATTTTGTGTTCCTTCACCACTGTCCCACCTCCTTTTGTCTAGTATTTAACACTGTCCTCTAACAGTAAAAATAATAATTAAAAAAATGTACATTAAAATCAATTTGAAATTAGCTGGGTAGGAAAGACATTGGCAGGCACTTAGAATTGAACTCTATGGAATTCTGTACAGCAGGGAGCAAGAAATTCTAAAGACTTTTTGCAAGAATCTTTGGGATTAAAAATGACTTTTCTGAACACAATTTAGGTACAGGGAATTTACTTAGTAGTAAAAATAATTCTTTAATTTCAAATACAATTTATGATTTAGTGTGTCTCCAATGACTACAAATGCCTTGCTCTGTTTTCAGGAACAGTCTCTCTGTTCTAGTTATGACACTAGGCCAGGTTATCTTCTCAGGTTTGTTGATAAAACTGATTAAATACTCTATCTCATTAATGCCATCAATTTGCTACCTATAAAGAAAATAGATTTAGAAAACTATTTGCAGGGGGAAATCCTAATTCATTCAATTAAAACTTGTAGTTTTAGAACACATCAGTCTCTCTGGGGTGCTTTCAAACTACCCAAGTACATCAGTGGTTTTACAGCATCTCTGGAATTCACACTCTCTCTTTCATGCTGTTGCCACACATTCATTTATATGAAGCATGTTGGAAAATCCCCAGAGGGGCTGAGCCAGCTGTTGGTAGCTCTGTTGGGCAGTCAGAGATACTATATGAGTAGAATTCAAAGAGAGCCACATCTCATATTTTACCTGTACTGAAAAGACGACAGAAAGGACAAAAAGATCACTTTCATTTTAAATTAACATGTTTGTTCTCAGATGTAGTTTGATATTATAGTTTGTTTTATTCAACTTCAGAGCTGTATTTTGGATATGTTTTTGTTTCCCTATTGCTTTCAGTGTTGAAATATTAGGATGCATTTCCTGTGAATGACAAAGCTCTTGGGCTAAGTAAGAGCTGGGTGCAGTACTGAAGATACATTTCAGCATTTCAGGCAATATGAACATTGCCTCACATGATGAGATACAGGGAGTGGAAAACATGAGCTTGATTATGAATAGTTCAATAAAAATCTGAACAACATTTATTAGAGTTATTGCCTGATCAGAAGACTTGAACAAAGTATCTACCCAAAGTAATTTGTGTGATGTAGTTTCAGGCTTTCTTACAAAAAATCCAATTACTTTTGTAGACCAACTAGGAGAACATTGGTTTGAGGAGAATTAATACTCAAATTGACAATAGAGAGAAAAATTGCAAGTCTCAAAAGTAAGTCAAAAATCTGCCATGTAAGGGAATCTTCATTCTGTCTGTAAATAATAAAAACTTTCCAAGCAAGTCTTTCAAAAAGCAAATCACCAAAGCAAGTGTTTTTTACTTCACTGTGAAATTTATTAGCATGACAACACCATGAATTTCCTTTCCCTATGGGTACAAGAAAAAGGTGGCACACAGAGGTGATTGTTCTGGCTTCCTCTAAAATTTCTAATATTAGTGTGGTCTTAAAACTTTTTTTGTAAAATCCAGACTTCATTTGTACCTCCATTAAACTTGAAGGTTCATTCAGAAGGTTAGAATAAGCTTAATTTTGAATTACATTATCTGCTATTATCTGTAATAGCTGTACTATAGGAAGAAATACAAGCTTTGCTATAGGGAAAACCTTCCTTCACTGAGCAAAGTGTTGTCTTTGACTCCAACAGCCTTTTTCTTTACACTATGCAAATTCTTTGTCATTTTCTATGAGAAAATATCACAGAATCATTTAAAAAAAGATAGAGTCTAGTCTCTCTGCATAGTGCTACTGGCCTGTTGAAATCTAACTTGCAAGAGGGGTGTGAAGGAATCTAGAAAGATCCATACTTCATAATATTCTACCTCCATACACTTTACTGTTTCTCGTGTTCTGCCTGAAAGAAAAATGGCTTAATTGTAAGCAGTCTGGTTGCATCCACTTGTGTTATTCCAAAGCAGATGGACATTAATTTAGCCCATGTGAAAACATAGAAGCCAATGTAGAGGGAAGTACTGGTCCTGTTTGAACAATCTTTGCTAGTGGGTGTCATTTAACAGAAAAATTCTTGTCCAGAAGAATTCACTGTGTTAGAACCAGTTTTCTCCTTTTGCCTTTTCACATGCCATTCTAACTGACTTGTCAAACATAATAAGATTGCTTTGCCTTTAAAACTGGCCCCTATATTCTTGTCTAGATTTACCTGTATCCTTTTACTGGCTTCGATGATTCTGTGTGCATAGCATGAAATGGTCACAGACAACTCTGAAGTACTTGGTTAAATGAGTAGCTTTATGGCAGGTTTGCTTTACTGAGGTAGTTCAAACAGTGTAAAACAGTGAATTTGGTCCAGTGGGTCTTAAATAAGTTCAGAATCTACCGTTATATATGGCTAACATAGACAAAATGCAGGATACACTGCACTAAACCTTGTGAAGTAAACTGAAGAACAAGTCATGCAATACTGTGCAAGTCAGTCCTCATTTCCTGGCAACAGCAATTCTGATGGTCTCTTTACTGGAAATAGATGTTGCGTCAAGACAAATTGGACTCCTAGTGAGTAAGAATTAAGTCAGTGCTAGCCAGTTAAGTAAAATGAAATTTTTCCAGTCTGATACTTATTACTGATTCAGAAATTGGTTTTCAGGCATAACCTGGATATGACAGGAAGTATTCAGTGCCAACTGAAACTACTAGCATAGGGCATATTTTTTCCTTAGAGGAAAAAAAATGATCTTTTTTACTATACTACTGTTCATACAGATAGGTGTCAGAGTTCTTCATTGGCAACCTATGTTATTCACTAGCAGAGAAAGGAATTTTGTGCAATACATCTCAAGGAGTATAATAATTAATCCTGAAGAATGGGATTTTCTCCTTCACTTACATCTTATCATGGTGAGACAAGATTTATCTTCTGTCACTGATCCCTCCATCATGCTGTCTCAGGGAAGATGTAGGGTCTATTTGTCACAAGTCATTGCTCATACAGAAGTTTTCTGATGAGACTTTTCAGCCAAAGATATCCATTAGTTTGTCCTGCTCGAAAGAAACAGCACAAATCATAGAAAACTCTTTACATGTATAAAGTTCTGCTAAGGTTTTAGAAAAACAACAGAGAAAAAGGAAAATCTGGTATCCTGATTCCTCTGTCTGTTCACAGCCTCGTTTACAATGTTTCTCCATTACTGTTACGATTTGTGATTTACTACAATAAGCCTTTTGATACTGAGCTGACGTAGTGCTTACAAGCTCTCTGTTGTCTGAATATGTTCAAGAAGAAATAACTTTTTGGGCAGTTGTGGTATTTGCCATCTCTACTTTCTAGAAAGTACATTCCTCAGATTTAGTTCTTTTGCAAGTGATGCATTGACAGAAGATTTACATGAATTTGAATTACCTCCCATTGAAGGTAAGAGCTATTTTGTTAAAAATGTGCTGCGAAGTTATGAGCACTTGCATGTTAAAGTTTATTAAGTGTGGCTTTGTGAGTCTCACCAATTACATTCCTCTCTGCTCTAAGTGTATCAGGATAATGTGAAAAGACACAGCCCAGTGACTTATTTGTAATTGCTTAATCTTCCCATATTAAAAATTAATAATAGGTACAATTAGATTCACAATGTGACAAATTTAAAATCTGAAATTTCAGTGTGGTATTTACCAATAAACTGGTAGAAACCAGCTACCAGGTTTCAGACCAGGTATCTGGAAATGTGCAGCATGCAAACATTTCCAGAGAAAGCAAGCTGGCTACAATAAAACCAAAACAAAATCAGCAACAGGATGTGAGAGCTGGCCACTGGAAACATATTTTTGAAATATGTCAAAACATTTTCCTAATTACACATGCCAGTGTATGCTTTTCAAGGACTTCTTTTTCTTTATGGCAGCACTGATATGGAGTAAGAAAAATATGAAATATGTGGAAAAAAGAAAAGGATTAGTGTTTTATCTTAGACTTATTTTCCACCTGAAACTGTATTCCACGCTTGGAACAGTGATTTCATCCCTGGAAGCTGCTTTGAGTGTTATGGTTTAAAGTAGTGTTGTTCACATAGAAATAATTTTCATGTGTAAATTTTAGGCCACAAAAATCTTAGTCAGATCTCACAGAGAATCTACATCTAGAAAGAAGCTAAATCCCTAAGGAAAAGGGTTAAAGTGTTAAGTTACTCAAGCAGGACATGCACAGTCACAGGATTGCCATCAGCCATGTGTCTATATAAGATTACTAAGCTTGATCCAGACCCAGTTTAAGGCTACAAAAGAGCCTAAATTTTCCAGCTGTGAATTGAGACAGAAGGAGCAGAAAAGAATATACTGAAAAATCATTCAAAGATCATGCCTGTTAGTATGGTGTGCTGCAACAGAAAGAAATGAGCAAACTGTGCCTCGAATTGCAGAACAGTGTCAGGTAGTTGTCACCTCTTCTCACATGAATGTTACCACTGTTCTTCCGCAGATTCAAGTGTCTGAATAGGTCTAAACTGATAATAGAAGAAGATGTTTTAGAGAGATGTATTTCCAGCTCTTGTGCAAGTAGAATTACAAAGTTTTGGCCAATAAATGATAAGAGATGAAAGTATAATTTGCTCATTACTCGCAAAAGGACATATATACTGCCAAAATACCACATAAGCAGACACTGCTAATCATGCTCTTGTTCTCATGTTACTTCTTGCTCTCCCTGAGTCGGTGAGGAGCTAAATATTCTCCATGTAGTTTGAGCAAAGCTATGCAGAAATTGTAATGCCTACACCTGGGGCTCATCTGTTAGTGCCCCTCAGCTAAAGCAGTGGTGAGAGCTTGTCTTTGTTCAGTTCCAGTGCAGCAGAAAACAAGCTCCTTGAAAGCACAGGTGGCTGACTACTGCCTATAGCCTGAAAGGCAGTGGAAGAAAAGTACTAGCAGTGGTTTTGGAATCAAGACTATTGCACATACCCACATAGTATTGAATTTTCCATGTTTTCCTTGGCACTGGAAAGGAGAGATATGTTTTCCAACTACATCTTTCTTTGGCCACAACAGTGGGGAGTGAGTGCAGTGGACCCTGGACAGCAAAATATAGTTGAATAACAGGGCCTGCAATAAACAGAAGAAACAAAAGAAACAAATAACACAGGCAAAATTTCTAAACAAAGGGCCAGTCCTCTTCCATTGTGTTCCTTTACTTCTGTTAAGGGAGAGGACTCCTTTGGAAGTATGAAATGCAGGATCAGGTTTTGACAATTCAAATCTGAGCCAGTTCATACAAGCAGATAATTTGTCCCTGGATCAATAAGGTGCCAAGTTTAAACGTGACAGCAATTATGCTGCCTTCATAGCTTAGGCTTTTAAAGGTTTTTATCATAGAATCATAGAATATACTGAGTTGGAAGGGATCCATCAGGATCATCAAATCCAACTCCTGACCCTCCACAAGACACCCCAGGAATCACAACATGTTCCTGAGAGTGTTGTCCAAACACTTCTTGAACTCAGACAGGCTTAGTGCTGTGCCCACTAATATTTCCTAATTTTTCCTAATAGCAGTTTAGAGAATCCTACCACTCATTTATCTTATCTTTATGGACTTCAATTATACAACCAAACTTTTCTGCCATCCTATGGGTACGTTCTGCTACTAGTTTCAGCACTTATGGATTTTCCTCAAAACACACCTTTTTGTTGTCAAATGCAATTGTTTTTGAAAGAGAAGGGATTGAATTCTTTAAAGGTATAATTTTGTCACATTTAGGTTTTTTCCATCTTAAGTTTTCGAAAGTACTATAGGAAAATTATTTCTATGGTTACCAACATATGGAAGCTTAGAGCTCTGGAAAGATTACAGGCAGTTAAAGAAGAAAAATATCCCAGACTTATAAAATGCAGATTTGCAGAGGCAACAAAGAGCACAAAAGTGCATAACAGTAATTTTGACTTGATATTAAAATCCTGTATGTGGTTGCTATTTATGAAAAAATGTATCGAGCCAATAAAAGCAACTATATGTCAGTAACGTAGGTAAATTCCCAGAAAAATTCAGGCTTCATCAGAAAAAGTTGTGTTACAAAATATTTTATGAGAAATGTGAAGCCTATCCTGTTGATGGTTCTTTTTATAGTGCAGAAAAGTAGCGCTAAATAAAAGTGGATTTCAGGAGAGCTCTTTTTGACATTGCAGTGCTGCAATTGAGAGTAAAGTCTGACTTTGAAAAACTTTTAAAGGCTCCACCTTTCAAAAATCCTTGAAGGTAATATCCCACCTATGGCTTTATTCTCCTTCATGCTAAAGGAACAAGCAGTAAAAAAAGCATAATTCATTTCATACCTCAGAAGGTTAAGAAAGTAAATGTTTTCAATAACCAGAATCCAACAGTTGGAAAGGAGGAGACTTCCAAAATTGTCTCTTGCTGTAAGAGTTCTTCCCACTCCTTTCTAAACTTAATATACCTCTTCAATACTTTGACACCCTTAAAATCAAAACATTACGAACATTATTCTAGATGATACTGATAGAAAGAGATCTTTTTCTTTCTTTGCTCATCTCTACGTGCAATTTGTTAAAAAAAATGCACTGTGTCTTTCAGTGGTCATTGATTTTCCCTGGCTTTACCATTCCCTACATTTCTTCCCCCCATGGAGGATATATATATTTTGGTTTATAACCTTCTTCCTCTCTTTGCTGAAGTAAATCTTTACAAATTGGATTCCATGTAATTATCTTCTGCCTGTGTTTCTGCTCTGTTTGTACACCTTTGTATCGTTCCTCTGCTTATGCCAGTCAGGATAAATTGCTATCACCTGCATGCTGATTTCTTCCTTTTGGGGATCATAAACGACGGAGATAAACAGGAGCAGATGTATCACCATTAGACACCTCTCTGATTCAGTGTGTTGCTGTTTGTCATTACTGCATATTTACAATCATTTAGTCAGATTTCAAACCACTCTACTGTGTTTGCAGCCAAGGCAAATTAAATTGAATGGATATTTCTAGTACGTTTGCATGAGACAAAGTGCTAAATATTAAGAAAAATCTAGCAAATTCACAAACGATCCTTCTCCTGAGTGCTGTAAGTCTCTGTTTGGAATGCATATAAGCAACAGTTCAAGAACCCTTTTCCAAAGGAGAAGGAAATCTTAGTATTGTGCTTATCAATTTCTTTAAACTTTTCACTATCAGACATTTAAGAGAAGAACATTCTGAAAGGTCATTCCTGTTTTTCGCAATTGTGCAAGAGAGTTAAAATGACATGAGTATGGAGATCTGCAGAAAAAAAAAAAAGAAGGATTCCAGATAAATGGTCATTTTAAAATAACCAGCTTTGAGATACAGTCTGTTCATTGCTAAAAATAAGCAAGAAATTCTAACAGTGTTGATGCTCGTCACAAGCAAACAGAAGAAAATACATGATAAACTATAGCAACTGGAAACATGCCAAAGCACAGTGGCTGAGTGGGGCTGCTGAGCTGCTACCTTTTCTCTGGTTGAAAGTGGGAAAAGTTTTCTTTAATTGGAAATGAGAGCAGGGCAAAGCAGTTAGATCATTTTAATAGTGGGGGAGGTGGGGGAGAAGGAAGACACAAAATAGAGAAGAAATGAGGCTACCAGCTGGGTGTGGTTTTTGTATTTGAATTAGAAAACTGTTAGATGCCTATTTCTTTTGAGAAGGGAAATAGAATAAAATATATCTCTCCTTTCACCAGATGGAAGAGAGAAAGAAGAATGACTCAGGAAATGAGCTAAAAATTTCTGAGTAGTCCAGGATGCAGAAGAGAAAAACAGAAAAAAGTTTCTTTTCAGAAAGGATTACAAAGAAGTCCTAGAGCAGGATTCCCCCAAGTGTCATAGGTCAGTGAGTTTCCATCGCTTTCCTTGCTATGCTGCTTGTCTAAGTCCAGACTTGTAAATCAGTTTAATTTGCATAATTCTTAGAATCTGATTAGTCAACTGTCAGGTACAGTTCAGCTGATATATATATACATATATTTATATATATATATATACACATATATACATGTATACATACATATATAAGTGCTTGGTAGAATAAACTAATTACCAATAAAGAGCGGACTTACTAGACAGAGGCTTTTAATATATTGACTTGAAAGGAATAATTTAAGCTGTCATATTGTTATTTTCCGAGCGTAAAAATAAAGGTCTTCATTCATCTTTGTGTAATGCTTAGAATAGATGGAGCTTCATTAAAAGAACTTGACCTAGGACATTTATCCTCATAATTTTGACATTATAGGCCACAGAGAAAGCAGTTAGGAAATAAGAGCAGGAAATACTTGTAAAGCTGCATAAACAAATTGAGACCCATTTTGTTCCCCAGACAATGAACTGACAGTGAAAAGATGTTTGTGTGATTTGCAAACAAAATGAAGACTGGTAAGGATATCAATCTGAATTCCTTTTAGGCAATTTACCTCTTCCTCTAGACTCATAAAAATTAAATAACCACCAGAAACTTGCTATCTGTGATAAACAAAAGAGAGATGGCTAACCTGGTGCTGCAGGAGTGACTTCCCTTCTCACCTTGCCTTGTCTACCTCTACATTAGGATTACTTCAGGCACAGGTTGTGTAGCTCCAGCCTCTGGATTTTACTTCATCCACTCCTGCTGGTTAACAAATAATATATAGGGGTTTCTTTAAATGTAGCCTTTGAAGTTATACCACAGACTGATATGCTAAACAGAAGCAGGTAAAGAGCCAATTTTATCTGGCAATTCTTCCGCCAACGCCCTTATAGCTCTAACATTTGGGAAAAGTTTTTGCTCTTTGATGAGAGGAAAATGATGCATTTGTTTTGGGCTGACAGCTCAAGGCTCAGTTATTACATATAAATCTCATCTCAGCAATATTTTGGCTTCTGATATTTTAAGCAAAATTGTCTTGGCTTGAAGTGGATGTTGACCTTATGATGGATAAAGTCAGCCTTCCTGTTGTTGCTTCCAGTGAGCACATATTTTCTCTATCTCTTCATACTCAGGATTTATCTGACTACCACTGTAAAGAGAGGGGGTTTTGGGGGGTCAGTGTTGTGATTCTAACCCTACAAAAAGTAAAATTGATTGATTATGTTATTAATTTTTCTTTCTGATATCTAGGAAAGAGTAATTTTATGGGGATTTTTTATTTGAAAGGTGATACATTTGTTGGCAATATTCAAACTACATAGTTTCTTTGGTTAGTGAGAGTTATAGATACCCACAATTATAGATTAATTCTGCTTACTACATACATTGAGAGAAGCTGTGTTGAAATAAGAGGTGGGAAAAGGTATATAGGAGCTGTCTGACCTCTAGTGCAAGTCCTACGTGTCATTTGGAATCTTGAGGGGCAGATAGCATGAAGGCTGCAGCCCTGGTGGAAATTTTTCATTGCAAAATGTTGTAACACACCAGAGTACACGTAAAACCACTGGGGCTAAGTGAATCATAACTTTCTAAACCTGAATGTTCCAGAGAGCAGTGCTAACAGTACGGTGTGTGCCAGTAACAAGGGATTGGAAAAAAAACCCTCATTCTTCTTCAGGGGGGCAGAATATTTTCCACATCTCCTAGATGGTCCTAGTTTAGTTTAGGAGTCAGTGTGGTCAAAAGTAACATCTTTCAGTTTTAATTAAAAGCAGCTCTTTTATCCTTCTGCCATTAAACAGTGATAGAAACTTATAACCATCCATTTGCAGAGACTGGAGAAGAGAGACTAGTAGGCATAATTAAGACTTCTGAAAAATAACAGTTATGCTTTGTATTTTCTTGGTGGTCATAAATATAGTTTACTTTGCAGAAAACAGGCCACCTCCATCTTTCCAGGAGCAGCAGTGCAGAACAGAAACCTATTAAAGCATGTCACAGCTCCAGGTAGTACAAAATTCCCATTTTCTCTCCATGAAAATCAAGAAAGAGTACCTTGAATTTCCAAATGCCAAACTCATATAAAATTTTCCTTGATTTATTGATGTAAACTGAATCAATGGATGACTGAACTCAGCCACACTATTCTCATTACGTTTCTCTTTAGGGAAGCAGTGAAAGAAATCCATATGCAAGAGACAAAACACCAGAAGTTTCCACATGAGATTTTCCCAGGGACTGGGAATTGGCTTAAGGTACAATAATCCTCCTGAAATCCATATATCCCAGGTCATTTGTTAAAGAATCAGGTCTTCTGGCCTTGCTAGGGAAGGGGGAAAAACCCTGGGTGGTTAAGCAATCTGAGTGAAAATGAAGCAAGCCAGCTAGCATTTAGCCCTAATAAAGAAAATCATTCAGTGATTCAAAAGAATATTTTAATTTTATGTGGAAAGACTATTCACAACTTTTCAACTGTTTCTGAAACAAAACTTTTATGTAACATGTCATAACCATAAGTGATAAAAAATGCAAAACATTTGTTTAAAACAAAGATTCATTGGAAAACATTAGAAAAAGCAATAAAAATATAGTGTAAAAATTATTTGAAAAACACAACATTTCAAAAGCACACATGACTTAATTCCAGCAGCTTTCTGTGTTTGCTTTTAGAACTATTGGTTTCCAGTAAGCGAGCTATTTTGGGGAAGAGAAAGCCCTCTCATGAAGTTTGTGGGCAGAGGCAGCTGTTTGCCTCTTTGCCTCAGCTGAGAAATGAAGTGCCTGTTGGAGCTCTGCCATGTCTCTCAAACTGTGTGAATGAGCAAACACTTATATTTGGCACCTGTACATGGCATATCCTTTCTGAGATTTATTTGTTCCCTATTTCAAACTATAGGCATCTGCAAAAGTGCATAGCCTACTTGTTCTTGAGAGGTACGGGGCATTTAAAGAAAAGTACAAAGAATAATGCCATTAGAACAAGAACAGACCTGGACTAAACAAAGAAAGCTGTAAGGTTCCCTGGCCACTCTCCCCCAGTTATCTCAATGGTTGGAAGAAAGAATATTTTTTTCCTGTTTGGTATCTATCTTTCTGTGGGTGTTTGCCAGCACGTCATCTTTTTTGCTGACATTTGCTTCAGTCAAGCTTCTCTTTCCAGGCTCCTCAAGATTTAAAATCTCTTTGATCTTATATACTGAGTAATCCACTCAATTATCTAGCAAGTCAGATTGGATGGTTTTCTCTGTATTATTAGCTCAACTTTGCAGTTCTAATTCCTTTGAAGTTATTTACAGCAAGTCTTTTACCTTTGGCATTTTCCTTATTTTTCTGCTTAGTTTCTTTAAAGGGTTCTTTGCTATACATCCTATCTCAAGAAGCCAATCATAACCAAACAATATGGTGAACTGTAATCTACTTCATCATGAAGGCTCTGCAAGTAACACTATTTTCTCTTCTTCTTCAGTGCCCAGTGTCTGTGCCTTTGAATGCCTCCTAAGGGTAGTGCCCTAGTATCAGTCACGTCTACATCACATAACCAACATTACTCATGGCTAGCTCTTGTGCCTAACTTTTAGCATGTGTAACACTACAAGATTTGCTGTGAAAAGTTCACAGCTAAACTGTACCTACACCACAGCAGTACCAAGGGTTATAAAAACAACCATGCCATCATGAGTTTTCCACAGGAAAGTTTGTTTTACTCTAGTTTCTCCTGAGACCCATTTTCTTCTGCTTTTGCTGATACCTGTCACAAGACTGACCTGGCTTTACTTTTTTTCTAACATACCTCCCCTTAAGCCTTCAGCTTTCCTGCTTCTTAACTTTCCTGCTGACAGCCATCACTCCTGCTACTTGTTAGGGTTATACCTGTTACCTGCCTGTCAACATGTGAAATTTTTCTAAAGTCTTGGCAAGTTATGAGGCCTTTCCATCACATATCGATCAAGGAAGTTATGTTTACTGGAAAGTGACAATGAAAAGAGTGCTGAGCTAGAGACAGTGGCCTGTGAATGACTTAAATTTAAGAACTCTTTTCCTAAAACATATCCTTTTTCAATGACTTCTCCCCAAGGGGAAGAAGAAATCCAGACTTTGCTGCTTGGTTTGGTCTACAAAGTAGAAGTACTGTGTATGCATATTTTCAGTATCTTCCAACATACAATTCAGAATTTGTTCGAAGGAGGCTGGGGATTGGCAAGGAATGGAATGAGCACCTTGTCATGTATCACTGGCACTGACAAAGAGAAGAGCTCATGTTTCACTGTGCAAATGCGCAAGTGTGTGCTTCTTGCTAGTTTGCCATTCACTGGGAAGACAATCAGGGAAACAAGTGCAGAATAAGAAGAAGGAAGCATAGAGGTAATCCCGAATGAATAGGGAACCAACACTTGTAACTAGGACAGTTTTGTGAATACAGACTATTTCACTGATACTTAATGGGTTTGCTGCCTCATTTTTCTATAGCCATTAAAGGAGTGCATTCAACATGTGAATCTCCAGGCAAGCAGTTCAGCAGGCTTAGCTCTTTGCTTGGTTTTGCTGGTGAAAACTACAATATCAGTTGTTGACAAATCTCTGCTGTGTCTTCTTCTTCAAAATAACATTTTTTTCTAAAAATTAAGAAAAATTACAATAGTATTGTTGGAATCTGATGAATGCTAGAGAGGGAGAGTGGCTTAATTTATTCAGTTTTATTCAACTTCCATCTGGGCTTCACTGCTGCAACTTGATCTTTGTTCAGTAGTTCTAGCAAACTTCACTGTTGTCTCAGTCTAGACCCTAGTGAGCCTGTATCTGCATCATTCATTGTCATTTATCTTAGGACTGCCTATAAAGTGACTTTAAATGACTACTTCCTATGCTACTGTAGGAACTATTTATTTTGACCTATACTTTACATTACTGTTCATTTTAGTTCCTCTGTTACATAGGCAATCCCTCAGGCAGAAGACTGGAGATATGGAGTTTAACCATGCATTTTACAATGAGTTCTCATTGCTGTCTAAGCAAAAGAAAAAAAAAATTATCCTTCTTCTACTGTATTTGTGTATTTCTAAAAATAAAGGGAGAGGTTTCTTTGGAGTGCCAAGTCAGTCTGACATGAAGTAATGTACTACAGCATACTGTGTTTTAGGGAAGAACATAAATGTACAACAGGAGAGAAGAATTGTGTCTATCCTTCTACAGCTACCTACAATTATACTATATACTATATACTATATATCATACATGTACACGGTCACACATGCATACAAAAACAAAGAAAAAAGGAATGTTGTTGCTCCAATTAAAGATTTAGGGGTCAAAAGCAAACTAGATGGACATTTTTGTTTGTGAATAAATTGTGTGTTCTTTCTAAAGACAAAGTGTAGAAATGCTTCACAAAGCAATGGAGTTGGAGGATGAAAGTGAAAAATCAAGTCATCTGATAGCTGTCTTTAGTTTCTATCCAGTTGTAAATATTGTTATTGTTGTTGGTTTTCAGGTGTATGTACTATTTAATGTTATGGCCTTTCTGTGAACTAGATACCACATTAAGAAACACAGCTGTTTCAGAATAATGAAACAAACAACAAATAGAGTCAAGCCTTGGGGATTCCTAGATTATATGGGTCACATTTTATTTTGTAATTATTCTTATGTAATGGTTACTTTCATCTAGTTAAAACTGTAACCTTTGACCAATCTCAAATATTTGAGAGGAGAAAACAAGTTGACAAAAAAAAAATCCTCAGAAATATTTTAAGATGGACAATATTGCTCAAAAGCAGAGAAGAAAGTGATGTAAAAATGTCCAGAACAATACAGAGATATGTGTCTTTCTTAGATGAACACATGAGGAACATTAAAACTGATTAATATGTCTTTACTAACACACTTCTTAGGTCCAAAGTGGGGTCTCAGGCACAACGATGTGAGTGCCCACACCATTATATCAATACCTGATATCAATCACTGCTGTACGAGTTTGGCCAGGAGTCTGCTGAACAGTGATAAGGGGTCTCCATGCAAAGAGACCATTCCTGTTTTGCCACCTCAATACACCTACTAGGTTTCAAACCATCAATGAAAATTTTACGCCTGCACTACATGGCTAGCCAGTAAGATAAATCCAAAATTCTAGCACTGTTTGACTAGCTTCAGTCTCCAGCTATCAATTCTACTGAGCCTTTCTCAAGAAATCTGAAAATCTCCCCAGTGTAAGTATTTTTCATACACAGACATTAGACTCCACAATTTCTCTTTTTCTGGTTTTAACAATTAAACTGCAGTTAAAAGTGTGTTCACAATCAGCTCTTAATGGGTGGAATTTGCTTCTTCTGGTATATCACTAACGTGTAAGTATGACATATTGCATTTAGCAGCTGAGCATCTTGAGTTTAGAAACTGTGCATGATATTTGTCAGATGAGGCCTAGTAACCATGAAAGAATTAATTCTGAGCTAGTTTTTTACAATAAATTGCAATTCTTTCTATGAAAGGTAATAAGACATTTTGAGAAAAAAAACCAAATTGATGGAGTCTTATGTCTTAACATTTGTCCTCTAACTAGGATGTCAGAATAGGTTACTTTTCTTCCAAATCCTTTCCTAAATCCTTCTGCAAACTGTTTAAAACAACAGCTCAAATTTCCTCTCTTAATATTATATTTTGTTTAATAAAAGTATCCTGTTTTTAAAATTTTGCTAGATTTCCTTTGGTGCAGGCAATTTCTATAGCATATGTTTGTTGCTCTCTTTCTCTAAAATGGACTTAAATGACCTTGTTAAATTTCTGGTTTTGAACGCCATTAACAATTTCTCATTTTTAGGAAATAGTCTCTTAAGAATCTTTTTTTTTTTTTTTTTTTCTAGAAAGCTAACCTTGTTTTATAAATCATTGGGGAAAAAAAAACACAACCAAAAACCTCCTAAAATTCTTCATTCCTCTACTCCTGTTTAATGTTGAGCTGTTTTGGTTTTCTTTTTGGCTCCGTGCTTTATCCCCTGACATTCCACAGGGAAAGTAAAAATTGTATAAACTTTGATTGAGTAATCTCATGGAATTTCTCTTTTCCCTAGACCTTTTCTGTGGAATTTATGATAGGGAAGAGTGATCTGGTCCTTTCACCAGCTGCCTTTGTTGGGTGTGGAGAAGGGAAAGTCACATCTGGAGGAGCACAATAATTTCAAATCTCTAAGGCTCAAACACCTTGGAAAGATGTTCCCTCTATGAGGTTAAACATGCTTGAAGGACAAAACTCTCAGCTGCTGACAGAAATCCCTGCTCTGCAGAGAGGCATGATGAAAAAACTAACTATTATCTGCTTTCTATGCATCCCACGATTCACATGTGCTTCATAATCATCTTATTGTGAGTTTCCTGAGTGATAGCTCCAGAAAGGCTGACCAGGTTCTGGGTTTTGGCTTTGGGGATATTCCAGTAGCCTTCATCTTCCAGTTCATTTTTTAAAACTAATTTATATGTAGCTTTCACAAAGAAGATGTATCCCAGGCACTTTTCTTGGCTGTACTGAGATAGTATCAGAATGCAAGGCAATAAGCCTGGGTTTTATGCTGTCTAGATACATTATGTTTATAATTATTATCACTTAGTCATGGCCAATTAGGATTTTAATATGAACACATAGCATCTCCCCAGACTGGATTTGGAATTGAATGCTAAGTAGAGGTCTAGACTTAGAAGTTTTACTGGCTCACATCAGTCTGTTAGTTAAGTGATATATTTTGCTGATTTAGCTGTGCTGGAAGAAGGCCTAGGAGTTATGCCACTAGAAGGTCCTTTTGCCAGTATAGCTTTTACCCTTTCTTTAAGAAAAAGCAAAACCTATGGGGAAAAAAAAATCCTTTTCTTATTTTTTTTAGGCTGTAGCTGCTGTATGTACACTACTAGGGTTTGTTTCCACTCTCTGGGGCATCACAAGCCTCTGTGCTGGTGAAGGCAGACAGTAGACTTGTCTGTGATCTTGTCTGACCTTTTTCCCACAGATTGCAGCACACGCTGTCACACCTGTTTCAAAAGCCATCTGGGCACGATGACTCTCCAATAACCTGGTAATTGTATATGGAATGGTTTTACTACAAGGAAAAAAGAAGTTTAAAATTTTCATTGAAACTCACAAGAAGTGTCTTATTTAGTAGCACCTGAGTAGACGGCCTGTTGGCTTTTTGCTAAGACATTACACAGGAGTGTCTCAGCAACTCAGTTTCCTAAGCTCTGTTTTGCTGCTAAGCCCTCCCACCCCTTCCCACCCTCTCCCTTCGATTTTAATTTGATGCAATTAGAGCTGATTTTACCGTTGCTTTAAAGTGTCTAGACAATCCCATGCTCATATAAACACTCCAACACTACACACCACTGCCTGTATTGTCTTACCTTTGTTCAAGTTTTGGCAAACAAAACTACCCCAGAGCATTGGCTGGGTCAGATTTCATCATTATGTCTGGTTAGGGTCTAAGCCAAGCAATCTTTACCCATGACAGCAGCTGTTATCCTGCTCAGGTCAAGTAAGGTATGATTTCCTATTTTCCTTAAGATAAAAATGTGTGTTGAATCAAGATTGGTACAGGTGAGCACAGGCACTGCACAAGGATCTGTAAGACACCTAGAGCTGTAATCTTAGATCAGTATTGGTTTAATCATGAGATAAAGACACTTTATTACTTTTCGCAGGCATCAAACTAGTATATTATGCATAAGTATTTTATGTAGTAAATAAATGCTCCTTTAACAACAACAAAAATTGCAATTTCCTAGTTGAATTCAATTTCATTTGTGAATGGAATTTATCCCTTATTTCTTATTCTTGTCAATGTTTGTTTTCTTTTCAGGAAGGGAAGGAGAGATTTATGTAGCTGAGTGCAGTGATGCCATTTTTGAAAATAAGGATAGATGACTTTGCTTTCTGAAAGATTGCCAACAATAACTAGATCAGAGACGGTTCACCCTCTGTGATTTATGAGACAGTATTTAATGAGGTCAGATGGCCCTGAAGAAGACAAAAACCACAGTGAAGCAAAATAATCAGGAACAATAGGGAAATTTTAGGAAACATAGAGAGAAACTAAAAGCCATGGTGAAAGAAATAAGCCATCTGAATGATATTATTGACTAATTCAGCTCTATTCTTATTCAGCTCTATTCTTTCTCCTATACCATTTCATAATTTCAGTTTTATTTGTTCAGTGTCAAATGCGTACCAAATGCTTTGTAACTAAAATACTGTACCAAATACTGCATTCAGAACTGTACTAGCATAGTGTCTGTTTCCTATTTTTGAGCCCAAAAAGCACACATAAATTTGTTATGCTGTTTATGATTGTAGTAAAAAAAAAAATTGTTTCATCTTTATGTTACGAAGTAGATGTCTTATTTCTAGTTTGATTTCATATATGCAATTTCAAGGTTTGCATTTTTAGTTTTCCCGGTTTGCATTTGGCATTTTCATGATAAAATAATGGTTTTTGTTCTCCGTTAAATAATTTTTTGCTGCTTCTAATATTAGAAAAATAGTAAAATTATACAAGACAAGGCTAATATTACACTTTCCCTTCAAATATTTCCAAAATGGAAAGCTTACTCTTCAATCCAACTTTGAACTTGTACTTCTCTTTGAAACTCTCTTTCAAACTACTACAATAAAAAATTAATACCCTCCACAAATACACCGATAATGTGTAAATTCAGAGCGAACTCAAATCGCATTGTACCATTTTGTAAAGGGAGTCAATGTGTACACTCCTTTTTGCCAGTTGTCACTGGTAAATTTCTGAAGCACAAAGCTCACTTGAAGTAAGGTATAGGCAGAAAAATGCTTTCTAAAGTTACAGAGAAACAAATATCTTTTAAAAAAGCAAATTTTTTTTTTTTGTCTCAGATTAAATGTTTTTGTTTCTTTCAGTATAGTGTTCAGTGGATTTAGTTGTTTCTACTTTTACAATATCAGCATGGACTAATTAAGAAAAACAACCAACCACTCCTGAGAAGCTCCCAAATCCCTTCCTATTATTCAACATCTTTTTAATTAGAGCTTTTTGGGTCTCTGATTGTCTCTTTCCTTTTGTTAGCATTTTTCAAGACACTGAAGAGTTTCAAAGTAGCCATCCTAACTGTATTTACAATCTGTTTTATATTCTATCTTGTTTCCTGTTACTTGACTGTCTGTTGAAATTTTTATTTGATGTCCTATTGATTATAGGATTTGATTTTTCACAACTTAGGGTTCAATGCTAGTTTAAATAGATGCCATTTTCCAGGGAGACCTCCATATATATATAAGTAGATATATAAGTTTATATATGTATATATGTATGCATCTATATATGTACATATCTATCTATCTATAGTTATATATATAAGTACCTGATTTTTTTAATAAGGTTTACTAAAACAAAACCAAGGAAAATTCTGATGTAAATTTTCTAGGACCTCTTATATATTTTTTTGGTGGTTTATTTTCTGTTTATACTATGGACACGTGTCAGTTTTAGTCACACTGGTTCCCTACCAATCAGACCACTGGGATAATCATTCCAGTTTGCTCCCATCTGGATAGCAGCAGAGGCAGATAGATAACATATTGAAGGGATGTCAGTGTTGCTCAGCAAAAACAGTGTATAGCTGTAATGGAACTTACTCCTTGATCAGAGGCCATATGGCTGTGTAGTCCTGGCAACGTGCCTGACTTACCGAGTCGTGCTGGGAGGCAAAGACCACAGATGACACAGGCAGCAGTTGGTACAGCCCCAGCCTCTGTGACATGGAGAAGGAGCATCATGAAGACGCTGTCCCCCACAAAAACGTGCAGCTGGTGATCCTTTGGTTCTTTCTACAGGGCATTAAAACGGGCCCATACCTGATCTGAAGTGACGTGAGTGCAGTGAACCTGGCTGTGATGGGGCTGAGACAGTTTCACTCTTCATAGGGTTCACAGTGAGGAAGATGCATGGACTGACTGAAGCTCATGTATTGCAAAGTCAGTGGTGACTGCCCAAGACTCTGATAGTTATCAGGAATTTGGGCTACTGCTGTGGCTAGGCTAGCAGATATTCAGCTGTCCCACATCAGCATATGATGCATCATGCTTTGCTGATGAAAGGGCTGAAAAGCTTTTAGTGTCCTCAACCTTCATGGTGTGGCCATAACACTAAAGCTACCTCATTATTGGTCTGACCACCATGTAGATCTGCCATTGGTATGCTCTCAGTCTTTTTGAAAACCTCCATCATTTTCTTGCAAAGAGGATTACTTCTACCCACCTTGGAAAGGCTTATAAACAGTGAATAAACACCAGTCTAAAATAAGAGGAAAAACTACAAAGCCTATTAAGGGAAACTGGGAAATACATCACTGAGGGTTCTAACCCTTAAAACACTGTTGCCTCATTCTCTATGCTGACTGCAGCAACACTGTTAAGTCTCAAAATTATCTTGGTAAGAAATCCACCGTGCATTTTGTTTGCACACACCAATTCTTTGACCACAGTGGTACTACAGTCTCCCATAATAATACTGTGGGTGTCAGATGAGCTTTGCCACCTTAGTGAGGTCCTGCAGATCAGACCACCAAAATAATTGCTCAGATTTACTGTCCAGAAGGTGCATGTATAATGATACTTTTAATTTTTTCAGCATTTTTTCTTTCTGCATCCAAATGATAATAGTTCATATACTCTAATCCTCTTAATTGGCCAGTGTTTATCTCATGCTGTTGTTATTTCTCTGCTCAGAATTATTAGAGTCATCTTGGCAATACTAAGTTACCTTGGCTCATGGACCACTGGTCTCCAATAGACCAACTTCCTAGGACTTGCTTATTCTTCTTTATATAAGGTTTGGTAAAGTTTGTCTGACACTAATTAAAAATTTTTAAAGGCTGACCTACTAAATCAACTGCTACTGATGTCATTATTCTTGATATTTACATATAAATCACTTCTAAGTATTTTGTGTGTTTATGGAAGTGGCACGTTGAGACCATTTTTATTCTAGTGGATTACTCTGTCCTTCCGTTTGTCAGTAAGTGGATGAAAGTTAATTTCAGATGGAAATTAATTTTAGCTGTAATGGTTTATGGATTTCATCTGTTGACTATCTGGTAAAACACATGTAAAACCCACCATTTTTCTCATGGAAAAAAGGAAATTTCTTTCAGAATTGACTTCTTCTGAATAGATAGACTGTTAACTGGCCAGTCAATATATCTCCATCATAGAAATCAACCTGTGAAAGTAAAAACAAGTGCCAAACATCCAAGACTTGCCTGAAGTCTAAAGATGACTAAAGACATCCCCTTGTTTTAAGTCGACATGATACCACACAGAACACTATGGCTGTTTAGAATAGCTTGCTTCCATTTTACTCACCTCCATGTTGCCCTACAGATGAAACCATTGTGAATGTTTTTTATATCATTTAAAAACATGTTCAAGAAAGAGTTACAACATTGTGGGGTGCACATTCAGTAAAAGCCACCTGGTTAGTCAACACCTGAGGATGTGCTGATCAGGCTGGTCACGCCCAATCCCTACTTTTATGTACTGCAGAGGGGGATAAAGTTCCTGTCATGCACATACAAGAAGTATGCTGGGGAAAACAGCATGGATTATTCCTGCCTCAGGCAAAGGCAAACCCATTCCTGAGACTTCTTTTGCTCGGGGGTCTGCGTGCACTTGGTGGGTAACGTGGGAGGATCGGGAAGTCCAGTGCATAACTCAAAGGGATTTGATCTTGGGTGAGAATAGCCAGCTAATTAAATTAAGTGAACTCAATCGACTTTTATAGGAATGGCCATAGATTAGGGAGTTATATCTGTGGGTATATATATATATATATATATATATCAAAAGACAGGAAAAGTGATGGGGTTAACTGGGATGTACTGGGAAGTGTGGGACCTGGACATGACAGGAATGGTACTTAGTTGACAACTGGAGTTAAACCATGATACCCATGATGTGGGTGGTGGGTTTTGGTGTTTTTTGGTTAGTTGGTTGGTTTGGTTCAGTTTGGGATTTTTTTTCTTTTGTTTTGTTTTTTCTTCTCTTTAGGAGTGCATCTAAAATAAATGGAGACAGGATTGGCTCGCCAGCCCATATTTCTTTTAGGCAAATCCCAGGAGACAAAAGGAGAAATCAACAGGAAATCAGGCCTCATTAATTCTGCTCTTCATGGAATTGCCTGTTTTTTAATCACATTTGTTTGGAGAGAAGAAATGGAAATAATATGGGGAGATCCTCAACATTCATTTATTTCCAAGAAAATCATATTGGGACAGAAGCACAGTATTGAAGCTTTGGGGTGCATTGTAAGTATTTCAGGGAGTTCTGAGTATGTGAAAACAGGATGTTATGAATTTCCCTGATTTTCATACTCCATTGGAACAACTACAACAGTAATAAAAGTAATAATTCTGCTTAGCTTAAAAGCTTTGAAGCTGAGCAAAACAATGAATGTTCATTGTGAAATGCACAGCTGATTGTATTTAAATAATATTATTACATTATAGGTAGAATTAGAAAGTACTGAATAAAACAGGACTGAAATTATTATCAAGACATTTTACTATAGCTACATATCATTAACAATGGACAGCTTTTCAGTGCATAGAAGGTTCTGCCAGAGATAATCAGTAGATAATAATCACATCAGGATGGAAATTGCACTCAAGAAAAACACATGCATTTGTGTGGCTCTGTAGGGGTGTGTGTGTGAGTGAGATTAAGAATGAAAGTTAGCATGTTGAGATTTTCTTTCCACTATCTTGCATCAGAGTTACAAACTTATTGTTTGCCTCTTATGCAGGAATAGTGGGATTTATTGTCTGCTTTTTGTGATTCAAATGAAAGACTTGGACCTTTGTTTCCCAGGGCTGCTCCTACAATCCCAAATAGAAATGCAACAAGTTTGGGTTTTGTTGGGTGTTTTGGGTTTTGTTGGGTGTTTTTGGTTGGTTGGTTGGTCGGTCGGTTGGGTTTTTGTTTGGTTTGGTTTTCTGTTTGGTTTGGTTGTTTGCTTGCTTTTTAACAAAAAGGGAATATGGGATTGAAGCAGAAGATTAAAGTAACCAAATTCCCACTTAGAAATTGAAATTAATGACTAGAGAAGAATATGAAAACATTAACTCTGAAGCAAAATGAGACAGAGAAAATTCTCTTTGAGGCATTATCCCTGTAAAATTAACAAATAGAGCATGAATGTAGTGTTTCTGAAACAGACAGTCATTAGTACTGTCTCAAGTCCAGAAAAATGCAACTCTACACTGTCCAAAAAACTTCACACAGGTCTGTCAGTGTTTTGGCTCATATCACCTTAACAACCCCAGCTTTCTCATAAAGTCAAACTGCCAATCAAGCCCACATGAATGTTCACTGAGATGTGAACAATTCGTGTCAAAATGACCATATTAATTTTCAGTTGTGATCCGAGCAAAGATCTGGTGAACAGAAACACTTCACTGCTGCTCTAATTAACAACAGATCACGAGGAAGATTTTAAGGTTATATGAGAGAAAACATCCAACATTCATTTTCTAGAACTACAATTTAAGAATGGGGGAAATCGCCTGTGATTTAGGTCTCAAACCTTTAAACATTAAAACTAATCAGTGTGTTTGGTCAATACGCATTTGCTTTTGCTGGAGCTACCCATGGTCTTTGAAAAGACTAAGCACTGTGCTGAGTTTTGGAGCTTTCATGGATGAAAAGGAATTTTCAGAAAAGGATATTTCAGAAAAGGACTGCATATAGTGGAAAGTTTCTCCCAAGAAATCCATATTACTGCAGTTGTCTAACTTTTCTTCTGTGTAATTACATCTCAAATCACAGATGGCTTTAGAATTGCTGAATATGCTATGTTCAGAATGCAGTGGTCATCTCGGGACTCCTACTTCTGCTCCTTGCCATTCATTGTAATTTGAATTTGAAATATAAAGTCAGACAGATAATTCCAACTTCTTGCCAATCATTCACTGTATTTCACTGAAGCAATAAATTTTGTATTTGACTAACTTAAATTCATTAATATCCTTGATTTTGACCCAAGTCCAGGAAATGGAAAAGGGACCCTCAAGGTGAGTTCCATAATAATAATTAATTCTCATTGTTTATGTCTGTATTGAAGACAACTAAATCTGACACAGTCACCTAAAAGTGAACATTTCTAGAGTGATTAATCTGCCACATTTTTTACATCTTCTTTAACTTGAGATAAATTAAGCTCTTATTCTTCAATCCAGTGGTGATCAGTAACAGGACCCGAGGGAATGGCCTGAAGTTATGTCAAGGGAGGTTTAGGTGAGATATTAGAAAGAAATAGGTTGGGCACTGGAACAGGCTACCCAGGGCAGTGGTCACAACACGAAGCCTGCCAGAGTTCAAGAAATATTTGGACAATACTCTCAGGCACATGGTGTGACTCTTGGGGATGGTCCTGGGCAGGGTTACGAGTTGGACTCGATGATCCCTGTAGGTTCCTTCCAACCCAGCATATTCTGTGATTTTGTGATTCTATGAATTCCCAAGCTGGACACCGGCTGCCTACATACAGGGTTTGGATCACATGGCACCTGGGAAAAGGATACGTGGTTTCAACTATAAAACTAATTAGAGAAGTAACTTGTTGATTCTGAATGAGTCCTAGAGTTGGTGTGTCCAAATTTTCTGAGTCCTCCTGGACTTAGGAAGCAGGGAACCTATGAGACTGTAAGCTTCAATGCCTAGTCCCCTCCTCCCCATTTCTCCTCCACAAAATGTAAAAATCCACATTCTTTTGGCACACCCCTGTTTGCTGAAAACATGGCTTGTGAGGAAGAACCTGTTTCACACAGTCACAGTGCTTGCCAAAGAAGATGAAGACTGAAGCAAAATTTTGTCCTAAGCCAAACCTGGGCTCACATCTTCCATGAGACTGGAGGTTATGTTAGGAGCCCCTTGTCAAAGCTGAGCTACTGGTGCAGACAAATGTAAGATAATAAGCACTAAATGGGAGTTGTCAGAGCCCACTGAAGAGGGCATTACAGCTGCAGCTGCAATCTTGTAGGTTAACCACAGCTGTGAGACCAGCACTGGGAAAAGACCCAAACACTTTTTTTCCATATACTGTCTGTGTGGTAATTCATTTTTGTTTGCTGTGTTTACTTCTACTTTTTCTCCGCTAGAATTGCTGGTAACAGGTGAAATCACTTTTTTTTTTTTTCTCAATATCAGAAACACAGCCAGTACTGCTGGGTTTTGACAAGTGTCAAACCCAAAATATGTAGTGAGCTAGAACACTGGCCACTCTTGTACCAATTAGTTTTTATGCAAAGATATGGAAACCAGTTGGTAGAACAGTTTACTGTTTCACAAAAACTTGGAACAGTCCGTTTCATACATTTCATAATGAAAAATGACACCCGTGTACTAAAATGAAAATGAATACTGAAAGTTTTCCATGAACATGCAGTCAAACAGCAGGTAGCAGAGAACAAGAGGTGTTGTCCTTGCAAAGTAAATTCAATTCAGATGACATTGATGTTTCTTCTGGAATTCAAAATATTTAAAAGTCTAAAAGTTGTGCTGGAAGTTTTAAACTTAGTACTTGTCCTTATTGACATTCACAGCATTGTATTAAAACCATAGATTTTTTTTTTTAATAGATGGATAGTTAACCTTTTATCTAAAAGCAGAATATATGTATTCTTCTGGGTTATGGACCAGGAGAACTTATGCTTCAGACAAGGAATCTTTTGCAACTGGAACAGGAAATCCCACTCTATTATCTTCAGTCTCCCGCAGATTTTTTACATATTAGAAGCCTGACCCCAAAAAGGATCAGACCTTACTAGGCTCTGCATAGGGAATGAAGCTGGAAGCAAGTTCCTGTAAGAGTGTTAAACTTCTTTCAATGTCCAGCTGAACAAAGGGCAGAAAAGATTAGACCTACAAATATTCCTAACTGATGTTGATGTTGTTAGCTCTACACATACTGACATAGAAGGCGTACACTTTTATTAAAACATGTAGGCTTTGCTTTAAATATAGAACAGTACATTGGAGACTGTGCTACCATTTTGTCTATGTCAGCATGGACTCTGCATACCTACCATAGTATATACTCAGCTAGTCAAGTGCAAGCCTGAAAGGAGCTCTTAAAATTAGTTTTGCCTTAGCAAGCAAGGTGTTACAAGCAACACACTGTTGTGCTTCCCATATCACACTCTGAAAATGAAACTTGGATACTGTGGACAAGACGTCTGTCAAACAGAGAAGCTCCAACTGGATAAGCTTTACTTCCCCTTCCCACTCTAAATGAGATGATGATGTGAGGAGCTAGAGAGTTGACATGGTTTGAAGGGGGAAATCACCAAACTGAAGGTTCCTGCCGAAATACTGACAGAGAAAATGCCTGCCAGCATGTATGCTGAGAGCCTGGGAACTGGACCCGTGAACCAGAAGCATCCTTGAGTATTTCAGCTGGCATCTTTGAAGTGCATCTGGGTATCTAGAAACTGATGACATCCTTAGTCACCATAAATATGTGAGAAAACAACAGCTGTTGCAATTTATCATCCAAAAAGGTGAAAAATAGTCTGGAAAAAAGGGAAAATGTCCTAAGAAAGTAAGAATTCATAACTGCCATGGGCTGTTCTAACAGCAAGAACAGAAAAATAGTCTGGAAAAGTAAAAATTGTCCTGAAAGAACAGAAAACATCATTGTCTATCGGCCAACTCAAGTGAAAAATAGAAATCAACGGCACCAATTGGCTGTTCAAAGTGTCTAATGTCTTCTTATGTCTCTATGATATAAAAATTACTTAATTTTTATCCAAGATGGAGTTTCTGTCTTTGAGAACTTCCTATGCTGCACATGCTTTCCCAAACTCTCCACATGAACTTCCTGTGAGATCTCAGACCCTCACCAGGGATAGTTCTGTCTGACTCCAGACTTCATGTCATGGGTCATCTTTGAAGTGAGACTCTGTCTGTTGCACAGTTGGACCACTCTGGACCCACCTCTGGGATCATTTCAGTCTGTCCTCCCATTTCTGTGATGCTTAAGCATCTCCTCTGGGATCAGATTGATCTCTTCTCTGGGATGGTTTGGCCCCCCTCTGAGATCTGTCTAATGTGCTTGTTACCATTATTATTATGAACTTACATATATACATGCAAATACATAAGCATAAATAAATCTGTGTTTTTATTAACAATAAGTTTGCTTCACTTGTGATAAGATGCCTCCTAGAATATGGCAGAAACTTTATTTCACAGGCAGTGATTTCATTTGCTTATGGTACTTCATGGTATCACTTTTAAAACAAAGAGTAGAAAAATAATTACAAAATACTCAACTTTATACTGCAGTCTATATATTTAATGCAAGTTTAATAGGAAAACTAAAGATAAAATGGTAGTATTTTCCCACTACTTCTAGTAATGACTGGTGTTTAGTTAAGACTAACAGCTAGGTCAGTTCAGTGAATCTTAAAGCCAGCAGAGGGACTGCATCATGCCATCTCTGAAAAAAAAGCCCTCATGTGCTGCATACTATTTAATTGCTTCTGTCTGGAGACTACATACTCTAATTTCTTACTAACTCCTGGCAGACCAGATGCAGAGAAGTATGAGATCAGAAGAGATTTCTGGTAGGGGATTTGTTTGTTTGTTTGTTTATTTTATTCAGAATAGTGACATAATTTCTTTCCCAAAAGGTGAGAATTTTAAGGCTATTAACATATCTAAACTGTCAAATTAAAAAGGGTTTGGACAGCTAAGTATTTTCTGCAATCTGATTATTCCCTTTCATTTTAATGTTATTTTTTTTCCCCTTTTTTTTCACGCAAACACTAGTTAATTACTGTTCTGAAGAGACAGAAAGTCAAGATCAAGCAAATTATAGCTAAACATTATGAAGCAAGTTATTCTAGTCCTTTAATAGCAATTCTAATTTAATGGAATGTTTTGTCTCTCATTCAGAGCAGATTACACAAGACTATGTGTAATGAATAGCTATAAATTCCCTTTGAATCTAAGATAAGTTGGAGAGTATCATCACTTTCCAGTTTGTAATAAAATATTAATTTTGATTCATTTACAGTTGTTTTGGGGAAGACAAATTACTATAGTCTAAAGGCCACATTCCTCACTTCCCTCACACTTGGCAAAAATGTTGCTGACATTTTAGCAATAATGAGTGTTTGGCAACTTATCTTTACAAGGATCAAACAGTAACTTATATCCAGAGAAGATCTCATGACAGATGTCTAACTGAAAGCTTTGTCCTGGCTGACAACATATGCATTTATTCTCTGGTTAAATCTAGGCTAATCTAGTTAAATCTAAATATTTACAATGAGAACCTTTGGAAGTCAGTCAGGATTTTAAATGATGAATGCTTCTCTGCAATGCTGTGTTTTGTAAGAAATCACTCCACGGGTCTTCATATCATTTTTGCTGCTAGAAGAAAATGTTTCTTTTGGAAATGGAGGGGATTTCCTAAGTCTTCATGTCACTTTTGGCTACCCAGCATGAATGAACAGATAGATATTGCTGTACAACTTACTATGTCATCAATGATACAAATCCTACTGTTCTAAGTATTCATAGAATATCTACCACATAGGTCAAGAGTACAACATAAGTCTTTGTCAAATAGTGTCCTAGTAGCATTTATGTTGGGAAAAAAATGCCCTAGTGGGGGTTTTCCTGCATTTATGACTTATAAAAATACTTTAAAACCCCCACAAACCTCTATTTTCTGAATTGGAATGAATGTTGTTAATTTTAGAATTTTTGAAGAATAAAATATAGGAAAACCTCATAGGAATCTGTCTCAACATCTGGTGTCCCAGGAGCCATGTTGCAGGTACTAAATTCTATGTTAGGGACACTGAAAAGCCTGAGATATCGTATTCTGGCCTTTTAGTACTGTGTAGGAGATCCAGTGGTCCCAGCAGGTCCCAGTAGCTAACTGAAGGACCTGGAAAGAATTCAGGCAGAGAACAGATGCAGATATGGTGTGCAGATACATGCATAGAGATTAATCACCATTCTCCTTGTCTCAGTATATATGCAAACATTTTCTGTAAAGTAGAAGATGATCAGCAAGCAAAGCAGAACTTATCCCAGAAGACTTCCTTGAATTACACAATCCATGAATACTTCATATAGTATTCTAGATCTGAATACTAGTAGCATAATTCTAAATAGCCCTTATCAGATGGTTCCCTATCAATACATTTGTGGTGAGAAGGAAAAGAAAAGGCAGAGATGTACATCTCCTGCTCTACAACCTTAGGCCCTTTTCACCCAGCATTGTTCTGCTGAATGTATTCAGAAAACTTCATTCACACTTATGGATATTTTTGAGCTGCCAAAATCCACATTTTTTAGAGAATAAAGTATAATGTAAATAAGTTCCAGCTCAGTGTTTAGCCTGTCACCACAAACCTCTAACTCTTCAATATTTCTCTAAATAGGAACAAGGACTATCCAGCAGAGAGGAAAGAAACAAAGAGGGGAATTGGTGGGAAATCAGAAAGAAGATCGTAGCTGGATTTATATCTTGTTTTTCATACAAAAGCTGTCCCTTGTACAGGAAATTTAAACCAAGCAATTCAAGAGGTCTAATTTCAGAGTTCATTGTGCACACTTATCTAAAAACTTCAGCATTTTGGAGTCATTCTGGGCAACACCACTTCCTCTGTTTTCCAGGATTTCATTATAACTGCAGGCATTTGTGTAGTGGTTTCGAGGATAATACACTAGGAGGTCAAAGAGAAAGATAAAGTTGAAGAAATGCACTTTTGAGGCATTTGTAATACACAAAAGGATTAGGTATCTTAGTGTTGGTTAAAGTCTGGATAGCATTTTCTCATAACCTGTCGGAAGTTCTGTTTTGTTCTTTTGATGGAGTCACAGATTTACCACATTACCGAGTATTTATGTTTATATCAAAGAATCTTTTTGCATCACAAACTCAGACTAGGTGGCACCCAGTGGTTAAAAGGAGCAGGAGCACATATCTTGCCTTATGACAAAACAATTTTATAGAAGCAGGTACTGGTATTCAAAGTGTGTGATGTGGTCTGAATAGAGCTCCTCGCGATGAGGTGCCATGTCCAAACTAGAGTTGCCATACTTGTTTAATCGAGTCCAGTGTCTGGGAAGAAATTAAGGAAATCTCGAGTTCAGTTTCTATTGATCAGGGCTCTTAAATAAGCATCAAATTTCAAATATCAAGGGAAAAGAGTTTTCATGTGTACACTTTGCTCTTGCAACTCTGTACTGTTTTCCCAGATTTTTCAGTTAAAAAAATTGAAGGAGGCAGTGACAACAAAAGTAAGTTACTGATTCTGTAATTTAAACTGTGCAGATTTCTGGAAAGAAATAAAGAATGCAACCCAGGTAGAGCCTTGTGTTTCTATCTGTCAAGAAGAAAAATAATAGCCAACAAACACAGAGCACATAATATGAGTACCAGAAGTCAGTGCTGTGAGAGCTATTGGAAGGTGTCTCATATGTTTATGAGCCAGGGTGAAGATCCAAATCAGTTTCAAACTGATGTAAAAGATGCCACAAAGGTTAATTAACCCCAGAGACTTTACAAGCACATCTGTGCTACCAATGAGTCAGAAGCATGGAGAGAAGCATGAGCAGAATTTTCCAGCCCGAAGAGGAGATGAGGGGAAACTAGAAACAAAAAAGGAGAAGTTAGAAATTATTAGCAGCTCAACAGCTATGACACCTCTGAACTTGACCTCCCTTATACAAAGAATGACACAACTGATCACACCTTGAAGAAAAGTACACTATGTCATTTCACTTGCATTCATGCCATTTAATCTGTCTGCAGCCATCTTTGCATTTTGAATCGCTTCATTCTTCCTGCTACAAATAGTGTTTGTTTGGCAGTTTATTTATTCTACAGCATTATTCTGAAAAAAAAGGTTTTTAAGACGTACTGCCTTAGGTAAACCTCCCTTTAAAAGAGAGGATCACAGACAATTGCTGGTTGTAATGAAATCCCTTTGGGCAAAGGGGAGCTGTTTCTATGAGCATCCAGCAGATTTTGTAAATGCTTTGTCTCTCATGTGTTCCAAGGGACAGAAAACACTTTGTCATTATGTTTTACCAAAATTAAAAATTGTGATATATAGTAGTTTAGCCTGAATAAGATCATCCCTGTTTGTTAGTAATTAGCAGAGAGAAAATCAGCGGTTGAAGAACAGTTTGGTCACAGTAAAAGACAAAGCTAATTTTGACAGCACGCAGAACAGAGAAAGCAAGCTTTAGAGAGGAGAGACTGGGTTGTCTAACTGTTAAGATGTGAGTATGATCTAAGTATCTGATCTTTACTATAGTCAATGGAGGTCTAGAGCTTAATTCAGTTGCAATTTCACAGGTCTCTGGTGACATTTCAGATGTCCTTGGATGACCCACCTCTTCTCAACATTCTTCTTCAGAAGAGCAGGAATTGCCCGTGGGCAGAATTGCTGTTCCTGAGGAAATGTCTCTGAAGTCTGGTGTTTCTGAAAAGGCATCAGGCATCTGTATTTAGATAACTGAATCCTGCCCTTAATGAATTGTATTAACAACTACTCAGCTGATCAAACATGTGTTCACCTTCTGCTGTATTGAATAAATCTTGAGACTCTTTTCTATTGAGGTCACTCTTGAGTGAAAATCCACTTTATGAGTAGATACCCAGTTGCCTGCACCTATGTGAATATTGCAGACACTGTAGATAATGTTAAACAGCACTAGATATCTATATGTAGGCAGCTTTGTCAACAGCCGAGTGCTGCATCCCCCTAGAAGGCCGTGTAAACCAGCTGTACAGTTCCAGCCAGCAGTGGGTGACACATGTAATGTTTACCTCAGAATCCAAAAGATTATATTCTTGCAAGTTATGCAATGAGAATATTTTTCATGTTACACACTGAGCTCAGAGACTGACTTCTGTAAAAGAAAGTACAAATAAAATGAGTGAAAATAAAACTGATCTATTCAGGAAAGATTATTTTCTAAGTCATAAACTGTGCATTTGATACACAGACGAAATGTGCATAGCAGGGTAGTGAAGAGAAGTATTAACCTTGGATTCAGAATTCTGGATTCACCTGCTCCATCACTGAGTCGATCTTGTCGATCACTTAGTTTACTTAATTTTTCTTTTCTCTTTTCCATATCCTTCTGTTCTGTCTACACTTTTACATATTTAGACTGGAGATCCACATAGTTTTGAAGTTATTCTTTTCTGTGAGCCTCACAAACAAGAGATCTTGATCTTATCTAAAGCACTTAGGTGATAATTCTTTTTTATCAGCTTGTTCTGTCATGTTTTGGATGTTTGCATTACATAAAACCAGTGTCAAAGTTACTTGTGGAAACTAAGTACCTGTTACCATTCGTTGCAAGTCAGAATATGTTCTAATGAACAACAAATGAAACATACAACATTTCATTCTTGCCCTGAAAAATTACAGAAATTTCATATAGAAAAGAATAAAAGATTTATTTCACTTAGGTCATGTCAATGGTGATGACAAAAAGCATGTTTCTTTTAAAAATGTAAACTGTAATTTAACACATATTCTTTCAGGGATCTGCATAGAGATTAAACAACACTATATAGGGCAATATCCCCTCATGTGTCTACCCATTTCCTTTTGCACTTTTCCCTGTTGTTTTCTATTCTGAAGCCACACATGCTTAAACAAGAACTAAAGGCTGAAGGAGAGGTGAGGAAATATAAACAGCTGTGATGAGGCCAGTGGACACAGCTACCGATTTTCTACATTTTCCTTGTGCATTTGCAGAGTCAGCTAGGTTTACCCTCTAATCACCTCTCAGCAGTGGGCCAGTGATTATAGCCATGGGGACAAGCTTCTCCTTCCCTTTAATGTACAGCTATGAACACAGAAGAAAATGGCATGAAAACAACGGGAGGGAAAAAATGCCACCTCCGTGCAAGACTTAATCTGCTTTGTCTTGAAGCCTGCTGTTGGATAAACAGTTCTTCTCTGCTTCTATCCCAACTTCTCTTCAAAACAACAGGTCTTGAGGGACAGAGAGTATCTTCTTCTCTGGGTAAGGAGTCATTCAGTGTCTGAAGGATACAGCACAAAAAGCACTTTATGATGATAGTTTTTAACTGTTCTTACAGAAAAATCTGGAAGACCTACCTCCTGAACTATTTTTGCAGAGGGATTATCATGCTGTAGAAAAAATGTCATGTAATTGACACTATTTTCTGTGGGCAATGTCTGATACTTAAAACCTCTTGTTCCTCACTAGTGAGAAAAGAGGCTGTCTCCTCTGCACTGCTAAAAAGCACAATACACTTGCCAGCACTGAAGCACACTGAAGCATTGAACTTCTGACCAGTGTAAAAAGCCACCAGGTGAGATTGCCTTCTGCAATTATTTTATTTGATAATACAAATAATTCTAAAATTAAATGTCTTTTATTTTTATACAGGTACAAAAATATGAAAATGAGTATCAAGGCTGTGACTTTTTGTATTTGACATTAGAAAATAATTTAGGAAGTAGTAGCTGAGGCTGTTAACAGGAAAGTTACCCATGATGAACAACATCTATTCTGCTTATTTAATCCTGATTAACCAAACCAAGATAAAAATTATAAATACCATCTGTAAGAAATATCATGCTGGATCACAGCAAAGTATGACAATCCTGTCAGTAGCAGAGGCTTAGAGCAGAGTACAAGAACCAAGGTAAGTGCAGAGTGATACTCTGTGCTTTGGTTTATACTTTGGACTCAAAAGCAAAATGCTGTAGTAAATTTCAGTTTATGTCACTTCAAAAAAAAAAAAAAAAAAAAAGAAAAAGCCAAGGGACAAACAAGAGCTAATGTTGTGATGATTAAATACAATGAAGTGTAACACCTGACGAAACATCTAAGAGTGGAGAGACTAAAAATTATTCCTGTGGTGCAATATGCCAGAAATAAAGCTTAAGAGTTTTCTTATAGTATCTGCTTAAGGCAAATGTGATTGGCCCACCTCTCAGGATTCAATACAATTTAGGATTACAATTTATAGAAATAATTTAGTTTTTACCTTCATAAAGAAATATCAAGTTTTTTTCAGAAACCAGAGACATTTTAGGCTACCATCTCACCTCATGACAATATGAACTTGACCACGAATCAGGTTGCCTGGATGTTCCCAGTGAGCTAATGTAGTTTGCAATGGGCTTCTCATAGTGTAGAAGACTTTTTTAAGGACAGAAGAATCTCAGAATTTCCTGGATACCTCCAGAGGGATGAATAGATGTGTGTAGGGTTCATATGCAACTGAATTACAGACTTATGCTCCAATTTCTCTTTCGCATACAATATTGCCTTAAGTGAATCAATTGTTCATTTGTGTCAAAACAGAGGAGTAAAAACTTATGAACACTGGCCAACATGGAAGTAAAATTTCTTTATTATGCTATTACTTTCCAAGGAAGGCACTTCCACATAAACTCTTAAGATGCTAAGAAATAGCTGGAAGGGATACCAAAGGACTGTCACTTCCCACAGCATAAATCTCAGCCAAACCAGAGTAATTCTTGTTGCTTATTAACTCACTGTGTTCTATATTTAGTTTAAAACAAACATTAGAAAAGCCAAGGAGAAAGTTATGCCAGCCCTGAGATATTATCAAGACCTAATAACATCCTAATTTTCTACTCAAAACAAATGTGGTTCCAGATCTCCCCTGTATTAATAAACGTAGCTCCTTTTTTATGTATAAAATAAGAAACATGTAGCCCCAATATAGTGTGTGAGTTCAGTTAGAAATAGTGGGTTATGTCTCACAGACACAATTCTCATACAACAGATTTGTGTTTTATTTATATATTTTGACAGATGTTTGTCATTTCCAGACTATATGCCTTGGATAGCTATCCGAATCATTGTATTTTTCATGGTTCATTGCTAAGAGCCTAAGACAACAATCCTCATCTTTCAGTCCAATACTGTGGAACTGGCAGTATGCTTGTCTGTCATTTCCTGATGGAGAAAAGTGAAGAAAATGTAACAGAGTAAGTTCTGTGTCATTGTCAAGACAATGTCTACATTTCCCCATGAGCATACAAAGCATACAGCCCAAGACAGAGGATCTTGAAACCAGCACTGCTGTAAAGATTTGTAGTCCTGAAAACCCTGGCTTAGCTTCTCATAAAGCCTTAAAGCACACGAAGTTTGCAGGGACTGCTGGTCTTTGCTTTGTGTTGTTCAAGCACCCCGAGTTTTGTTCCCTGGGCTGCACAGCAGTTCTTCGGGCTTTGCTGAGCTGGATGACATCTCCCTCCTGCTCCCGAGTAAGGATACCGGACAATAGTATTGCAGTCCAAAGGGTACTCTTGCATCCATAAGCCAGACTGTTCCTACTTGCACAGTACACAAGTGTGGCAATGGACGAATCTCTTCAAAGAATATGTGAGAAGGAGGACACCCTGTTTCCATGCTGCCAGGCTCTGAGTGCAGCCTGTGGCTCTGCCATCCTTCCCTGCTGCTTGGAGGCAGGCTGCCCCTGCTCCAGCCGGCGCTGCTGCAGCCTGGCTGGGTAACCTGGAGTCACACTGTTGGGAAAGACCTAGAACAGAAAGAGCTGGGACTTCACTGGGACAACTTCATAGCTCCCAGTTATCTTGGGAACTGCACTTGTGACCAGATACTCAGCCTTGGTTCTTGCCTGAACTACGCCACAGTCTGTGCCCAACCTTGTACCTGTTCTCCATCACCTGCTGCACCTGCTGGACTTCACATCTAACTCATCACTGTGGCCTTGACAGGTGCAGGGCTCTGGGCTGGCCATGGTCACCATCCCTGTCCCATCCCTGCCCCCTCACTGGGGAGACCACAGCCCTGTCACCCTTGTGGCCATTCTTGGATCCCAGCTCCTTCTCATGAGGCAGCCATCCATCACAGCACCCTGACATGCTCAGAGGTGAATAGTCAGACCACAGAGAGATACCAGGGTTAATTTCTCTCTTCTGCCCTTGGAGCACATCATTCCAGTTTTGCAGAATCAGAAAGAAATGTGAGTTTGATAAGGTTAGACAGAGAGTCCAAGAAAGAATAAATCTTTAAATAAATTAACTGGGGACTCACTGGAGAGAAGAAAATTGAGAAAATTTATTCCCCTGCTCTGAAGATCACTTGAGCATTTGGTGTTAAGCAGTTAATGGACAAGGAGATAGACTTTCATTGGGTTCCTCCTTGTGTAGTTCAGCATCTTTCACACCTACCCCCTGAGGACTGTGTGTACCGTGGGAATGGGAACACTAGGGAAGTCTGTGTCTCCTCAGATCAAGGAGGACCTTATATCTGTACTGTTACACTCAAGAAAATTGTAGAACTAGTTGATTATGAGAAAGGAAGAGAGAAGAAGACCAGTGAGCCCCAGAAAAGATCAGAGTTGAAGGAATTCTCTTTGCATAAGGATTTCCTCATCATCAGAGGGAGATGAGGGTGCTCCTTTTGGGTAAATTTCCCTGCAGCATGCAAATTGATTCAAACCACACTGTGAGATCCAACTCTTTCCACATGTACTTGTCCTACACATAGACAGGGTATGTGTGTAGGAGCCTGTGTATCTGGTAACATGATTTGGTCTGCCTATTTGGTATGTAGGTATTGCAATGCTTACTGCTACTATTAAGCCCCATTTTTGTTTTCATACCTTTATTTCTGAGCTAATAGCTTAGTGTCTGAATGAGGACATGACCACAAATCATAAATATGATATCCTTATCCTCTCTTACTCAAATGAATGCGAATTCCAAGGAGAGAATTTGGAGTTCTTACTTCAACAATGAATAAAGAGAGGCTCTTGCTATTTCCACCCTCAGGGAGGTGCCTGATGCCTGGGGCTGGGGCTGCCCCAGTGCCCCAGGCTGTTTCTCCTGGCTGAGGGACCTGCCTGCCAGGCCCTGCCCTGCTGTCCTGAGGGGCTCCCACAGCCCCCAGGGAGCTCCTAGCCCCATGGGGTCCTGTGAAACATCTGCCTTATGTGATGTCAAACACCTGTGACAATTTCTTCTCTCCAAAACATAAACAAAAAACATTAGAAGTAATACTAGAATCTAAGTTATAACTGATGCTGTTCAAATCTGACAGATCCCCTTTGCCTTCTATACAGAAACCATACCCAGTGTGTAGAGACAGTTTAGAAATTTCTTGGTTGTCTGAAATTTACCCATAGTAGATTGCTGCTCTACTTTTAGAATTGCAGATGGTTAATGAAGTGGATTGCACTTTACAGCACAAAAGTAAGGAGAATCAAAATAAATGTGTGCATTAGGCCATTACATCCCCCTATTTTCAGTTCCCACACTGTGATGGCCCTAGTATGAGGAAATTAATCAAATTTTCAATACTGCAGAGAATGCCAATGCAAAGCATAAGCAGGGAAATGACCTGTGAGATTACCTAGTCTGCCTCCCTACCACTGCAACATCATTAGCATGAACATGTTTTATTCATACTGCCTCCAGACTCAGACAATATCCTATATCCCGATTTCCTAATATTTTAAACAATGGGAGTTTTGCCCCTCTGGGGAATAATTGAGATTAAGTGGCTTTCATTATAAATTTTTAAATATTAAACTAAGTTTTATTTTGCCCACACTACTACTAAAAGTAAAAACGTCCATTTTGCATGAGAAAAAATACCTTAAGTTAACAATAAAGGTGTTTGGCTTTTATTTCTGAAGATTTGGGCAGAACTCTGAAGAGAAAAAACCTGAATAACTCAGCATGAATTAGAGCTTAGGCTGGATTTTATAATCATTCTGGTTCATCAGAAAATCAATACGTGACCGCAGTGTACAATTTTTCACGTGTGTTTTTTTGAAAACTTTTTATTCAGTGATCAGATACTGCAACACGTTTTGGAGCTGTGAGAAGCAAAATCTGTAATTTTGCAGAGGTATCCATGAGGTAAAGCTGAGTCTGAATAATCTTTACTCTTCCAATGCATTTGAAGAAAAGAAAATTAAATTAGAATGTTTACATGGAGTTTGCTAACATGTCTATTAGAAAAAATATTTTTTACTTGTAAGCTGAGTAAATGTAATATGGTATCACTGAAATACAGTAAAAACCCACAATGCATTTTATAGTCACTTTTTAGAGTAGAACCACATGTTAAGTATTTACATGAGAGTCTACAATAGTTCCTGGGCTGAAAGTGTTTATTAGGTACAACTGGCTTGATTCTGCTTTCTTTGCATCTTGTGTAGTCATTTACACCTGTGCAATGATGCATTCCTCTTCACATTATGTGCTTTTTTATGAGCTTTGGCACCAAAAAGGGGTCATAAAGTCAGTCAGTATAATCATTGAGGAATACTTTCAGCCTCTGCATAGTGTGCAATCAGCTTAAAGGTCTTTTATCACTCCTCTTCATAAGCCTGTAAACGCAAACCATAAATCTATAATCACAGAATAGAGCAGTTGACTACAATACTGAACTACGTGAAGCAGTTGAAAACTGGACCCACTGAATGGAACAACAGGTCTAGCTCAGATCTCCTTATTGCATTTTCCTGCTGCTTCCATGTTATGAAAGATGCCAAGATTCTGTTATGTTTGGGAAAGATAAGGTGGTGAGTGAGGTTGCAGATAGTCTTTACTCTTGAGGACTAACCGAGCCAGATCATTCCCATATGCAAGTACCTAATATATTACCTTCATATTATTCCAGTAAAGTTTTATTCCTTTAAATCTCAGTTTACTCCTCAGTTTTCTAGAGATTTTATCTTTTTGCATCTCTTGAAGTCTTTAGAAATTCTAGGTATTTTTTTAATGGTATCTTAGGGTAATTTGCAATCCCAGAATAATAAAGCAGAATCACTTTTAATACTTTACCTTCAAAAGGTTTTATTTCACTACAATTTCTCGAGAAACAATTTTGTTTAATTCTTATATTTATATAGAAAAGACCATCAAAAGTACCCAGTACCTTGTATTACACAGGAAAAGGGAATGTCACAGTTGAGAAACAGACCAGTCACACATATTGACCATAAATGCTATGGCAACTGATGAGTTATTTTTCAAATCATAATACTTCAACTCAGCAAAAATTCACCAGGCAGACTGGTTGCTGGAATTGATGATTGCAAGCTACTTTGCACTCCTAATTGAAATTTGACTTTAATCAACTTCTAACTTGGGGGAGGAAAAAAAAAACAAACAAGCATTGTAAGCATTGTCTGCTTTCACAAAAATAGAGAAGATAAATGTGGAAATGAAAAGTTTAGAACTTTTTTGTCTTCCATATATTCAAATATCTGTCTTCTGCATGTCTCTCTTCCATATCTAAGTAAACCTATATGATAAATCTCTCACTGTAGAACACGAGCCTGCATTATTGCTGATATAATGTTAATAATGCTTTTAATTCTGCCATGTCCTTTCATTTGAGTTCAATCTTTTCTGTGTCCACAGAAAATAGGGTCAGGAACTATTGGGTTGGGATTTCTGTTGTTTTAGAAGGAATCATCTCACTGTGAAATATTATGCCTAACAGGGAGCATTGGAGACAGATAACGAACCTTAAGACCATAACAAGATGCCCTGGTTTTGGCTGGAATACTGTTAATTTTCTTCATAGTAGCTCATCTGGTGCATTGGTTTGGATTTGTCATCAAAACAGTGTTTATAATAGAGGGAAGATAAAAGATAATAATTTAAAAATGGCAGAAAATGGGTCTTATTTTCTATTTTCAACCATCTTTCTATACTAATTCAAGATTAATATTTGGTACATGGAGCAGGCTGTAAGTATCTAGAATGGAGGCTTCAGTTTTGTCTCTTCCCAGTCTCTGGGCTATTTACATCCCTAAAAATATTCTGTGCAAAATTCTATTGTCTTGATTGTTTTTTTATGTCATAATTGAAAGAATATGGGATTGTTCTGTAACAGCATTTTTCTTTCAAATTATGTATGTGTCTTTTCTGGAATAAGAACTTTGCAACTGAGCCAAAGAATCTTTTGAGAAGGAGGAAAAAGTCACTGTAGTAATTATAGGAAAGCATCAGAAACTTCTCAAAAGAGATATTGTGACAGAGTTAGCCAGTGCTGAAGGAAGACCTGCATTATGAAATGATTCATGAGGTATAATTGATGAAATGATTTCAAGAAGAGATGTGTGGCAAGGAAAAGAAATCTCAGGACTCTGTAACTAATTTGACAATGTACTGTAACAATTTACAGAAATTTTGAGAAACTAACATAAAAGGAAGATTCTGGACCCACATGGCACTGAGTTGTAGACTTACACATTTTTTCCTTATGTGGTAGATTAGACCACTGATTTTGCCTGTGTAACTCTACCAGGAATGGAGCAGTCCAGGTATTGTGCTCTGTGCTACTCGCTGAGTATAAATGCAAAGGAGTTTTTTATGACAGTGAGGATGCTTTAAATAAGTTTCTCCCATTTCAAGGGCACAGACAAGAGACCACAGACAGTCCATGAGTCTTGGGGTAGAGTTGGGATGAAACACTAGAATTGAATTCCTCAAAGACTTTGAATGAGCTTACAGCTCCTTGTACCAGTGGCCCTAAACTGTTTGTCTTGAAGTGTATGTGGTGTATTACAGGACAGTGGAAACATCTCAGAACTCCTAGATTGGATCAAACAGGTTTCATTCCTTCATAATCTAAGACATTAAGTATGAACCCCTAATTGCACCAGGGTCTCACAGCGAGCTGAAATCAAAGCACAGGAGAACTGTCTATGTAGATCAGGATCTTCAAAACCCAAAGATAGCTCAGAAATGTAAAGGTTTTTTTTCAGGGGTGAAAATCATAATAAATAATTACTTAATGATTAGTTTCTCAGCTATATTTTGTTCATAAATACTATCTGATGGGATTCAGTTATTTCTGCAAAACTAAATGCAGGTAGCCATTCTTTCATTCAAGGAAAGGTTATTTTGCAGTGGTCTAATAATTTGTACTCCAATAATAATTTTTCCTGCACTCATTTGCTTAGAACAAATGTTGTTTTTTAATGGTCTGTCTTCTGAGGGAAGTGGAATCTGTTTCACTTGAGAAGTTAATGGAAAAAAATACAAATTTTCCCCAAGTTGCCAAATCCTGATATAATAAAAGTAATAAAACTATAGTTAAGGGTGTTATGTCTCTGCACAGTTTTCAAGCCATAAAGCACTTTTGATAATGCTTAGGTATAATATTAATTTTTCTTTCACCTTCTGTTCTCCAAATACATTAAATCAATGCAACCCTTAATTATTTAAGATTAAAAAAATAAAATAATATATATGGAAGAAAATCCCCCAAAAAGAAACATTAACTATGCTCATCCTAAAATTTTTTTACTGTAATTATTTTCCAATTTTGTCAACAAAGACTGTATTTTAAGGTAATAAAATGTTACTGAATGCCGACCATGAAAACTGATTACGTTTGAGTGTTGTGGTTTGTTTCTTTTTTTTCCCAGTTGCTGTTTGAATAGCACTGAATTCACTCTGTCTTGGTCAGTTCATGTTGAAAGGTAATCAGGAAACTGTTAGCTTTGCATCTGATGGGTTAGCTGTTGCATGAAGGCTATTGTGGATAATTCACATGCAACTTAGAAACGAAAAAAAAATGAAACTGTCTATAAACCATAGCACTTACTGATCATCCCTGATATATAAACAAATATACAAAGAATTTGCAGTGTCTTTGCTGTGAGATAGTAAAAACACATCCCCAAATAGTTATGAGAAACTCTATTCACACCAGCCACCAGTGCCTACTTTCTCTGCCTACATTCCACACAGCTGTTACTACTAGTACCTCTACTCCATTGGGCTTCCCAGAAACCTAGGAATATCTCTACCCCTCATGGAATCAAAATAATTAAATTGTTCTCACAAAAGGAAGCAAAAGTAGGCTTTCTTGTCCCATTGACAGTGACAGCAGAGACAAAAGGGTGAACTTTGCCAGGAACAGATGATGGCTCTGGTTTTCGTGATTGCACCTTGCTTCTAAACTGCCCAAGGCTTCACTAGTGACTGCTTCAAATTCAAGAATTTCTGTTATAGCTGGACTGAGCATATAGTTTGACTTTGCTAAATGAAACTTTAAAACATACCAAGGGAGTACACTTGGACTCAACCATTTTTAGCACCTATTCCTTCCATTCCTTCCAGCTGTTGCTAGAAAGGGCCTCACCCAGCTGCTCCTGAATTTTTTCCTTTTGCATATAGACCAGAAGACTAATACTTAACAGTGGGGAAAAAAAAGGGAACAAAACCAAGATTATGTCAACAATAAGTCCTGAAGGTAGGAGTTACTAATTTGAACTAGATGGTAAAATATTTTCTTTTGTAGTGAAAGCTTTGAGGACTTGAAAATATCCTCATAGATTACATTTCAATGAGCCCAAGGATCTCTGAGGTTTTTTCCTTGAAAACCCTTTAAAGTCCTTCTCAGAAGAGCAAATAGCTCAGTGAAAGAGACAAGTGTCTGAGATGCAGGCATTCTTGAATTCAAACCAAAGACAGAAACATCAGTTGTATGTATGTCACAAGGTGTCTTGACCCCCAGATTTTAGTTATTTGGGATAGTTAGCTCCTCACCTTTCTGTTGAGACCAGAATAGGATCCTACAAGTAGGAAGATTGAGCATTATAAGAAATATCGAAAAGCATTATGAGCATGAGACCATGCAAGAAGAATGTGGCAATTATGTTAAAGAAAAAAACATATGGGAGGTCCATACTGATTTAATTTCAGCTTTTTAACCAAAGCAAATGGAAAGGGAATAACCATATGACAAATGAGTGAAGGCTGTTGGTATAATGTCAAATTTTCAAGAAATGTAAACAAAAGTTAGCCTTCAGTTACAGAAGAATGTCAGTATATCATAAAACACCATCATGATAGCTCTCATCTCCTAACAACGCTGTAAAAAGCTGACAAAAATTAAGGCTCTTATTTAAGGCTTTAGACAAGAAAATGGAACATCAGGTTTAGAAGAAAACAAAGGAGTGCTGATATCCAATAGGCATATCTGCTCAAGAAACTCCTACGATGACCAGTGCTCGTTCTTGCAAGATTTTGGCAAATCTGCACTCAGTATAATAACTAAAGGGTGGATCCAGCATTACCCCCAAAACACTGAACTTTACATTTACATGACCACATCACAAGGGGGAGGAGAACAGCTATTAGTTTAATTTCAGATATATACTGCCACAGACAAAGATTTATTAAGATTTATTGAACAAAATATGCTAGACATAAGTACTTTCTTTTACAGCTATGTCAGACATAGGGACATGGTGGTTTTCCTAGGGCTGTCTGTTTCAGACTTTTAAAACTTATTTACCTCAAGATCCATATTAATTGACATCAGCTGAACAGTTAAACCATTTGTAGGAATGTAGTTATGATAAATTCTGAATATTTTAATTTATACTGCTTTTAGGAAGGAAGGAAGGAAGGAAGAAAGAAAGAAAAAACATGTCCCTGAGTAAATAATGAGTAAGCAAATATTCTCTACTTCTGGCAGTTTATAATACTTTTCAGTGTTCATCAAGTACAGAAAAGTATTGTGAATTTAGGCCTAATATTCAATATGTATTTCAGAAGAAAAGATCCTATTTGAAAAACTGAGAATGAAGTTTCAATAAATAAATTTTAAAAAATATTGTATTTCAGCAAAAACTAATCATTAATTCAATCTCAACTCATTGCCAATAACTACATTCTACGTCAAAAAATGGTACTGAAGTTGTTCCTCAATAAAATGAAATCTCTGCCA